>CM076584.1:1212845812-1213404045 GCA_034641835.2 Pinus albicaulis
AGTTAACCCTAATTAAATGAACACAAAAATAAAAGGAGTCAATGGATGCGCTAGGACTACATTAGGATTGGTAGTTAAAACTATAACTAGAGAGAGCATGTGATCACCGGCTATATCCATGGAATTTCAAGCCAAACGAGGTGTCACCATCTCATTTTAAGAGTCACAACTTACAAACACTAGATAAGACTTTCAGCTCTAATATGGTCTTCATTCAACTAACACCATTGCACTCCTATCTAACACAAATCTTAAAAAATGAGGCAAAGTCACTGCAAATCTTCAAGTCTTTATGAGGTCCCATTCAGGGGAATCCTTCTATTTTCATATGAAATCCATGGGTTCTATCTCTATATTGAATTCATGGATACAACAACGACAAGGTTCCCTCCAAGCCATTAGAAGCGACTCTATGCAAGAAGGCAACTCCTTGATAGTTTCTTTCCCGTGGATTTTGGCATAAGCAAGGATGCTATCGTGCTTTTAGTTTCAAGCCTTCTTGGAGGATCCCTATGCAAAAATATGCCCTCCTCCCAATCCCATCAATTCAAGGATGAGGTGAAGCCTAGGCTTTCTATTCCCTCAAAGAAAAAGCCGCCCCTCAATTTTGCCTTTATAGTGGAGAAATCAAAGGACATTCCGGTGTTGGAACTTGCATGTATATGCCCACAACTTTTTGTATTGAAGGGATGGCACTCTTTGTCCTTTGAATGGGCTTTGGCCATCTACAACAATGCTTCATGGGTGGAAAAATCAAACCTAGATTACCAACGATGAGCTCTTCCTCCATTCCAAGTGTTACTTCATTGTAATTTTAAGGCCATGGTGGATAGGAAAAAGAAATTCAACCTAGGACCCTATTTCTAGGGGAATATGCACCTCTCCTTTCATCCCTAGTTCTGAAAGTTTGATCCAAACACCATGATTATTACAGCAACTCTGGTCTACGTAAGAGTTCCAAACCTCCTCTTCACTTATGGTATCCTAATTTTTTTGCAACTATTAAAAACTCCCAGAATCATTTTATTAAAGTTAATGGAGCTCATATTGTCATGGGCTCAACATCTTTACCCATATCTGTGTAGTGCTCAACCTAAGTTGTGAGTTTCCCAACTAGTTACTCATATAATGGGTTGATCTCACTTTTACCGAAATGTTAGACATTGAAAGCACAAAATTTAGATGTAGATCATGCCAACAAATTGTACACCTCCAAGAAACCTATTCATCTTGATTCTTCACCAACATCTTCTACATCCAATGGAAATAGGAAAAATCCCAAAGGATGGTAAGTAATACAGGGAAACATATGTGCTCCAAGAAAGAAAATGGCTCAACCGAAAGAAAAGAAACCTATGCAAGTTCCCCTTGGTAGTGGTGGGGAGACACACTCAACTTTGGTGCCATCAAATCTCTTTTGAGGTTTAAAGCATCTTCGTGAATCGAAAAAGGAAAAACTTAGTCCTAACAACCTTGCGTTCATGATTCCCTTTCACAAATCAGTATATCACAATGCCACTAACCCATGTCAACAGAACTGGGTGGATCTATATTAGAAAGAAAAAGTGATCCTCATGAGACAAACCACAACACCTAGTGACCATGTAACTTCTTCAACTCTCTACAAAAGAGTCAAGTTGTGTAACGTGTTTCTCTATGTTCTCTGCATTTATATCTATTTCATAGTTATGTTTCAATATTATGTTCATAGTTATGGGATTGAAGCATGACAGAGGAAGAAGGAAATCATGTAGCATCCACATTTTGCCGGTGTGAGTACCCATTTCTTTGTATTCACTTTTCATCCACAGAAGAAAAGAGCAAAGCATAGGCCTCTCCTAGTTGGGTTCATCCTGTATTGGGTTTTCCTAGGGTATATATTGTATTCAATGTATGGATGGTGTGTAATTGTTTGTTTCCTTCATTTCACTTTTAGCTGATTCTCAGTAATTTCTGTGTTAAATCTAATGATATGAAGTCTGCAATCTTGAGTAGAATAGTGCTAGTAAAAGACTGTATAATATTATAAAATTTGTTATGAAGATGCGGTGGAACATCCACGACAATGTACAAATCAGAAATGGAATAAGAACCCAATGGCATGCATTAACTCCATTCCTTCTCTATGCTTCCAAGTTCCCAGAGATAAATAACATCAAAGAGTAACAAAGATACAAAGCAAGACAAAACTGCATATCAAAATGCACACTTGCATTTCTGAACCAAATGACAAAAACATGCAAAGCCTCCAAACTAAACAAAGTCAACTCCACAACAAATGAGATTACTCGCACTAATATCAAATGTAAATCAATATACACTATTCATGGCACGGAAGCTACATTATACATGCAATAATTGTTTAAACTCTTACCTTCTCATAGACCTCTCAACAGATGGAGGAGGAGGGTGGCCTTCTTCTTCTTGAAACTGAATAATCGTGCTCGAGTCGAACTCTTCAATGCATTCAATATCGATGAGAGGGTTTTCAGGTTCCCTCCTGTAGCTCTAGCTGTGCTCTACTGTTTTGGTTGGTAACAGAATGTTATGTCTTTTGTTTGCCCGCCAATACTCCACGACAATCCCCTCTTCAAATTTATTGAAATTTAAATGGAGTGGGAAAATTATTTTCGGATGAGGCAAAGCATTTTAATCGAAAGGGTAAAACCTTTAAAAAAAACAACAACAACCAAAAATTTATTCCAATATAATAAATATTTAAATTTCTTAAACTTATTCAAATATGGTAAATATTTTAATATTTTTCAAAACAAAGGTGGATGCTATGTTGGGTTTGCAAATCACTCTTTTTTTTTTTGTTATTTTATTTTTTTCATGGTATATGATTAATCTAGATTCATCTTAGCTTCCAATCTATCAAATGTCTATAGAAATCAAATCTAAGGAATTTTTCATTTCAAGAGATTTAATTCCTCTCTCTCGGCCTTGGTAGATCTAGAGTTAAAATATATCTAGATTGGGTTAATTATTAATTTTATGTTTTTAATTTTTATTTTATTTTGACAAACTCTAACTGTTAAAGATAACATTACAAAGTTTTGACCATGGGAGAAGAATTCAACACTGGAGAAACCCTAGAGGCCCAAGGAAAAATTGCAGGCGGAGAAAGGGTCGTAGTTTTGACAAAGAGTGAACAGGATCTAGACAATGTGATCGTTGATATCCTTGTCAAAATGCAAAATAAGATTAAATGGTAACAATGAGTTTTTTATCCACATGATATATATTTTGTACAAATATGGTGGCCATGATAAACCCTTTGAAGACACGCAATTATTCATCAAATATGTTTTTTAGATGACATTTTGACTGCTTACTATTGGACCCACATGGAGGAGGAGGAGGAGTTGGTGGATTATGAACTAGAGGAGGGGGGTTTTCAACAAATTTGGTCTAGTCCCAAGGATTTTATCCATTCGCATTTCAAAGTCAACTTAGAAGGTCACCATACCGCAGTTTCTAGGCCTACCAGAGCTTTAGAAAGAAAAGTTAAGAATTCAATAGGCAACTATCTAGCGGTTTGAAGGCCCTAACCCTTGCTCCAGCCATGCACTATTCGGGTCCTTTAGTTTCGGCTAGCTCGGGGCCTGAGGATGTTTGTCAGGGGCTAGAGAACTCTTCTTGGGGTGTGTGGCTCTAAGTTTAGTTTCCCTATTGTCCCAGATATTGGAGGAAGACATACAATGTGTTACTACTTCCTTAGGGTTTTCAGAATTTTTTGAACACAGTGGGGGTTATTCACTCTCAGAAGCCTCTCTAGATTGTTTTCATGTATATCCTTCATCTCACGTGCCATCAGCCTCACCCTCCTTCGGTGAATTAGTGAAGGAGAGCCTTGCCTCGACAACGGAAGAAGGTCAAACTAACATCATGAATGGTCTTGTGGTTTTCAGGGAGAAACACTCTTGTGAATAAGAAGGAATTATGATTCAAAAGGAGTATGAGAAAGCAAGGAAGAGGAAAATCCATTGTAGTGTCAAGAAGAAGAACAAAGTCCCGCTTTCTCTATTTTTGGGAGTCAATGTCACCATTCAAAATACTAAGGAAATGTCCCAAAAATTCTTGGTGGGGCAAGTAAGGGGTTGAAAATTCAGGTCCTCAAACCTAAACGTGTGGGCGGACAATGAAATCTTACCTATTATAAAATTTTCTCCATAGGTGTCACTGTTAGCCCAAGGTTAGATTCATTTGTGCTTCAAAGATGTAGCAAGCACCCAGAAGGTACAATAAATGGTTTAGAAAATTGATTCATCTCCTATCCTTTTCAATTTCTAGATGTCCCTCTTCGATGCAAAGTAGGAGAGACTGGATATGGCCCCAGTCTAGGTTCATCTTCCAAGTCTCCCTCCTACCTATTGGGATGCCCTAATTTTCAAAGATATAGGTAACTCATTGGGATCTTATTTAGCCCATGAATCTACATATTTAGAGATGGGGATTAAGACATACACCCATATTTTGGTTAATATGGACCTCATAGAAGGGCTTATAGAAGGTGTTGTAGCTCTCTGATTAGCCTTGAGTTGAAAAATACTAGTGCACAGGGACATGTTAAGATCGGAGGTTAAAATATGGACAACTATGAATGCCTCTAACGAGAAAATGGGTCGAGAATAATAGTTTTGGATTTCCTTCCTTTCTCCTTCTCCACTTTGTGTGTGGTCTGGGCAATAGAAGGCATGGATATAGGGATTGGGGTGGAGTGTATTCAGATATTGGGTTATGAAGGAATAACTTTTAGGTGTAGGCGGGGCTATAGGTATGGGCACTTGCCTAAAAACTTTAAGATTCCCTTTTCTTGCTTAGGACTATCCATCTAGAGGAAAGGACATATTAGGTTAGAAAAGGGTTCTAGATTGGAGCTTTTGGGCATTGAGGAAAAGCTAAATGGTGCAACTCCTCTCTGCAACACATCCTCCAAGTCGTTGGTGACAATTGTCAAGATATGGTGTTTAAGTTGTCAGTTTTCTAGAAGGCCTACTAAAGGGGTGGAGTTTCATTTCCTTGGATGCTATTGGAAGGTTGGGGGGTTTAGCAGTTGGATGGAAAGCCATAAATATTTGGGTATCCAATTCTTAGGGTTTGGATTCTAGTTTTTCCATTGAGGACAGAGAGGAAGAAATGGAGGGAGACATGGAGAGAGAGGTAGGGACAAGGAAAGAAAGGGAGGGAGGGAAGGAGAGAGAGGGAAAGAAAGGGAGAGCTAGAGACTAAAAATTATGCACACTATTTATTTTTTGTTATTAGAACGAAGGTTTGAGATTGTATTTTGTTGAGGAAAAGGTGAGAGGAAACCCTAATTTTAGGGGATGAAGTGGTTATGGTAGCAAGGAATCTTTTAAATGAAACATTTATTTTTCATGTTATAAAATGCCACCTGTTTAAGAAAACTACAAATGAAGTTCAAACCAAGTTGTAAAAATCTAGAATCTTTATTAAATGTAAAATCATTTTATTGTTGAGAACTATCTAGGCTAGGAATGAAAGTCCAACACCTTCCATTAACCAATTTTCAGTACACACTTCATTAGAGGCCTCTTTTATACTCAATTTAATATCAATTTTATGCTTAAATGCTAGGACTGCCACACAACTTCCCTCATTCCCTGCTTTACTATATGCCTCTTATATATTCATAGCTTGTTTATCATGTAGGAACCTCTAGGACATATGAATCCAGCACATGATGAATCAACCCCTAGAAAAATACATTATATGCTTCCTCATAATTAAGGGGTTTATTATAACTCTTAAAGGAAGTTTAGATTATTGGTTGTGGGCTGATACAAACCTTTTTATCGAAGATATAGTTATGATTATGAGCCTTGGAAACTTAACCTAAATCCCATGAAATTCTCTATCTCCAATCCATATCTAGGTTGATTACTCATATTTTCTTATCCTTAATACCTTGTTTAGAATTAGATAGGTCTAGTATCATACCTAGCCTAGTCGTTAGCCCATGTGATTCTCTAAAACTAGGCTACATGCATTGATTATCGTACTCCTTAAAGGTTAGTTTCACAAGTGTGAGTGTTTTTCTTTGACATCCCAAATTATACAATTATCCCATAAATTAGATTTATTTCCAAATACAAAGAAGCACATATGATATACCTTCAACATTTGTGTATTTTCCATCTCTAGTGCTCTGTCGAATTTCTTCTTGTGCCAAATCAGACCATAATCGCTCCCAATCTAGAAGCTTCTCCCTCCCATTAACAGAGTCCTGGGATATATGCCACCTCTTGGGAAGTCCTATAAGAGCTAGGCTCACCAAATCATCTGAGGCAACATAGATCCCAACACTTCCAAGCTCATCTTGACATTGAGTGAACTTGGTCAAGTATTTTTGGATCATGTCGCCCTTCTCCATTTTGATCTTCCTGAGCTTGTCTTTCAGCACCAACTTCCTGTGGTTGCTGCTATTCAGGTACAGATCTATTAAGGCCTTCCACATTGCAATGGTTTCACCTTCTCATGGAGGCTTGAGACATTATGGCCTCGAACTCCCTCTAACAAGATCCTTCTCGCCTTTGCAACCAGGGTGTGTTAGGAAGTGCTAGGGTGTGTTAGGGAGTGTAAAAGCATGCCCAGGATTGTAGGGGATGTTAACACATGCCACATAGTGCTAAGGCATTTGAGACATGTCAGGTGTTATGGAATGTCAAGATGTAAATTATGTTGCTTAGTTGTTTTATGACCACAGTTGGATGTGATGAGCTTTGTATTGGTAACTTTTTAAGTGGGATGCGTTGAGATTGGACACGAGTAACCTAAGATGAGTTACAAGTAGTTCTTAGGTGAACAAGGCATATGTTGAATTTCCACAACACATGAGAATATGGGTTTGGTCTTAGAATATTTGATGCAAACACACAAAAGTGCCACAACACATCTACTTTTCACAACAAAATCTACACACATCAAGGAATCATGAACTAGTACACATGAAAAATTTTAAATTTTTCAAAACGTTCTTCGTTAAATTACAAACTATAATAGAATAGGCTAGAGCTCGCATACCTGGGATCATGGCCCTTTACAATCACACTGGTATAACTAGGGCTTGGTGTTAGTCCTTTGACAACCAATCTACCTTGAACAAGACAACACCTGACCCACTTTTTTATGGTGGCCACACATATCCCTTTTAGTCCACATGTCCTGAACACATCTAACAGGTCCTCTTGCCTCTCGTTATGCGACTCCTCAATCTGCCTCTATCAATGAAATCAACTCCTTTAGGTTACTGAACTTGGATAAAAACCCCTTTAGGTTATGGGTTGTGATAAGGGAACCCCTAATCCACTTATCACAACTAGAAATAGGCTTATGAACACCATCAATATCTATTGTAAGTGTTGTGATGAAAGCAATAATGAATACAAAATTTGTGGTCAATAGGATAGGGAAAAAGTATGCCAGAAACATAGTAGGAAACTTTGGAAAAAAGGTTTAAGTAACCGGGACTGCGCTTCCGCTCTTATCTCCTTAACCTTGCTCTTCTTTAAACTCTTTAAACCCTCCCTGTAATGGGAGCTTGCTCCTTTTCATTTACAACTCCTTATGTGAGAGAACACTACAAGCTCCATCTCAACATGATGAAGTGTATATATTGTGAGTAATTCAAATCAAGGCTTTGCAAATTATCCAACTGTCTACATTTGGTATACATGATAATAATGGAAATACCCACAAACACATATCCTCGTAACCAATACCTAGTTCTCTAAGAATCAAGTAATGTTTCTAATATGCTCAATTAGAGATCAAGGATTCTCCTAGGAGGTCAATTTGCTGGTTTGGGGTGTTGTTTTCGGCCTTGGATACTTAGTGGTTAAGGGCTTCAAGGGTCAAGCGTTAAGGGCCAAAGGGATTTAGGGCAGAGGAATTAGCAGTTAAGGACTCAATATTTAGGAGATTTAGGTGTTAGTGGTTAAGGGTTTAGTAGTTAAGGTTTTTAGTGGTTAAGGGTCACAGGTTAAGAGGATAAGGATTTATGGCTTAGGAGGTTCATGAATTAATATAGGTTAGGGTTAATGTCATAAGATTTAATGAATGAAGGGGTTTATGGGTTATGATTTATGAGTGCAGGGGTTAAGGGAATATGGATTGGGGGTTAAGGGGATAGGGAATTTAGTGGTTATGGGTTAAGGGCTTATGTTTTGTGATAATTGGACTCCTAATCCCCTTATCACAACTATTTTGGGTTCCTCTATCAATTGCTCTCACTTCCTTCCCTCTAGGTCCCCTAGGCCCTATGAAATTAGGTCCTAAGCCCCCTTCTCATTCTCTAATGCTAGGATTATAGATCTTAGTAAACCATGCTTTCACCTCTGACTTCTACAGATACATGCTACCCTTGTGTCCCCTTGGCCTGTTCGAGACACCATAAGATACCCCCTCCCCCCCATAAACTTTTTTATTATGTCATTCCACTTTTCCTAATGTTATGACCCCCCAAATTTGGTCTCAATGCCCCTACAAGTACACCCTTGGCCCCCCTTGGCTAAGGGAGTAAACGTATTAGGGGTTATGGGTTGTGATAAGGGAGTCCCTAATCCACTTATCACAACTAGAAATAGGCTTATGAACACAATCAATATCTATTGTAGGTGTTGTGATGAAAGCAATAATGAATACAAAAGTTGTGGTCAATAGGACAGGGAAAAAGTATGCCAGAAACATAGTAGGAAATTTTGGAAAAAGGCTTTAAGTAATCAGGACTGCGCTTCCGCTCTTATCTCCTTAACCCTACTACTTCTTTAAACTCTTTAAACCCTCCTTGTAATGGGAGCTTGCTCCTTTTCATTTACAACTCCTTACGTGAGAGAACACTACAAGCTCCATCTCAACGTGATGAAGTGTAAATATTGTGAGTAATTCAAATCGAGGGTTTGCAAATTATCCAATTGTCTACATTTGGTACACATGATAATAATGGCATTACCCACAAACACATATCCTTGTAACCAGTACCTAGTTCTCTAAGAATCAATTAATGTTTCTAATATTCTCAATTAGAGATGAAGGATTCTCCTAGGAGGTTAATTTGTTGGTTTGGGGTGTTGTTTTCGGCCTTGGATACTTAGTGGTTAAGGGCTTCAAGGGTCAAGCGTTAAGGGCCAAATGGCTTTAGGGTCAGAGGATTTAGTGGTTAAGGACTCAATATTTAGGAGATTTAGGTTTTAGTGGTTAAGGTGTTTAGGGGTTAAGGGTCACAGGTTAAGAGGATAAGGATTTATGGCTTAGGAGGTTCATGGATTAATATAGGTTAGGGGTTAATGTCATAAGATTTAATGAATGAAGGGGTTTATGGGTTATGATTTATGAGTGCAGGGGTTAAGGTAATATGGATTGGGGGTTAAGGGAATAGGGAATTTAGTGGTTATGGGTTAAGGGCTTATGTTTTTGTGATAATTGGACTCCTTATCCCCTTATCACCACTATTTTGGGTTCCCCTATCAATTTCTCTCGCTGCCTTCCCTCTAGGTCCCCTAGGCCCTATGAAATTAGGTCCTAAGCCCCTTTCTCATTCTCTAATGCTAGGATTATAGATCTTAGTAAACCATGCTTGCACCTCTGACTTCTACACATACATGCTACCCTTGTGTCCCCTTGGCCCATTCAATACACCATAAGATACCCCCCCCCCCAAGAAACTTTTTGGTTATGTCATTCCACTTTTCCTAATGTTATGACCCCCCAAATTTGGTCTCAATGCCCCTACAAGTACACCCTTGGTCTCCCTTGGCTCATAGAGTAAACACATTAGGGGTAATGGGTTGTGACAAGGGATCCCTTAATCCACTTATCACAACTAGAAATAGGCTTATGAACACCATCAATATCTATTGTAGGTGTTGCGATGAAAGCAATAATGAATACAAAATTTGTGGTCAATAGGACAAGAATCATCAAGATGTTGAACCATACAATGTAAAGATGGTTTTCAATGCTAGCTAGTGATCTAGTCACATAAAAGAGTCCCCCATAAATTTGCGCTTTGGGACACCCCTAGGATTCAATAATTAATCTAAAGTGAGAGGATTCGTTGCTAAGGTGACAATGGAAACGACCTTGGGTTGACGCAAAATGACACTTGGTGATCCTTACAAAACTAGGGTGTCGGTTTCATCATCAACAAGAGGCACAATTGACAAGTGGCAACATCTCACATTTAAGGGACTTAGCAACAAATATTTATGCATTTTTTTCCATTGAGGGTACCTTAATTCACATTTCCTAAGGCACAAATCACATATTTGGATGAATTTTGGATAACACACGATCGCACAATCACATATAAGTAAGAGAAACAAGTTATCAATCGCACAACACAAGATGTAGCTGGGGAAGCAACTGCTCAAAAACATTTATCTCTATTTTGTATTAAGTCAAGGAATCATGAAACAATACAATGCTTAATCTCTCTTGATATTCTCCAGCACTCTGCCAATTGTCTCTTGTTGATCTAGAAAAATCGGTCTAATACTTAGCCAATTCTCAGCCTGCCTTGCTCACACATTTCCTATGGAATTATCTCCATATTAATTAGGAAAATCAACCTTCCTTCATTGCACAATCCATCATGGCATCCCAATGACTTTATAATTGCACATTGGAAATTTTCTATAAATACAACTGATAGTTATGTTCCTCTGAACTGTGTTACAATGAGGATGAAGGGACTTTTTTATTATTTAAAAATAAGATAAAACCCTAACCCGAGGAGATGTAACACCAAGAGTTTATGGGCCCCGTTGGGGTTAGTTGGGCAACCAACTTTCTGGGGTCATAACTTGGTCATATGATCTTCGTATGACGCACATGATACCTCGTTAGAAAGATCTCTCTGAGGACTACAACTACTAGTGCGATTTCTATGAAATCGCTAAACCTTTCATGCCCAAAAAAGCGTCTTTTGGGGCCTCAAAACAGCTCCTGAAGTTCAGGACCCGAAAAACTGACAAAAATAGTAAATTGTGCTATAATTAAGGAAACTGAAAAACTGAAAGAGACAATGGTGAGGGCCCAAGTGGAATAGGCGAGTGGCCACCAATATCCACCTCGATCACCTTAAACCAAATTTCTTGAGCTAACTCAGTCATCATGACTTAGTTAACTAACAAAAGTTGTTATGAGACGAAAGTACAATTTATTGTCCAATTTATTTAAGGGGAAAATAAATTAGACGCCTCACATTCCTCACTCCTGGTACATCAAAATTCCTCACCAGTGTGGGTGCATTTTTTTGTCCTTTCTAGTTTCCAATTTCAATGTTTCTTGTTGCAAATTTCAACACTCCCTCTCAATAAGAAAGGAATTCAATATATCTCCATCCGGTACCTTTGGAATGTTCTGCATGCTACACTTCTCTAGTGTTTTTTGCACCTGCAAATCCTGAAACTGAATAGCCTCCGAACAACTTACTCAGTATAATGCATCTGTCATCGGAGTCTTCTGGCTGCTGCTAGCTACTACACCTGTCTAGTACTGGATTCTCTACGCTGTTGCTGACATCTGCATCCGTGCCCTTTGAACTATTGCTAGCTCTGATTTGTGATCCAGTATTTGACATCTATCACTCTGATTTCTGTCTTGTTGACATCTAACTACATAAATCTAACTGATCCTTCCTACTACTATTGTACTGTGGGCTCCTCGTAGCCAGGTTTGATCCATGAGACACACCATCTCAATGGACCTTGCCCAAATTTCTTATCTTGGGATTATGTCTACACATCACCCCACCGTACACCTCGAGGTATGGCTACTCCCTCTTCCCATCTAGCTCAAAATTTCCCCCTCATGGAGGTCTCTGCTTGAGTGGACGCTTCCACTCAGTCTCCTCTCTGCTTCTCCAATTGTGGCAACGACTCCACAACCTTCTAAGACTGCTTCTCATGAGGATGCATGTTGAGAGGTAATTTATGCTCCCTTTAAACCACCAAGTCTCTAACTTTTGCCTTTCTCCTCAAATATTTGCATGCATCTGGTACCTCAATTACATATAGGTTCTTGACTCGTTCACAGTGTAATTTTCCCGACGTTACAAAAAGTTTCTAAAAAAAAGTTGATTTTAAATCGATGATATCTCCCTTATCCGAGCTCCGATTTGACCGATGTGTTTTTTTTTTTTTTGGGGGGGGGGGGTATATTTTCGCAAGGAATCCAAATATTCTATTTGTTTTTGAAAATTTTACACCAAAATATTCAAATATTCTCTGCAAACTCACCACCCAAAAAATTCCTGCTCTGATACCATGTAGAAAATATAACCAACGAGATTCAATCTAATCTTGTAATCTACTAAAACAAGATATTGAATCCTTCCTACAATTTGCGGAAACAAAACACGATCGCGCAATCACATATAAGTAAGAGAAATAAATTATCAATCACACAACAACAAGATGTATTTGGGGAAAGAAACTGCTCAAAACCCCTCTATCTCTATTGTGTATTAAGTGAAGGAATCATGAAACAATACATTAATGCTTAATCTCTCATGAGATTCTCCAACACTCTGTCAATTGTCTCCCGTTGATCTAGGCAAACTCGGTCTAGTACTTAGCCAATTCTCATCCTTACTTCAGACTGCCTTGCTCATGCAATTCCTAGGGAATTAACTCCCTATTAATCAGGAAAATCAGTCTTCCTTGATTGAGCAATCCATCATGGAATCCCATTTACTTTATAATTTCACGTGGGAAATTTTCTCTGAATACAACTGATAGTTATGTTCCCTTTAACCTCTGTCTCAACTGTGTATTCCTCGAAACTGACATGCATGCAACTATTAATAGCGAATTATCAGTTATATGATTTATCACTCATTGTGAATTAAATATAATTTAATTCACTGGACCTCTCACTAGTTCATCACTCAGTTAGAACCAGTTAAATTGATTTTAATGCATTTAATTGAGCTAATTACACTTGCACCCTACTAATGCATCAACTTCAATTGGACCCAAAAAATATTAGAATCCCTCTAGATGCCTCATCTCAGACCCTCAAGTACTTGAATTTCTTGAGCTAACTCGGTCATCATGACTTAATTAAATGACACAAGTTGTTATGAGATGAAATTACAATTTATTGTCCAATTTATTTAAGGGAAAAATAAATTAGATGCCCCACATTCCTCACTCATGGTGCATTAAAATTCCTCACCAGTGTGGGTGCATTTTTTTTGTTGTCCTTTCTGGTTTCCAATCTCACTGTTTCTTGTTGCAAATTTCAATATTTCAGAATTTGATGCGGCCTTCACACAAAGACACCATTGAAATCACATGCCCATATTCTCATGAGAAACCTCTCTTAAGCTCGATCTGCCATAAGAGAACCAACAATGTGCCATCCTACCTCCTAGCACAAACTGACCCTTAAGGTATGCAACATTCTTCTGAACCCTCACATGATGATCTTGCTCTTGGAGGATGATCATGACCTCCCTTTAGCAACCCTTACTCTCCCTCGTACTCGACCTACTTTAGGGCTACATCTCTCTTCACCTCCTTGATGTGCCAGATAGTGGGAATACATGTCAAACATGCTAAGATGTGCTAAGTGATGAGGCATGCCAAGATGTGCAAGGGTGTGTCAATGCGTGTCAGGGACTGTCAAGACAAAAAAAGGGAGAAAAAATTTAAACTACAAGGAAATGAACACATAAGAGGGTTAATAAGTCATCAATTTACCTTTTCCAAGAGGGCATGCTAGGCACACCAACACTAGGCAACAATAGGTGCCAAGTGCAAAGTCTTAGTGCATTCTAAGTGCCAAGTATTCCTTTGTTGTTTCTCATCTACTTTCCAACAATGGATAATCACAAATAAATTTAATATTAAACCATGTCAAATCATACCAAGGCATCTCAATGTATTCCATACATGCTAAGACTTTCCAAGCGCCAATATGTGTCAAGGACTAGTGTTATGCATGTTATGAAGTGGAAGGGAATGTTGATGAGTGCTAAGGTGTGCTAGAGAGTGATAATGCATGTTGATGAGTGTTAAGGATTACTAGGAAAAAACATTAAGGGAGCACTAGGTAAAAATTCATGGAAGTTAATGAATATGAGAAACATGTGCCAGAGACTAGTGTTAATGAGTGTTAGTTGTCATGCCAAGGAGGGACTGATCACAAAGTATGCTAAGCATTGGTAAGGCATGCTAGGGAATATCAAGGCATGTCAAGAATTCCCAAAGTGTGCTTGGGAGTTCCAGGGTGTGCTAATTATATCATGTGCCAATTAATAGTGTCAAGATATGCCAATACATGCTAGGTGCTAAGGATGTGGTGCAGGGTGTCAGGGTATGTTAATATGTGTCAAGGCAATAAAAGGAAGAACCGATAAGAGGGTTAATAAGTCAGGACTTTATATTTTTGAAAAGGGGCATGCTAGGCACACTAGTAATAGGTCCCAATACATGCCAAGTGGCATTGTGTACCAAGTGCTAATGTATGTCAATGTATTCAACCAAGGTGTTCCAGGGCATGCTAGGGACTATATGCGGCATGCCAACACATGCTAGGAGAGTTCGATGTTGTGCTAGTGCATGCTACCATGTGCTTGGGCGTCAGTGTCATCACAATATGTTCTAGGTACAAATATGTTCCAATACATGTGGGGTGCTAAGAAATGTTAGTGTGTGCCAAAGCATTAATTTTAAGGCGTGCCTAGATTGGTGAGGATTGTTAGGTCTTTCTCATTAATATAATTGTCAAAGCTTGATTATGTATTAAATAATATATTTCCTACACACAATAATATAACTTTATCTAAAGGGAATTTGCTAGATAATAAACTTAATATATATGAATCATGTGTTGACTCATAGGAAATCTCTATTCGACTAGTCATTACTCGAAGGAAATGATACACACTAATTACTTCTAAAAAATTGATTGACCCTAACCACTATGGCCTTGGACATATTATAAAAAATACTCCACAATAATGGTATTAAATCTTTAACTTTTGACAAAAAATATATTAACAAGCACATAGCATCATCAAAAACTCATTGGAATGATCAATGATGACGGGCATTTTTTGACCGTCACCAAAAGTAACAAAAAGAGCATTGGTGAGGGTCATTAAAATTTCATCACTAGAAGTGTCACCAAAGAGAGAATTAGTGATGGGCCTTTAATGACCCTCACCAAAAGTGTCATTGAAAAAGTCTTTGGTGACGGACCATAAAGGACCATCACTATATACACTTACAGTGACAGTTTTTTAATGATCAATGAAAATGTGATATATAATAACCATAAATTATGAATCATTTCTTCCAAAAACAAATATTAAATTTCTTGATAATAAGCGCTAAGTAGACTATTTAGACTAGTGGGAAATGGGACATAAATTAGTGACTTCAAACTTTAAATTTGAAGGCATTTGATTTTCAATCCGTAATTCCTTGTAACTTACATGTGCTAGTAAATCAATTATTTTTGTCTGCAATTGTATGTTTCATACGAGTTAATAAATCAGGAAGCCATTATTGACTTTCATTTTCTATCATGTGGTTTAATAAGAGTGTATAAATGTGATATCGTTGTTTTTGAAATCAAACTCCATGTAAAACAAAATGTTTTTCATAATTAAACATGTAATAATTAATTGATCATGAAGATAATGAATGTTAAGTGGACTATTCATTAAGCCCCAAGGGTTAGCTCAAGAGGTCTAGAGCCAAATGTGAAGTTCTTTGATATTTTTTCTAATCACGGGTTCCACTCTCTGTTGGGGTGAGGTTCCATGACTAGGGCCAATGATTTACTCAATGTGCCATTTACAAAATGGTGGGATGTACTCTGGGGTTTCTCGTGCTTTCATTCCAAGTAAAAAGAAAGAAAACATGGACTATTCAGAGTTATTCAAGAGATGAGTCATAATTGGTCGTCTTTAAACGATTTGCATATATGATATTTGATTTTCTCATCCACATTAATAATTTGTAAAGTTCAAGTCTTAAATAAAGTAATTCTAATAGTTCAATAATATGATAGAAGCCAACACATTATCCTAATTATTGAATTCTATTTAGTTATATGCATTGATACAAGTTTATGAATGTATTGCACTTTTGAAATTATTTAAGATCTTAATGTACGCAAAGATATTTTTTTTTCAAAAAAAAATTAGAACTAATTGATGAGTTCTATGTGGTCCATTTGATTTTCAATCCATAACTTTTTATAACTATGTATTACTAAATCAATTACTTATATATGCAATCATCTCATGTAATTCTATCAGTCAGGAAACCATTTATTTACTTTTATATGCCTATTATGTGGTTTGATATCAATGCATAAATGTGACACTGTTGTTTTTGAAACAAAACTCCATGTAAAAAAAAAATGATTTTCCTGATAAAACATGGAATAATTACTTGATAGTGAATGTCAAGTGGACTATTCAAGCTCATTCAAGAGATGCGGCATAAATGGATGTCTTTAAACTTTTTGCACCATAATATGAGATTAGATTTCTCCATCCATAATAACATTATGTAAATTTCAACATTTAAATAAATTATTTGTAGTTGATATAATCTAATAGAAGCCAACAAGACATGGAGCTATTTACTGAATTCTATTTAGTTATATGCTTCCACAATACATGTTTATAAATGTAATGGGTTATTGAAATAAAGCGCTTGATGTAAGTAAAGATACAAATTTTACAAAATAAATAATTTAGAATTTAATTGATAACACATTTTAAATGGTTTACTTCGATTTTTTATCGATAAATTTTTCTAACTATTTTTCTTAAATCAATAACTCATATTTGCAATCATATCATATAAGTCAATAAGTTAACTATTGACTTATAGTTTCCTATCATGTGGTTTAATATGAATGTTATAAAGGTGATATTGTTGTTTTTGAAATAAAACTCCATGTAAAACAAAATTCTTTTCTGAATAAAACATGGAATAATATTTTGATAATGACTGCTAAGTGGACTTTCAAGATTCACTGAAGAAAAGGGTCACAAATGAGTGTCTTTAGACTTTTTGCACCATTATTATTACAATTTTTTTACAAATTACAGTTAATCGATAATGGATCTTAAATGGTGTTTAAACAAATTATAATTATTTCTAAGTGGTATGGACCTCTCCTCGGTTATTTATAAAGGCACTAAGGGGACCTATAAAATTTAGCATAAGAACTTATTTTACTTAGTAACTTTCTAGTATACTAGTTCAATGCAAAATTTGCAAGGGAGGCACTCCTTACCAAGTCTTACACTGAGATCCTCATAACACCATCATAGTTTGATCAAGAACTCCTCCTCTGGGTTGTGGGAAACTTGGGGGTGACAATTTTAGGGCACAAATTTGTTGACATCAAGGAGTATATTTTATCATTAGTAACTATAATATATTGCTTTCAAGTTAGAAATACTAATAATATGATTTAATTGATTACTACTAATAGCTACTTTCACACCCATACTATGTATTGATATTTTTGTGCCAAGCAATTCCATGTTTGACCTCTTCATTCGTCACTAATTGGTTTGACATTACTAAAAATATTTATCTCATCTTATCTTAAGTTATTATTGTGATTTTTTCGAGATGCGTTTTACATCCTCGTATGGAAAGACCCCATGTAAACATTTACACTTGCAAATGTTTGTTTACAAGGATATGTGAAGGTGCCCGTTAAATGTTTTGGTCATAGACTAGTTAACATAAGTTTGAGTTAGTCATTTGGTGGGTTCACCGATGGTGCTTTACAAGCCCATAGTATTGCAAATCCCATGATATTTTTTTGTGTTATTTGTTATGATGAAGCCTACTTAAAGGGTTCAACAAATCCATTATGAAATGTAAGACTTCCAACTTAGATCCATCTTAACTCTAGAATTGATCCCTATTGGCTCTTGCTAGATCTCGATATAAGATGGATCTATGTTGGTTTACAAAATAAATAATGTTAATAAAGTTCTTGTGTTGGTTTTGATTGTTAAAAGAATAAATTTAAAAATAATATGGGTCTTATGTAATATTTTGTCTTGTCGATTATAAATGCTATTAACGTCCTAAATTATATAATTATAAAATATGATACTAAAAAAATAAACAAAATTGTTAATAGTACCTACAATTAAAATTGTTATGGTAATAAACATAATTCTATGATTAAATCAATTTTATGGAGACTTTAAAATTGAGCCAACCTTCTACTAGAATAGTAACTCATCACAATCAACATCATATTTACTATATCGAATTATAATTAAATTGGTAAATAATACTAATACACAGAATATTCTTGTCACCAACTAATATTATTCAACTTTTTAAAAAGAACCATAAATAATATTAGAAGAAATAATGAAAGGAGTCCAAGTTAAGACATCAAATATTTGTTTCTACAACTTTATATATATTTGTTTTATATAGCTTATCATGATAATTTTATTGCAAAAAATGGTGAATAGATACATTCAAATAGTGAACTAATTTTTTTTCAAACTTAGTCTAGTTAAAGTTCTAAATTCTAGATCCACTCAATAATTATAAATTTAATGAAACATGTTTGTTGTTAAAGTCCTTGTAATAGAATACTTCCAGATTTAATGAAATATGTGTTAAAACTAAATACATGCAAAGTCCCAAACATTATACCAACTATAGATCATAAAATGTTGTTGGCATTCACCCTAAGGATATCAACAACTTTGTCTATAATCACTAAATGTCCTATAGTCTGAAGCAATGCTTCCTTAGATCTTTTGTCTGCTTCAACTTTGTGTTCCTTGTGGATGTGCCACCTCCAACTTGTCAAAAAATTCCTATAATTAACGAATTGTTTATTGCCAAGGATTTAGGGCCAAACTGTGTAATCTACTAATCCCCAAGAACCAGATGATAACCACTCAAGAATCGCCAAATATTTGTAAACATTTTAGTTGCCTAGACATTGCAAAGGTATAGCATATTATGTTGCATAATTTGGAAAATTGGTGAACTTATGATTTATACATTTGAAAGCATGTTGATAAAGCTTATAACCATATGTTACGAGCTCATGAGAAAGGTGGTATATCAACATAATAGATTTTTTCATGTTTGAAAATTTTCACATGTGGGAATTATTATACAACATTTATGTTGATATCTTAAAATGTATCAAACATATCTATTATGAGAGATTTTCACACATAACAATCTTTAGGATATTTTAGGGTATGTAAATTAGTTGATGGGTGTTGTTTACCATTCCACGAGCATTTAAGAATTGATAATTGAGTTGGAAGGTCGCCTTATTGTTATGCTTAGTTTTCAGTGTGGATCTAGTGAATACTTGTAGCCTTACAACTAATTTAGAGAGAAATTCAAGGTGTTACGCTAGTGTGAGGTGATAGTGCACAACAAGGAAGATTTTCCAACATCCAAAGTTGAGGTATGTTATTTGTAGATATATATGATAATTATAGTAGCTTTTTGTTCATTATTGAAAAACTTGATGGCTTTCATATTTTCATTCATTATTTTCCTCCCTATTAAGCATTTTTAGTACTTTGTCATTAAGTGTATTGAAAGAAAACGAGAGACATGAAAATAGAGATTTGTCCATTCACTAAATTCTATACTTGTAGCATGCTCTATTTTCCTCAAACCCAAATTATGAGTTTCAATGTATGTCCATAAAAAAATATTTCATTTACTCATTAAATAAGAACATATACTATGTTCCTATCATATGCATACCTAGTCATTTATGCATGGCACTAACATAGATTTTGGGTTGTATTAATTTCCATGTTTCCCTTGCACCCAAATATCATTTATAGCTCAAGTGCATATAGGGTTTTTTTTTCCTACTATTATTATTATTAATTTTTTCTATGTGGTTCATGGACCCTAAAGATTAGTGATCACTACTTCCATAGATATTTGTACCAAGCAGATCCACACGAAGGGATCACTTCCTACTGGCTCAACCACATAACGTAACCCTGTGAGTGTCGAGATAATTGAACTAGTGACCTCTCAATAGTAAAGGTGCTTTAACGACGGGGACTTGACCAATTGAGCTAACCCTTGGAGCTAGGGTTGTTTTCCCATTATTAAATATTATATATTGGCACATTTCTTTCCTTCATTTCTTATACCCATCACTTAATTTAAAGAAAGGGGAAACAACAGGCATGGTGAGGACACTTTAAACGTGCAATTTGTTTGAAATTTCTACTATGTATATAATGATACTTTGTTTTGGTTATATTAAAAAATAAAAACACAAATAGGGCTTGGCCCCTTCATGATAGTTGTACTAGTTATGATCGTACCAATACTACTTCCCTATCATTCTATATCCCTACTATTCCATACTCTGTCTTTCAAAAGAATAAAATCATGTGCATGGAGAAAATATATCATAAATACATTTTAATGACTTCATGGGCTCTAATTGTGTATGTATTGAGTTATTCCATGACACTATTTATTAAAACAATCATAACACCAACACAACAAAAAGGGAACTTAGATATGCTATTAAATCCATTTTAATGAAAGGAGAAAAACATGCATGGTAAGGATACTCTAAACATGCAATTTGTTTGAAATTTTGACTGTCTATAGTGATACTTTGTCTTGGTTATATTCATAAAATAGAAAATCACAAATAGGCTTGGCCCCTTCATGATAGTTGTACTCGCTATGATGGTGACAATACTACTTCTTTGTCATTATATACCCTTATTATTCCATACTTTGTCTTTTAAAAGAAAACAGATTTCGGCTATAAATCCCATGCTATATAAATTTTGCATGTGATTCATGACTTCATCTTCCCAAGCCACATATTTCATAACCCCAACCATCATTAAATTGTATAAACGAGCACTTAGTGAAGTATTGTCCATTTATGTTTACATGTAGTTAATAATGTGTTATAAGTATGAAATTTTCTTTGGAATGGAAAATGTCTATATTTATGTGTGTTGCTAGACAAGTTTCTTTGGCAAAGTTTCTCGTGGATCTCAAAGAGGACATGGCAGGAGGCCTGATATCATTTGGAAAGAAGGGAGGAGCAATAGGATAAGGTTTTATGTACTTTTCGATACAAATTATGATGATTTTAACCTATTGGAACTTAGAGGGAATATTTTATTCAATGGGAAAGCTTTGCCTCAATCGTTGATCCCCACTAATGCCACCTTCCAACCTCATCCCAACATAACAGAGAACCCTCAAGCTCTGCCAGACCTTATGAATGATAGATGGAGGGGAATCCAAACTAAACTAGGGAAATCCAAATAAACCTACCTCTATGGTTTCCAATTGATCAAACAATCACAAGAAACCATCTATGCCAATCACTACCCCTATTGATACTTTTATCAACTCAGTTTCTCAAGACCAACAACCCACTGAGATGAAATATTCCTTATTGAAACAAACTCCGAGTTTTCTTGGATTGTCTCTACTTTCTCAAAAGTAGACACCAAGGAGATCGGATACAATAGGAGAAATACTTCAAATTTGGACATGCACCCATAATTATCACAATATTGATGTTTTTATTTTTATTATGGTCATGTTGACTATATGCACTTGATTTTGATTGGATTAAACATTTAAAAAAAAAAAAAAATTACCACAACTTTGATGGTTATGATGTATTTGAAGACCAAACTTTATGTCTTAATATTGCTTTCACACATGGAGAGATGAGGTTATAGTGCTAATATGTCTTGATGGTTGTTTATATATGTTATTTTCATGGTGTGTGTATGGTTTTATATATGTTGTTTTGAGATGATTAGTAGGAGTTACAAGGGGTACATGAATATGATGAGCAACATAAATTTATTTCATTTATGAGTCTAGTGGGACAAACCGACTTGTCTTGGACAATCATTAGATTCCTCACCAACCAAATAAAATTGGCCAAAAACAGAGGAAGAGAACCATACACAACACAAAGGCATCACTAAGGCATGAACAAACAAAACCTTTCAAGTTAGGCCCTTCCGACAGAGTGGAGAAACCAAATTTCAATTTCAAAGTTACTCACACTTTCGAAGTGAAGATAGAGGAAATGAAAAGTGATGAAGAGACTTAGAGTCCCATTTACACCGAGGACATTGGTTGGGCCCAAACCAACCTCTTTTAAAGATTTTATCATTTAATAACATGTTATAAAAAACCAATAAGAGGATGGTTTTTTCTTTTATCGAGGCATGTATTTTACAGAGGCATTCCCACCACCACTTGTGCTCTTCTTGAAATCCAAACTCACATCATGCCTTATACCCCATATTTGTAGTGGAAGAATCTAAAACCAGTTTATTTACCAACTCTGGGAGTCTTCCTCCTTAAGATCTAGACGAATGAAACTCAAGACTAAACTATCAACATAAGAATGGCACTCTAGCCAATCCTTATTCGAATTCAATTTGATATTTGGATACCCACTTGTTCCTTCCAAACAAAGAAGGATAGTAGGATCGAACATCTGAAAGAGTGTAAAGACCTTTCTCCTACAAATTACTAGTTAAATTATGAGATAATTGAACATTTTCAACCACCCCAATCCATGGGTCTTTTCCAATCCTCACTTGTTACCCATTGCCAATATTTCATGCAGTCTAAAAACCAATCATGGGAAAAAATCCATGAAGAGTTTCCAAACTATAGACCCTTTTTTTTTCCTGAGCAAGAAAAATGATCCTATAGTAGGCCCCAAAATATTTAAAGTGCATCACTCTACCCCATAAGGATAGGATGAAGGTTAACCTCCAAAGGTTCTTAGACATGAATGCTTTGCTGAAATTTAAGAAATTAATTATTTCCCATCCTCTCAGGCATTTTGGTTGAGCAATCTTGGACCATTTCACTATAGGAATCCCTTCTTTTTTTTGTTTCTATGCCAAAGGAAACCGAATTTGGCTTTTTTTATTTTATTTTTGAAAGGATTCCTTTTGACACTTTACAATTGTTGTCAAGTACAATGAGATGCTTTCAACAATGGATTTTAATCGCACAAGTTGACCTCCCTTGGAAAGTCACCTATTAGTCCATATTGAGATCATGGCTTCAATTTTAATAAACAATGAAAGTCAATATTCAAAATGATAAGAGTTGGGATTTGAATAAAAACCAAGATATTTCAAGCCCTTTTCAATCCTTCTATGTGGCAATCGAAGGGAGAGTCCCAAAAAAGGTTGGAGATCTTCTTCTAGGAAATGGAAAAGGAGACAAGACTTGGATGTGTTCACTTCAATATCTATGACCAAGTAGTAAGAACCTAGAATTTGTTTTCATTTGTAAAATTTATCTCAAAGCTTGCACCAAACAAGAGCATGTCATCAATGAATAACAAATATGTAATAGATTTAGATGTTGACACCTCAACACCCTTTATGCCTCCTTTTGATTTCACTTATGACATTAACTTATCTAGGCCTTCTACAAATAAGAGAAATAGGATGGGAGAAAAGGGAAACCATGTATAAGCCCACGAGAGGACTGAAAGAAGTGGGAATGAGATACATTGATCAAAACTACAAATGACGTAGTGAAAATACATTCCATAATCCAATTCACCATCTGAGACTGTATACCCACTTGTAAGAGAGCTATACGGATGAAGTACCATGGAACTCATCGGCTTTTGAAAGGTCCAAATTTATAATTATAGAGGGAAAATTGTGTGTATTGATTGAGGGCATGGAATCTTGAGCTAGAGAGAGAGAATCATGAATTTTTCATTGAAAGAGGAAGTTAAAATGCTCTTTATAGATGAAATCATTGAACATAGGCTCAAGTTTATTAATAATTATTTTCGAGTTGATCTTATATACTACATAACAGCATGAAATAGGGTCAAAGTGTAACACCCCACCCCACATTTACCCACTTTAACATACTTACCAAGGTAAACATGAGATGGGAGTTACTATGCTTGACCCAACTTCCAAGATGCAGTTACGGAAATGGGATCTAACTTTCCAAAACTTTATTTTCATTTCTCATGCATTTTGTAAATCACTTTGCAAGTAAACCTTTCTTCAAATATTTTTGTATACAAATAATCGAGTAACATTTCCCTCATATACCTTTTGTCAAGCATTTTTTATGAGATTAAATCAGAAAAATTGCACTTATTCCACTTGTAACATACTAACTAAAAGCATGCCACGTAATCATGCCACTTTTCCATTTCTTTACATGCAATTTTTCAAATTCCTTGCATGCAAATCTTTAAATTCCTAGTATGAAAATAGCCATAGATCAACTACAACAATATTATCAATAGTATCCATCCACGAAACCACGTACTCATTGGGGCATTTCATCAAACAATGTGTATGCAATGAACCATTTAAGCATTCCATCAAATACTTTGCATGCAAACTAATAACTTGCCTATCTCCTAAATGATATCAGTACAAGTTATGGGAAATGAACGAGATGATCAGTGGGAGTTTCCCTCACTGCAATTCAAGTTTCAAATTCTGGAACCTCATATATGAAAATTTATAACAAAAATACCAACCCGATCCTATTTGGTGCACAATTGTAGGATCATTTAGGAAGATCGACTTCAACTGGGCATATATCCTAAAATATAGTGACCCAACATCTGAAATTTTTACCACAATATCAGTGGGGTTTCCCCTCACTATCTAAAAAATTTCACCTCCTTATATTTCCCATAAGAAAAGTTATAACAAAAATTCCAACATGGCATGTTTGAGGGTTGATTTTTGGAGCATTCAAAAGGCTCGACTTCCTTTGTTCATATCTCCTAAAATATTGCGACCCAATATTTGAAATTTTTGCCACATTATCAGCGAGATTTCCCCTCAATGTGGAAAAAATTTCAACTTATGGAACCTAACATAAGATAATTTATGCTATAAATCCCAACATGGAATGTTTAAGGATCCATTATGGGAACATCATCTTCCTCAGATCATAATTCCTAAAATATTGTGAGCATGGTCCCCGTAAGTCATGGATGCATAGTCTATTCCTTGTTTTCATTATTTTTATCATAAATTCATCAAGAAATCTTGTTGTTCTCTCATAGTAACTACAATAAAACACAAATTAGCTCATGCATCCGTATAAAATATCCATGAAATAGATCAATAACAAGAGTACTTCATATAACAAGAAATACAATATGCATGTAGCATGCACTAAGCTAGTAATGAAGCCATGAAAAACTAGTCACATTTTCAACACATTGATCTTCATAAAGAACAATGCATATTAACATATGCATAATAACAACCAAGTCAGGGACTTCCACATTCCACCCAACCATAGATTGGGTTGAACCAATTCTTTCTTTCCGCCTAATCACCTTCGTGCAATATTCCAAGCCCAAATTTTGGATCACATGGCATAACCAAATAGGGAATTTGTATATTAAACCACCTCCACCCTCAAGCCACAGTGATTTCACCTAAACCGGTCTATAAATCACCAACATAAGCTTGGGTGCCTCAAAATTTCTTCACCGTACCCAGATGAATTTTATTGTCTCCACACACCTGTCAAGAGGTCCAGGAGAAAACCATCTCCACCCTCAACCTTTGGGAATTTTTTTGAGACCACCTTAACCAAGATCCAAAATCTACTGACATCCAAAGCTCAACCAAACAATGAACCCACTACATCATGCCTATCACGGAAATGACATATGGAAAGGTTGTACATCATTGTCACTCCAGGAAAAACTCCATGCCAATGACAACAAAATAACAATGCATGAACCATGCATTCAAATCCCAACAAGATAATCAAACATGCACACTATTACCTGCAAAATCCTCCCGTTGGCTGCTTTTTTCTCTATTATTTTTCGCCCTTTGCTAATTGTTGTTCAATCCTTCTTCTTGGTTTCCACTCAAATTCCTCTCACGCTCCTTACTTTTCTCTTACTTGTGTTTTCCTTGCTTTTCCTTGCTCTTCCCCCCTAAAAAAGAGTGTTAACATGTTATTTATCCCATTTCTTTTTCTTTTTCCTTTTTTCTTCATTTTCCCTTGTATGCATATTATTTTACTTATTTTCTCCTTTTTCTTGTGTCTTCCTCTTCCCCACTTGTTGAAGTATAATTTATTTCATTTTCATTTATTTCTTTTGTATTTTTTCCTCGTACCCTTGCTAACCTATAATAACTAGCATTTGCACCAGAAGGGTGCAAAGACACGTCGATAGAAGTGTAGATGAATGTAGAGTGACACAGTGGTAGCGCTCCAGGAAATTTATTGAGTCTTGAAACTTGATGCCCGTGGATAACCAGAAAGTGATGATAGATCATAACAAAAGCATGGATTTGTTCTAATTTAAAAATTGAATGCAACAAAATTGCGTGGAAACGTAAATATCTTGAAAGTCTTATAATGGCAAAGTCAAAGTATAAAAACATTTTATCAATCAACCATCTCAAAAGGAGAGCAGTTCTAAAGCCTTGAGTGAAATAAGTACATTTATACATACACGATGAATGCAAAACTTGGTCTGAAGGTGAACACAACGTATTTGTAGGATTTAACGACAACAACCACTTGGGAAAGCGAACCAAAACTATAAATTAGTTATTTGATGTTGAGTCTAAATATCCCCAATACCAACCAACTAGTAAATAGTGTAAGATAATGAGTCAAAAGTGTGTCATATAACAAAAAACATGAGTTATATTCCAACAGAATAATGGTCATATGAACCTTATCTTGCTCCTCTTCCTCTCATGCTCTCTCTACCGCAAGGAATAAGATCTCCCACATACCCAATATTCGCATTGTAGAGCTCTACCTTTCAGACCATATAAATTCCTAGGCCGGTGACACCAAAAGTCGTGCTTCAGACCAAACTCCTCCAGACGCAATCCAGAAAATGTTGTTTTCTGAAGATAAGAATTCCTTTTCCTTTCAGTTGAATCCTCCCCTTTGTATCATTACTGACATTATGTTGTATTGGACAGTTACCATGGTTGCCACCGATGCAGATTAGAGTAGAGTTTCTCGGAATCATATTGTTAAAGTGTCTTCCCATATCTCCCCAAATTTCCAACCTCAATATCTCCAAAAAATCCTTGCATATCAATATTCATCTTGTAACGATCCTTAGGAGGAGGAAAACCCACAATATATTTGATGGCCAGACTATTGGAGGTAGAAGAAGCTTATGATGGGCTAGTTCTCTCCAATCCATGGGAGAATTGTGTTCCCAACAGTGGTAGGGAACATTCCAAAAGGGCTTGAAGTGTGTTTTGATGGATACTCCTTGTATGCTACCGTTAGGAGCATGGTTCTAGGGTGGGAGCGGCCCATAGCAGGACACTATTTGTAATAGTGAACTAACCAAAGGAGAAAAAAATTTGGAAGCCTCCCATATGATGTAATAGATGACCGATCTAGACACCTTAAGGATTGAGGGGATGCGATAATATCAAATAACTCAAAATGGATTTAGATTAAAAGTAGATGTTGAGAAAACTAGAATCTATGAACATTAAAATTTTCGTTGGGGTGGATCCTCCAAGACACCTGACAGTCCATTATGCAATCAAAATGACCCTGCATCGCCACATCAATAATGCTAAATCCACCCTCCTTATAGTGCAAACTTCCCAAAGAACCATAGGAAGACCTCACATGGCATCATATTTGGACCAAAGAATGGACTTGATAATTTGTTCTCGTCTCTTGAATTGAGCCCTGCTTGGGAGACAGTGAGAGACATAGTAGATATGTGAGGCTTGGCGAAAACGTGATACCAAAGTAAGCTTCCTAGCCAAAAGGATATCATTATGTTTTTGAACCAAAAGCTTTGACTGCAACCTCTTAAGACACTAGTTTCAACTTTCAATTATCAACAACAGAGAGGTAAATATCAAAAGAAATCCCAAGATAGTGAACAATCATGCTAGGATTGATCCAATTCCATAAAACATAATCCAACTTCGAGGATACTCAAGCCTGATCAATCAGTAATCAGTTTTTCATTCATTAAACATAGCCCTATAAGCACAATAGAAAGTATTCAAACAAGCCCTAGTATTTTGTGCTAAATCATGGTCCAAGCACAAAAAAATAAGAGAATTATCAGCAATATGGTCATTGATCAATTCCAATCTATCTTGAAGAGAGATGTCGTGGAATCTCCTTTTCGTCCTTATAGATACCAATAAATAGACTAAGTCATCCACAGACAAAACATAGGAGCAAGAGGGCACCCTTGTCAGATCAATTGATGTAGTGGAACACATTTGGTCAGAGTGTTGTTAATTGAGACAATGGTGGAAGCATTAGAAAATATGGTTTTCACCATTGCACTAAAATTTAGACAAAACAGAAACATCTATATGACAAAAGACCAACCATCCCTATCATAAGCTTTGTAAAATCAATCTTAAGAAACAAAGAATTTTTTCCAATCTCCCTAGCCTAGTCCATGGCTTCCCACAGAGAGATAACAATCTTAAGAATGAATCTTCCCTTTACTGGACCTATCTGCTCCTCTCTAACAATCGACAAGGCCAATCTTTGCATGTGAAGAGTTGTAGTTGGTGCTCACTATTAGTGCCCATATCCTTTAGGTTCCCAACATTAATTTGGGTGCACAATCAATGCTTGGTAAACCATTTGCTCACACCTTGAATAACTTTACAAATCTTCGAATTTTGCATAATTTATTAGGGCAAGCATTCTGAAATTTCAATGAAATTTTGAGTTGTAGAAGTCTCTACTCTTCATATTCCTTGTCACATCTGATGGAAGTTACATTTGCAACATTCATAGTACACACCCTCTTAATAGATAAAAAGAAAATACATTCATTGCAATGCTTTTGTCATGTTGTTAAATAATGCATTCAAAATTTGTTGGGGATTGTCAATTGGGGCTTAGCTACATGGAAAATCAGGGTTTTTCATTAACTCCTCTAGGATTGAAATCCCCTTAGAAATGTGTTACACATAGCCACACATTAAATGTTTAGAAACCATTAACATTGTCACAGACCCACACATTAAATGTTGGGATGCTTGAGGGGCGTTGATGGACATTGGCAATGACTATTGGTAGGGTCTTTTATCAAGGATAATAAAGTGTCAAGTTGTAACTCAATACATATCAGGTCACTGGGCTACATTGCAGGTAATTCCATGGAAAATAGGCATTTATAGTGCACTTAATTGCACGTTGTGAGACTTATTTTTTAATTTACTCTGTTGCAGAGGGCAGGAAGGGACGAGGGAGAAAGGGCCAAAATGGGAATTGGAATGCTTGCATTTCAATTGGAAAAGACATCAAAATCTCTAGCGGGGCGCTTATGGGCCGTGCAACAACAACTAGAGGCATTGGGACCCAATGGCGGGGTGTGGATGCAGGCAATATCTTCGTCTCCAGTGAGGGAAATGAAAGCAAGCACAGATAAAAGGACACCGGTGGGAGGAGAAAGGGTGGAGATCCCTAGGCAGGAGGAGGCTCTCGAAGTGACCGTGGATGGTCACCAGTCAAGATTCTAAAGGGAATGATGGTGCTCCAAGGCTGCGAGTTAGCAGGGGTTGATATCCCTCGCTTCTACTATCATCCCTGCCTCTCTATCGTCAGAAATTACCGTACGTTTCTCGTCAAGGTTGAGAAGAGTCCCAAGCTCATGGCATCTTCCGCCATGCCTGCGCTTCTTGGTGATTTAATGCTTTCGCTCTTGAAATCTACTAGGTATTCTTGAAATTTTCCATGGACTTGATTCTCCTTCTAATTTTTCTTCGCTCTTCTAGTGGTGGTCATAATGGGAGCCAACGTTTATTTCCATTGAGATCCTCATTTGACTCATTTCCACTCCAAGTAGGTAAGTAATATTTTGATAATCACATCTTCCATATATGTTTTTTCTCGATCAATTGAATTTTTCAAGTTATTCTACAGGTCAAGCAATAAGGTGCTAGTCGAGGAAAGAAAGCACAAGCCTGCAAACCATCCATGCTCATTTCAGTTTTCAGACACATAAATTCCAAGCTTCATTGAAGGTTAATGTGGTTCCAAATCAACCTAAAAGATTTCACAAACATCGTTGCTTGTGGAAATGACATGAACGTATATAAACTCTACAAAATTGGCAAGTCCACTTCTCCTCACATGAAACTCTATAAATTTGGCAATCAGTGTTAAGCCCAAATTAGCTATGTTCTTTTAAATAGTGCAGCTTGAGCGAAACAAAGGCACATCTCAGCAACGAGGACTGTGTCTATCAAATTAATATTTATACCAAAAGTGGATCTAAAGGAATTGTATGTGTATGAGCGTGGATAGATTTGGGAGCCCTTACCCTTTCGTTTAATTTAATGCTTTCGCTCTTTTCCCTTTGGTTTAATTCAATCCCCAAGATGTTAAATGTTGTTGGAAGATATGAATTTGAAGGATGTTGATTTTAATTATTAGACATGAAGATAAAGAGAAAGGGGTGATCATTAGGGGAATTTTGAGGTCTAAAATGGGCCTCATAAGAAAAATGTACAACAAAAATAAACTTTATAACAACCAATAGGATTCAAGATGATGATGTCATCCATAATGGATGATTCACCATTTTTGGAGTAAAAAAGTAAAAATATCAAAAAATAATAAAATAATAAAACTACTTTTTCAACTCGTATTTTAAACTTATCTCCCAAAATTTTTACTCAAATTTCGAGCGGGAGTACTCGTTGGATGCGGAATTTAATTCCTCATCCAAGGAGTACCCATGTTGCATACTTTCGATGAACTCTTCTACACAAAAAATGAGAAATACATAAAAAAAACGTGATTGTAATCACGTTTTTATGCATTTTTAAATAATGAACATAATGTCTAACATGCGTCTATACGGATGGGGAATGGTCTGCCAACAATTACTGCAAAATGATAAAAACTTTGGAGATAAATTAATATGAATTGAAAAAGTAGTTTTTTTCATTTTTCCCTCTAAAATTTGATGATGTCATCAAATCTTATTAGATTTTTTCCACTATTATTTTATAATTTCCTTAGGAGGCCCATTTTAGACCTCAAAATTCCCCTAATGGGAGTTTATTTTAACGAATCATCCACTGGATTTTCCAATCTATGACCAAGGAGGGGAGTGTGATATGCACGATCGGTCCATGGCTTTTAGATCGAGCTTTAGGATCAGATCGCGTCGTGGACGTTTCGTCGAAACAATGAGATCTATGGCATATTCGTTTTAAGCCTAAGAATCTGCTACAATTTCATGAGGAAGAACCTCAAAATAAAAATCCCCATCCGCTTAATTAATTTACCATTTATTGCCTTTTGCCTCTTGTTAATTCAAATTTCCATAGCCAATAAATAATTAATTACAATTGGATCCCAATGTAATGTTTCCCCTCATTCAACTTGGAATATGTGTCCCATGACCTTGGTTTGATTTTTTCTTTTATAATGTCCATACATTATTTATTTACATGGAAATTTAACCTGAGGTTGTTATAGAAAGTCTTTAAATGAAGAGGCATCCCATTTCTTTGGCATGAGAGCTATATGAGTAGTGTTGAAGGATCCTAAAATATTTTTTTATTTATGTGATTCTAAAATAGCTTCAAGTAGATCATCCTTTATGAGCTCATTCAACGGAAAGCTTGTCCGACCTTGGGCTTTTACCTTTTTGCATTGAGAACAAGACTGAATTAAATTCCACTTATGAGTGTTCTTTCATAAGCTCATCATTCATGTCATCTGAAAAAACTTAGGGGAACGAATTTAAGACCTCCAGAATCTATTGTATAGGACAATCAATAGATTGTGAAAATAAAAATTTCAAATATTCTTTGCTAACTTCTACTTTGTTAGCAAAGAAGGAGGCATGAGAACAATCCTTGTTTTGGATTTTTCTAGATAGTGTTCACTCTATGATGATAATTGAAATATTTATGGAAAAAATTAGTGTTATTATCACCTTTAGAAATCCATATTACTCTTCATTAAAGTTTCACATGGCTTCTTAATTGGATAATAAGTCTTTTCTTATGGCCAAGAGGTAGCTTAAAGTGGCTTCACTCTCCTTTGAAAGGGGAAGCGAGCAATTTCCCACCAAAATATCCTTATGCTTTTTCTTTGTCTCCAAAAAGATCACTTATGACTTGAGTTTGAAGTTACAAGTCCATATGATCGAAATTGATTTAATTCACTTAAGATTATCTAAAAAATGTTTCATCAAAAAGTCCTTTGATGAGCTACTAAAAGGAATCCAAGAAGATGGTACCAAGCTTCGATACTCTACTTGCGTAGGCTAAGTCAGGGAGAATTCAAAAGGAGAGGGGGGATTTCTCCTTGGTGATTCAAATTTCAACACAATAGGCATATGGTAAAAAATACATCCCACCTCCACCTAGGACTTTGCATTTCAGGATTCTTCAATTAGGTCTTCTAATATCAGGAATTAGTTTATAATTTTAGCCACACTAGATTCCCCGTTGTATGCATTTCACCAAGTGGAGAACAACTTGGAGGGGGCAAGACCCACCCATTGTAGAGATTAAAAAAATGCCTTAACAAACCTCCCAAAGGATATTCGTGATGATGAATTCCCTAGAAATCCCTAAGAGACATGATCAAATTTATGTCTCGATGAGAGAAAGCCTAGAGATAATAAAATAATCCCATTAAGGCTTCTTGTTCAAGTAAGGCCTGTAAATATTTATGAAATAGAAAGAGAAACCTAGGCCTTTGTCTTCTAAATCCACTGAGATCCTTGACAAAAGAAGAGAGATTGAAATTTTAGAGAGATGGTTTCCAAGGCACCATTAGGTTTCTATACTTTCCTTAAGAGTCTAAGGTTGTAAAACTCCAACCTTAAAACGAGGGAGAAAAGCAACCCTATGATTTCCAATGAGACACATAGTTTCCTATAAGAATATAACATATGGATTCCTTGATCTCACCAACCTATTTAGAGCTAGGACCTTTGACTCACTTCCTATCCCTCCATTGTTAAGAGTTAGAGAGATCATTAAGGAACCTGAGCACGGAATTTTCCCACCCTAAGGGCCTGGGTAATAATTTCCTACTTGTCACTCTAAATCTTGTGCTCATCATCTTTGCTAGAGATGAGTGGGATTTCCTCCCCACTTATGCACCATGAGGCATGTTTATAACCAATCTACCCTCAATGACACCTTCCTCCAAAAATTTGACTCTCGACCATAGATGGTATCCCAAAATAGAGATACTTTGACGAATTTTGTCAAACTTTGAGGGAGAGGATCCTTCTATTGGGGATGGATTTTTTGTTTCTGAGGATGAAATGGCGTGAGGCAAAAACTATAGTTGAAAACTAAGAATTTTGGGCATTAAACATCTCGAGGAAAAAGGTAGAGGGGAAGGGAGTGGGAAGACCTTAGAAGGAAAGGACAGTGCATAATTCTTCAGGGGGACAACAAGAATTGGAAGTTGGAGGGAGGAAAAAACCTTGAGACCATCCATGTCATTAGAATTTGTAGAAGGAGCAGAGATTAACATATCATACTAGGAAGATATAAGCACCAGGGGTTACTCTGTGTGAGTCTCTGTATTGGAAAAAGATTGTGGCCTACACCTTTTCTAGAGGACCCTCTATTGAACTTGTGAAATCCTTAGCCTTAAAACCCCACTCTCCTTCCCTAGCCACACCATATTTTTGGCACCAAAATATTTTAAATGAAGCAGAGCTTGCACGAAAATTTTTACACTGGGCTTCAACATGCCCCACTGCATGATAATTTAATTATCTAAACAATATTCTCTAGTAATCTATTCTATGGATCCAAGAACGCTAACTATTCCACATTTCAACTTGATCAGGAAGGACATTCAACACTCCCAATTCCAATAGAAGCCACAACCAATATCAATCACTTTTGTTGCTTATATTATCCATAAAACCCTTAGACCAAAATTGGATTGGAACCTTAGGAGTATGACCCAAATCCAAGAGATTGATAAAGACTCCCTTTTAGGGTCAATGGATAAGTCCCACCTCTCAAGAAAAGGTATTGAGGGACACTAACTCAATCTTTGGCTTAGGATATTCTCTTTATCATTTGACAAGGTAATTGAAACACCAACTAGCCTTAAGCGAACAAAATAAACATAGGGTTATACCCAACAATCCCAACTCAATTGTGTTCTAACTAGGGCATAATCTCACTAACACTTGGATATTTATCACAAAACCTTCCAACCACTACTTTCTCAAATAAATCAAGGATGTACATTAGAGGGATGTATTTTCCTATGACCATTTGTACCTTTTCTTTTCACTTATTCAAATATCTAACGTTGTACCCATAAGAATTGCACTGCTTATCTGATGAATTTATCTCATATGTGACCTATGGTGGAGGGGCGATGACCTGAGGGATTAAAGAGGTAGTAGGGATGGCCAAGGGCTAAAATTGAAGCTCAAAAGAAGACCGTGGAGATGGCATTGGGTTAAGTACAACATAGAAATTACACACATGATCCAAACCTAAACTTTTTGGAGCTTATTGTTGAAAAATGTAACTAATTTCGATCTTCACAATTGTATTTGAGTCATGATGTAATGTATTTTTCAAAATAAAATAAAAATATTTTTTTATTAAAGAAATACTGACTTATTAAAGCATGGGTTTCATGCTTGGGTCAATGGTTAATAGGTCAAAACACCCATTGTGTGTTCTAGGGTTTATATCCCGAGTCAAGGTCATAGTCATGATGTAAAAGATCCTTCATGGGCACCTTAAGTCAAAGAATAATTTTTTTTTTTATGTCAAAAGGGACTCCTCCACCAAGTCAACCCCCCTCTCATATATGTCAGCCTACCTCTCCTACGAGTTGGTCTCAAAGGAGCTTAATTCTACTATATATATACACAAGAAGGTCGACCTATTGAGTGACATTATGAACCACACGTTGGATTTGCAATTTGGATTAAGAAAGGTAATGCAAAGACCTAGAAAAAGGAGAATCAAGTCAAGCGAAGAAGAAAGGAAGTTTGTCAAAGCTACTAAGAACTTACATTTTGATGTTTTTCTTTGTCACATGTGTGATATTGAAATTGGTTACAAGAGTCGATAATAAGAGATTGAGTTGCAAAAGTTACAGTAAAGAAGAAGACAAGGATCTAGATTACTACTTGTGTTAAGGGCTGACTTGGTGGATGGAGTGAGTCTATGTCTTTGGTCAGAAGTTCATAAATGTCTCAATTTGATTTGAATTTACTAGTGGAAGATTTTGACAAGGTTTTCCCTTCCATATGGGTTTTGCCTTAGCTGAGCACCTACATCTTGTGTCCTTTTTCTCGTGTTTGTGATCTTCATCTATTTTTGCATTTGTCTTGATGATGGAAATAACTCTAATGCAATAAATAAGAACTAAATAATGTCACAGGAATTTGTCAAGATAAGAGAAGTTATTTAAATAACCCTAATATAAATACTTCCCTAGATTTCTCAACATGGAATCAGAGCTAAGGGCATTTGTATGAGGGCAGTAAGAATATCTCAAGGGCTTAAAGACTAGATAGAAAATACAGTTTCCTAGGATGGAGTTCCTAGAAGGAAATAGAACAAATTATGGGCTCATTCATAAGCCATAATCATAGTGACAAGGCCGCAAACCTTATCTAAGAAGTCAAGTAGTATAGAATAATTTAGTATCCATGTTCTCTTATACTGGAAGGCTAATTATATAGCCTATTAATGACCGAGCTCCTTATGACAGAAAATGCATTTCTGGGCATTCATAATAAGGTCAGAAATCACTACAAAAAGGATCTAAATTACTATCCATCTCAAAGTTCTACAATTATGAAGTTCTATATACAGTTAAGGAACCTAAATTCATTTTTGAACAATTTACCTTCAAGATCGAACCATTCAAAAGGCTACAAGATAAGGATCAAAATCTATAAAGACCTGTGCATACATATTTATCGGGATGTTGAAACTTATAAGTGATAGAGAAACCAACAATTAAATCTCTATTGTACAATACATTTCAAGCTTATCTTGGAAAAGTCTACTAGAAGTTGGCACATGAGCTATCAATTGAGGAAATGAACAATTCATTGAAAAGGCTTTATATATTTATGGGAGTATTCTATCATTTTGAAAATAATTTGACTCAACACCTTATAACTTCTAGCGTCTCTTGGACCAACTTGTAGTCATTCATCAAAATCGAGTGTTATATTTATTTTTTATGTTTTAATCATCTAACAATGTGTACTCTTTTTTCAAAAAATAGTAAAATGGAATATCAATCCTTCAAGGAAGAGGTACGTAATCTTGAGGTATTATGAAAAAATTTAGGTTTTAGTTGGTTTTAGGGTTTGAAAGTTTCCTTTTGTGATGAAAATTAAACATATGGAAACCTTTACCCTTATACTCTTGTTCCTAACTTTTGATATATAGGGCATATATATATTTGGCAACTCTTTATGGAAATAAATACTGAATGATGATTTTAACATAATGCCCTAGATCTAGTTAGGATTTATACTTTAAATCCCTTGGAATTCATTCAAGTTAATGGAAACCCTAAATAGTTTTTTTTTTTTTTTTTTTTTTTTTTTCGGGTAAAAAAAACCTGCATTATATTTTCATGACAATATAGTTGACATCATTCATCTTATGAGTCTCCCCTCTCTCATTCCAACAAGAGTTTTTGAGAGTGGGGGCTGGAACTAGCCAAAATGAGCTTGTAACAAGTATTATTTCTGAAGTACATATATACATAAGCATATCTGGCATAAACAAAAAGGAAACGAAAACTATCAACTATATATCAGGGGGGCTGGTGAGGAGGCATCACAAGAGGAGCAACAAAGGAGCCACCGTGACCATGAAGATGAAAATCAATGTGCTCCACCCTCGCTTCCAAAATCTGTATGTGGTCAATCATATGACGTTGCTGACGTCTCACACTCTCTAGTTGCTCTAAAATCTCGCTTTGATTGAACTTGATGTACTGGAAGTATGGCATGGTCTCATTTCGGTCTTCATGCCAGTGGTCACGGAGGATTTACATGTTGAGTTGTAGTTGACGTAATTGACCAGCAATGGAGTTAAGGGAAGTTGGAGCTTCAACTTGACCTTAAGACTAGACTGGGGAGACCGTCTGAGTTTCCTCGGTCTCCCAACTTTTTGAGCTGGACGACAAGGCACTGTGGTCGGGATCATTACGTTACATCTACTATTTTTTCCCCCCACCGCGTCTAGCCCGCCCTCTTTTGTGAGGAAATGAGAGGAAATAACAATTAACCATAAATATGGGTGATATTCCCCCAAAGCATAATTTTATATAAAAATAACTAACAAAACATGTGACGTAGAGACGCAACCCAGAAGGGTGAAGCACATGACTGGACACCTCCCTCCAACAAAACTGAGATGCACACGTCGCTCCCCAAGAGACAAGACCTTCCTCCCTTCCGCGACACACTTCTTGATTCACCCCTTCCTGGAGGCATACCAAGAGGTGAAACTCGACGACCTCCATGCCAATTCCCTCTCGCCACCCACTAGCCTGCGAATTTGATTTCCCCCCACGACTAAGACACACTGCAGACTAGCTTCATGCCTTCTTCCAAGATCCCTTCTAACATAATTCGACCTCAAGGCACACCCAAGTTGTCATGCATAGTCCCAAACACCCTTCTTTTCCCAAGTGATGACATTAAGCGGCCATGCTCGACTCGTACAATCCAAATTCCTCCAGAGGAGCCAGAGACACCAAAAGATGATGGACCAAGAAACCCAGTTGTTTCTCCTCCTCTTCCTAGATAAAGAACAATGAGGCTCATCACCCCGTCTTCCAAGTCCTTGAGCCACCAACGAACTAGAGTGTGGAGATGAATTGGTTCAATTCCCCATAGCGACTCCAAGTCCCAGGGACAGACTAGAGAAATCACCCTTGGCCGCACCATAGAGATGAAAGAACACACAATGCCTCGCAACCAAGGTTGCAACCCCAGGGAGTCACCATGAAAAAAAAACCAATCACCCTTCCTACCCACACTTATTTCCTAATTCTCCTTACTGAATTGCCTTTGCAACCACCTCTTTATATTAACCTCGAGCAAGGCCTCACACGATCTGCAGTTACTGAAGTCTTGTATAGTGATAAGTAGATTTATTATTTGCGTGGAGCCACCAACGGTCCCGAGGATCGATCCGCTGCCACTTGGTTTGCTGTCAAATCACCCCCATCGAGGAAAACCCTAGATAGTTATTATGCTATTGTACTTGCATATTTTTTGTTGTGTTTTGAATATTACAAGAAACAAGGCAGACATTCTGATCTTAGAAATGGTAGATTGAGTTGGATCCTTGGACACTCTAAACAAAAGTTGATTCATATGGAAATAAACAACGAATATGTTGTCATAATTCAGAGGGAGCCATGCAAGGTTTGCAAAATAATTAACTCAAGCTATGTCTAAAGATGTATAACTAATATTCTTTCACTATAAGGTACATTTAAATTGTAATTTGCTTTGAATTACTAACTCTCTTATGTCTAGGTCCTTGAATCATAAAGATTCTTGTTAGGGTGATTAATCACTATATTGAATATACCCTTGTCATAATGTTTCTTGCCATTTGTTCATTTTTTGTGAAACCCTAACCTTTAGGGTTCACTACAAAACCCTAACTTGTTGATGCTTAGGGTATGTTGGCAATAATAAAGAAACCCTAGTCTACTTAGGGTTCGTTAATGAAGTCCAAAACACATAATGATATCCTACTCTCTTGATGTTTAGGATTTTGGTAATGTTATAAAGAAACCCTAGACTTTTAGGGTTTGTTTATGATATATAGGTTATATGATTAAACCTTAGATCTTTAGGGTTTGGTGAATTAGGGTTTGTGACAAAACCCTTGCTATAGTCAATATAAAGTCCTGGAAATGAAGCCCTAGGTGTATGTACTTATGTATGATTGAAACCCTTGCCTGGCCAAATATATTGTATATCTAATTTTGGTTTTGATGCTTGTATCTAGGGTTTATGATAAAACCCTAGTAGAGAATTATATGAAATACTAGTACAATAACTTGATTGTTGATATCCTTTCATTGATGAAATCTAGGGTTTGTGACAAAACCCTAGTAAAGCTTGACATGATATTCCAGGGAATAATATTGAAAATGTAAAGTGATATAATTGGATTGCTAACTTGATTTATTTTTTGATATATAAGGCTTTAAGTCTTGATGATGGAATCCAGGGTTTAAGACAAAAACCCTAGCAAGTTGTTAAAGTCTAAAATATAAAAGATTCAACCCTTACTGACTATAAGCCTAACTAGATTTAGGTATTATATGTCTAAAGCTTGAATATTTTGATGTTTCCATTGTAATTACATGATTTTGACATAGTTGACTTCATGCCTCTGTATATTTTTACTTGTTATTAAAGATTTGTAGGTACATAATGTTGGAATCATGATTGTCATTAGACCAAAACCTGCAAGCGTTAGTCTCCGCTACAATCGCCAGTGTTAGGATCCATGACAGGCAGTTAGTCCATGTTGTGAAACACACGGGGAGCATTGAACCTGTTAGTGTCAGTCTTTGCAGCCTTCCTCCAGTGATCAAACATGCTCTTACAAGGTGATTTTAAGGCGTCAAGGTCAAATTTTGTCATTTCAGTGAGTCTTCAAGCAAAATTTGGTCACTAAGTATTAGGTCTAGGGTTTGCTTTCACTCCTTTCAAAGTTGTCCAAATGTCGGTCCATGTCACCATTCAGCTGAGTGTACCGTCATTTAGAGGGTTTTCATCATCATGTCAAGTTCCACTGGGTCATTTTACACCTTGTTCATGCTTCAGTTGTGCCTAGGTAAGGTTCATTTCCCTCTCCTAGGGTTTTGGAGGTAATTTCTCTTGGATGGTAAAATCATCAGCAAAACTTGTATCCTAATGTTCATACACCTTCCCCTATCCTTAATGTACCTTATTAAACACTTCCCATCATTGATATCCCTCAAATTCTTCATTTTCGCACAAACCCTAGTTTCTTGCTACAACTTGGCAATTTTCTAGGCTAGACCTGTGCTTTGCCCTTTTGGACCCCTTCCCCTCACTAAATCTTTGAAATTCCACTTTCCCCTGCTTCCTAACATCCCTCCCTACTTCCCAAAATTTTCTCAAGAATTTAGAAGCCCCTTATCCCCTTCATTTCACTTCATTTCGACAAATCCCTTGTTCCACACATCGGGATGGGTTTTACTCCAATGATGTTTCTGAGAAAGAAGATATGAATTTGGAAAAAATGAGAGATTTTTTGTCCAAAATAGGCCAAGGAAGAAAAACCTCCTTCAATTTTTACACAGGTGTCATGGTTTTAGAGAAATGTCAAAAATACAGTTTCCTCAGGAGAATTGATGCATCTCTGAAGTGACCTTGGGAAAATCAATATTTCTCCTAGTTTGGTTGGCCAAATTACTTTCTTGATGAGTCAAATGATAACTAGACACAAAGATATTTCTAATGAGCTATCATGAGCTCAATTTGGAGTTGAGGAAGATCTTCAAAAGTTGACTGCAACAGCACTCTGCCTTGAGGCAGCCTCATTTTGCTCATTTTGACCAGTCTTGGGAGATTTGATTTTTGACAAGGCAAATGAACTCCAAATTGAAAAATTCCAATTGGGTTGGAAATTATACTCAATAATATTTCCAACGAGCTATCCCACGTCCAATTTTGACACCGGGAATACCTCCAAAATTCTCCTGCAAAAGGGAGCAACGCGTTGGGTTTATGGCACGACGTGTTGGGTTTGTGGCGTGACGCATTGGGTTGTGGCGTGGCGCATAGAGCTGCAAGCTCTTTTCACCACAATTTCATTCAAAACTTAAATTTTCTCGGTTTCCTCTGGTCCAAAGTAAGTCAAACAACTCTTCCATTTCCAATAAACGTGTGTCTTATGATGTTTATGAGGATTTAATCAAACAAATTCAAACCCTACTTCCTTGCTCAAGAAATGTTTCCTTAGGGTTTATACATTGGTTTTTTGTGGCCATCACACCCTCACTTTTATTCCCTCACTATTTTTATAGTTTCATCAAACCTTTTCCCTATCCCCCATATCCCTAAATTCATTTACCCCTATCCCATATTCCCATTATCCCAAAAGCCTAAAGATTATCCCTAAAACCCTTTAATTCCCCAAATTTTAATTGGAAATATCCCAAAATTCCCCTCATCCTCTCCCTTCATAGTCCCTCACACATTTTCATACATTTGGCAGCCAAAACCAAAGACACCTAAATTTTTCATACGCATCTAAGACAATATAGACTTTGGCAAACATGGAGACAGACTCCTCTTATGACAGAGTTGAAGAAGGCCTCAAAGCGTTGGAAAAGGAAAGATAGAATTCAGATTTTGGCCGAGGCTTCCTTGGCCTAGCATAGTACATGATGGAGGACACTCAGCCCAAATTTCAAGAAATTTGGGACACATTTTGCAAATTTTGTTTTTTTGGGCCTAAACACAGATTTTTTAGCTCTACGCGTCGCGCCACTTGCCGCGCGCTTTTTATGGGAGGCTCCTCTTGGGTAAAACTTTATATTTTTGGATTTTTCATGAAAATTTATGCATTCCTACTTATGGCCAAGAGATTTTGACAGGTTTTGGGCCTCCAGAAGGGTCAAAAAACACCCTAAAAATGACCTTTATGCCCCTTTTTGGACACATAGGAAGCAATGTTGGGAGAACTCATTTTTGGAGGGGAAAATGGAAGCCAAATTTATAAATTCCACTTGTGTTAGAAATTAGACAGGTAGACCTTTCCAACAAGCCCACTTGAAGAAAATTTGGACACCGGGAAGGCCTTCAAAATCGGCTCCAAACTGGCGCGACGCATAGAGAAATCAAGCGCGGCGCATTGGGATTTTTGCTCATTTTGGACTGAGTAACTCTATTTTTCGCCTAGTTTTGGACAGTTTGACTTTCTTACTTCCAAATGTTAAACTCATGATGTGATTTGATGTAATTTGATGGGTATTGATGTAATTTTGTCAAATTTTTACTCAAGGAGGTAGATTCATCCATCAAAAAGTGAATTGCAACTGAATGAATCAGTTTCCTATCTTATAGAGGCAAGCTGTTCCACTGCCTATTTTCTAGTTCTCAGTTTAGATCTTGTTGAAACAGCTCCTAAACTTGTGAGCTCGACCCCTAGAGGCTGGGATGAGTTAGTGTTGTCTATATCTTGTAGTTTTTCAGTCATTAGCATAGGTTGGACACTTGGGATTTCTTTGAGCATCATTGTACATTCATCTCTGCAATTTGGCAAAGGAATAGACCAAGGTTTGCAGCACTCCTTGGGATTCATGTGGCTCTTTGTTTTTATGATGTGTTTCTCTCTGTTAATGTAAGTTTACTGGTGTTTTATGTGTATCATTTTCCCTCTTATTTCTTCTTAAGTTAAACAAACAAGGATAAAGGTGGAATTCATTCAAATTTGCAGTGCTCTACCTAGGGTTTGTTTAATTTTCTATGTTTTCAACTGTTTGAAGAGGATTCCTGAAAGTTTCTTTCCCTCTTCAAATCCTCACCGGTCTGAGCTATCCATTTCATTCAAAATTGAAGTATCAAAACAATTGCCTACCTTGCCCCATTCAGATCTCTGCAAAAACTAGGCCTCGTTCCCCAGACCCAAAATCTGCCTTTCCCTTTGATCCAACAAACACCCTCAAAATCAAATCAAACTCTTTTACATATATACCTAGCCTAAAATCAGATTTCATTTCAGTCATCTCAAGCCTCATTGATCATTTTTTGCTGAGATTGACAAGGAGAGAGCCCTCTCCCGATCTGGTAGGGCTAGCTACCAGGTTAAGAGTGGTTTGATGTTACCCTAGATTCTGCCTTTTTCAGCCTGAGGTAGATTTAGGCCATAAAAAAACCCAATTTCCAACAATCTCCCCCCAACGCGAGCTAAGCGAGTTTCAAACTCGAGACTTGTCGGTCTGATACCACTTATTGGAATCACGATTGCAGTTAGACAAAAACCTGCAGGTGTTAGTCTCCGCCACAATCGCCAGAGTTAGGATCCACGAGAGGCGATTAGTCAATGTCGTGAAACACACGGGTAGCATTGAACCCAATGTCCAACACATAATCTTCAAGATGTTGAAGATGTTCATAATTAAAGATGACCTGATAATTATAATGAGCATGATGGAAAGAGGGGGTTGTAAGAAAGATGATGACATTCAAAATTAATAGATGGTCTTGTTTCCATAGAAAGGATGATGTTCCTAAAGGAATGAAGCTTTCAAAGATTGAAGTTCTCTAATGTAATGTTGACACGAAAGAAAGAGTCTGTGTGGCTGAAAGAATAAAATTTGTTGATGGACTTATTCCCTAGTTAAGAAGAAAATTAGATAAAGGAAAAGTGTATATTTCCCCAGTTGAGAGGGAGCTTGGTTTAAAAGTTAATCTCTTCGAGTTGATAACTTGATATAAGTATCATAAGGATGATTGAGATCGTAGAATAGCTAAATCACTATATACATGTTGTTCGTGATTAATGAATTTGCAAACAAAACTTGGTTACATTGAAAAGTGTCAAGGTTGAGTTTGTTGCTGCTGGAAAATTGAAGGAAACTTCCAACGAGATGTATTCAAATAATATGATGATGATTTAACCAACATCAGGATAACTAAAGTCCCCAAAGGTTTGTGCTATATATATATATATATATATTGAAATTTTATTATTAATTGGGGTTGTGATCGTGTATGATCTCTCCATAAGAAGATTGAACGTTTGAGGCATGCTTGGATTGGTGGATATATTTGGTTTAGTTGATAAGGATAAATGAAGCATATTGGGGCAACAATATGCTTGGGAGGACATCTAGTCGGCCTATGATGATGTCTAGATCCCAAAGTAGGGAGGGTGGCATTGGTCTTGGAGCTTCAACCTTGGATATACACCTAGATCCCTAGGTTGGTGTTAAACCTCGAGCCTGATGGTACCTAGAGTGGCTAAAGCTCAGAACACACCTTAGTCCCACCCAATTATATACCTTGGTCAAGTATCTAATCTGTAGTTAAGAATGAATGCTAAAGAATGTAACTAGTGTCGGTGTTCATAATTTTAATTGAGTCATGATGTAATGTATTTGTCAAAAAAAAAGAAAAATATTTTTTATTAAAGATATTTTGACTTAGTAAAGCATGGATTTTATGCTTGGATCAATGGTCAATAGGTTCAAGCCCCCATTTTGCGCTTTAGGGTTTATATCCTGAGTCAAGGTCATAGTCATGATGTAAAAGACCCTGCATGGGCACCTTAATTCAAATAAGAAAATGTATTTTTATGTCAAAAGGGACTCCACCAAGTTAACCCCCCTCTCATATATGTTGGCCTACCTCTCTTACAAGTCGACCTCAAAGGAGCCTCATTCTACTATATATATATAAAGAGAGAGAGAGAGACACACACACACACACACACACAAGAAACTCGATCTATTGAGTGAAACTATGAACCACACATTCAATCTATAGTTTGGATTAAGAAAGGAAATGCAAAGACCTAGAAAAAGGAGACTGAAGTCAAGCGAAGAAGAAAGGAAGTATGTCAAAGCTATGGAGAACCAAAATTTTAATGTTTTTCTTTGTCACATGTGTGATCTTGAAACTGGTTAGAGGGGACGAGAATAAGAGATTGAGTTGCAGAAGTTACAGGAAAGAAGAAGACAATGATCTAGATGACTACTTGTGTTAAGGGATTACTTGGTGGATGGAGTGAGTCTATGCCTTTGGTCAAAAGGTTAGAAGTGTCTCAATTTGATTTGAATTTACCATTGGAAGGGTTTGACTCGGTTTTCCCTTACATAGGGATTTTGCCTTGGCTGAGTGCCTGCATCTTGTGTGCTTTTCTCATGTTTGTGATCTTCATATGTTTTGGAAATTGCCTTGATGATGGAAAGAACTCTAATATAGTAAAGAACAACTAAATAATCTCACAATAACTTGTCAAGTTAAGAGAAATCATTTAAATGACCCTAATCTAAATATTGCCCTAGATTTCTCAATACTTATGGCATAAGACTCGATGAAGACTTTCCACCTATACGCTTAGAGGGACCTTTACCCTGCATATGGCCAAATCAACACAAAGCCCTAATAAAATCATTTTTCAAGGGAAACATGTTAGTTAAGGAGGAAATTTCATCTCCATAGTCCAATAGATCCTCTTGCATTATTGCATAAGACAATAAGATTTTAATGAAATTTGAAGTTTGAGCAAGCTGCCAAAGATAATTGACATGTGATCTTGCACATTTGGACCTCCAAATTAACCTACTACAATCCTACAACAATTTCGTATCGGTCTGCAAAAACTTTAGCACTTTGCGGAAACCCTAGCCACAAAATTGATTCCAAGTTGTTAATTCTTTAGTAGCTACAATTTTTTTCCAAATAATGTGTGTGTGTGTGTTCATCTCAATATTAAATTGTATAAAAAAAATTAAACCACTACATTTTTTTATAGATCTTTTACTTCTACATTTATTCATAAATTTGACACCTCTCAACAATTAATACATTAATAATTAAGATATGGAAATTGATCTAAATATGGACAAACTAGTTTTGTTGTGCTAGCTTCCTCATCAGTAGAAAATAAAAGTGTGCTTAAGGATTGTGTGCATGGATTTGAGCTTAAAAACATGTTACTTCAATGGTTTCTTTTAAGTGTTCTTCAACCAGTATAATTCCATGAACAAAATGTAAACCATGAAATCATCATACACTTGAAAATAAATGTGCATCAAACAACAAGATAAAAACCATTAAAGAAAGAGTTCGCCCCTCCTAGGCTACATCTCCTTGGCCTGTCAACATGACTAGACCACTCTTGTATTCGATGTTAAAAGTACATATCAGTTTTCTGGAAAACACATGTGGCTATTACCCCTTCAAGGTAATGTTGTTCTGCAAATAACTCTCACAATATCAGCAACACAACATGTCTCCTACAAAGATGACATTCTTTCACCGGTGAGAGTTAGAAGCCCCTCACATACACTCTTCAATTCCACACTGAATAATACAATAAAAAACTTCTTGTATAAATAATTCAAACCATAATTGAACCATGTTGGTCACAAATGCTGCAAAAAGCTTTCTGGAACTAGGAAAACCCCTACAAGGTCTCCTCCTTGCTCAACAACTTCCAAAACTTCTTCAAATATCTGATTGATCCATACACCTTATTTGTAAAACCTACAATATGACCCTAAATATGTGCTCAAATCAGTAAATAGAGGTCACCAATGGATTCACAGCATCCAAAAACCCCTAAGTAGCCTCTTTTGGCTCTGAAAATGGTCTTCAGGTGAAGCAGATGTGGCCTCCTCTCTTGGTGTCCCTAGGCATCTTGAATCTTAAGTCTAGAAAAATTACTTTCATAAGTGCTCCTCTGCCTCTGAAACCTACACCAATCTTCTCAGAATTTCCAAAAATGCTAGGATAGACTACTTATGAGCCAAAATTGGTCGATGTTTTCTCAAGTTATGGTTACCTCAATTTTGGCCTAGGAAACCCCTCCAAAACTGGAGAGAACTCCAGTTAACTCCGACAAATTTGGAGTTCCACCGAAAATGGCAGACTCTGCCAAAATGACCGCCAAGATAAGAGCGGATTAATTAATGGATAAGTGCGCATTAAATGAGGGTTAGGAGCTAATTAAGCGTGTTTAAAAAATCCGCATTAAAAATGGTTTAGCGCTAGTTAAACATGATTAGGGATCAAATAATATGTGTTTAGATTTAATCCTCCATGCATTTGTTGGAGCTCCCACCATGGTCACAGGTGGTGGTCCCATGGACTAGGGTTGGCCCTCTTTTCCCTCACCACAATCTTTGATTAACTTCAAATGAAAATTGGGTGCATAGTATTGTAAGGAACATGGTATAGCATAAATGGTAACGTGTTGTGTTTGTGTGGGGTAGGTAGCGGGGTCGATCTTGACCTCCACCTATCCACCATATAAAAAAATTTATCAACAGTTACGTAGCCTTTCGACCTTTAGGGGGGTACGTGGCACCCTCGAGGCTTGCCACGTGTCGTGACCTCATTGGCCATCCCAAACCAACCAAAAATTGACATGTGGACTAGAAATTTGGGCCAACCACAAGTTGACAAGTGTCAGCACACCATTGGCCAGAGAAAAACCAATTTTGACCAAAAAATTGACCCCTTTGACGCTGTTTGAATTTTTTTTTTTTTAAATTCACACGTTTGGCAAAGCGGACAACAGGCTCTAACTTTCTCATACGAAGTTGATTTTTTTATGAAACAAAGTGCGCCAGAATCAGGAAGACGAGACCTATCTGGTCATTTAGGATCCACCCCATTCCGAGAAATTTGATTTTTTAGCAAATTTTTGCCCCCAATTCAGTTTCTGATCACTCCTTCCCACTGAAAGGATTTTGGACCCACAAAAGTTTGTTATCTAATGAGAGTTTAATACTCTTCTCTTTTCCAAGTTCTATCAATTTGATTCTACTTGGAAAAATCTCCATGACAACCACTTTGGTTCACTGACATGCCTTGCTTTGCAAATGGCTTGGCACTTCAACCAATGTCCTCCTTTTGCTGTTGACCTAATCCAACACTTGTTGGTTGGTTGCTGACCGATTAAACATCTTGTTGTACCAAAGTGATCCCTCGGTGCTTGGAAAGCTAACTGATGGCCTTCCTATTGAGAATCCCATTCCTCCTTTACACACACATGCATTATATTGTCACTCCGCCAGATCTCTAAGGCTGAAGAAGAGATCCCAACAGAGGTAACCACAAACAAAGCTTTTGATTTGATAGCTAGCCATATCAAATCAAAGAGGGCTCTCTCCAAAAGGGTCACAGCTAGGAGGGCTAGAGAAATTGGGGTTTTTAGGCTAGATATTGAGCACAGGGGGTTGTTTTGAATTGATTTGGTTGGGGAATCACTGGATGAAAAAATTAGGTCAAGGAAATCTAGGTTAGGGCAAATGAGTTAGGGTTGCAGGGATCAATGGGGAAAGGTAGGTACAATACTTATCACTTGAAAATTATTTTTATGGAATGGTATTGAAGCTGAAAGAAAGCTAAGAAAAGCATAGGAGATGTATTTTTCTCAAACAAAAGAAAGTGAACAAAATATGATCAATTACCCAAAGCAAAGCATGTGCAAACATGTATTCTTATTATCTAAATTGTAAGAGATCATAACATAGAAATGAAGTGAACATGGATACAACACATTCAAACATATGATACTGAAGAAAATACAATGACAGGCATCAATACCACAAGTATCCCAAAAAGTAGTTGCAACTCCTCTTTATTAGCTGGCCAAACTTAGTACAAAGTTTCCTTCATTAACTAGCAAACATACAAATTGATTCCAACCCTTCACTAGAGTGAAGAAAGGGGCTAAATATACATCAAAACAAGCTTCACTCATCCTCAGGGGTCGAATCCATGAGGTGAGGAAGAGATTCACTAATTGTTGAATTGAAAACTGAAGTGTAGGATGGTCCAAGTGATTCACTCCTCATTATATTGAGTTGATTCATCATGACTCATTAATGACTTTAACCCAATGGATCTACCCTAGGTAAGTAATCCTTGACATAATTACATTTTACCATCATTAATTACATGAGTAGAATCACAATTTCTTGAGGCAAAGTGAAAATTCTAGAGAAAATGTGAAAAAATAAGCAAATTGACATTTGCGCCATCCACTATGCATTTGCGCCATCCTAGTGTCATTTGTGCCCTATGTGTTCAGGGCCACTTTTGGAGGTCTTCTCGGTGTCCAAATCAGGGCCAAGATGGCTTGTTGGGAAGCCACACCTGCCATGTTTCCAAATATGCCTCAAGTTCTGAAAATGGATGTTATTTCCCCCCTCAAAAAGTCAATCTCCCAAGATTGGTATTTGCGCAACGCCAAGGTCAAAAAGGGGGCAGAAAGGTCATTTTAGGTGGTTTTTGGGGTTTTTCACCCATGAAAAATGAAAACCAAGGCTAGAAACATAGTTGTCTAAGGTGTATGAGTCATTATGAATCCAATGGTGCCTTCCTTCTCCTAAAAAAGTGTGCCAATTATTTGCGTAGTGCTTAAATGCCTCAAAACTGTTGGAATGGCTGAGGAAGGTGTGTCTAATATTGTAGGGAAGCCTCAGCAAGGATGTCCAACTTCTTTTTCTCCTACATGGTTAACTTTTCAATTTTGGCATTGGCTCCTTTGAGATTGTCCAATGCAATTTTCTCTTTCTGGGCATGAAGTTTGATCTTCCTCCTCAACAAATCATTGTCATTATTGGCCTTTTCTAGCAGCTTCTCCAAGTGTATATTGGCTCTACCAAGCCATGGTTCCCTATTCTAATTGATTTCTATGGCAAGTTTCTCATTTAGGGTTAGCTGGTCAGCAAGCTCAACTTCCCTTTGTCTCTATAGAGCTAGAGCTCTTTTCAGCCCTCTAGTTCTAGGTCTTTGCCTTGGTACCTATTCTTCTTCCTCATCAAGCAAACCATACTTCTCCACCGTTTCATCTATAATTTCCTTGGCCTTATGAGCCTCCCTTTGAGTAGTGAAGTACTTCACCTCATCAATGACCGGTTTGGTCTTCAACTACTAATTTTCTTTCTCAAGGAAGTGAATAACATATCTAGCCTTATCAAGATTAGTCTGAAGTTCACTAATTTTGGCATCCTTACCTTTGATTGCAGCATTTGTGATTTTATCATTGTCATCCTCATATAGGTCAACCAATTGAAATCATTTCTCTATTTCATGATTGTCCTCCTCATCATGAATGACTGGCTCAATGACCTTCTCTTTACCTTTATCCACCTATTGTGTTGATGTAGAAGGCATGGCCCCTTTCACTCCAAGTGAAGCAAACGCATGCCTATAGCCTCTCAGGTAGGTTTTTTTCAATTACTCAACCTCAACCATACTAGCCCATCTAGGCTCAATGTCATCTATCCTGCTTGATGAACCAAAATCATGATGAGATGGAGATGAAGGATCATGATGAGATGGAGATGAAGGAGGTGAAGAGGACTGATCTGATGATGATGAGTGAGTTATGGGAAGAGATGGTGAAGGGACATGTTGTGCATGCTGAATGGATGGCTCAATGAAGACATCATTGGCTATGAAGGTGCTCCAAGCAATTTTTAGTTAATTAAGATGGTGGAGGACTATGATTTTTATGAGGGAATGATGGAATAAGATTTTTATTTGTTGTTCATAATCATTCTTCTGAGCAATGTATGCCATCTTCTCTATACTCCGGAAAATATAATAGGGTATGTTAAGCATCCTTACCTTAGTGAATTGAATCAAGAGCCAGATGTGATAGGAATAGAGCCTTGAAAAACTGTCTTCACATGAGAAATATTTCATTATAATCTTCATCATAGGTGCATATCTGTCCAAGAGGTGTGAAAAAGCGAAAAACCTCTTTGTTTGATTATGGTGTCTTGGTTTGAGGAAGAAGTCAAAATGTTGTTTCTTCAACTTGCCTTTCTTGAACCATTTCTCCCCAACATTAGGGATCCTTGTAGCATCTGAAATGATAGCAGTAGATAAGGTAAAAGTGACCCCAACGAATTTAACTTGATTGTCATGAAGTCCTGATATGAATAGTCTAGTTAGCATGGGGTGGTATTTAACACTCCTAATTTTCTCACAAAAATCATAGTAGCCAACATGTTTATAGCATGTGACAGTCAACGGAGAATCTAAGAGTTCTTTGGTGTCAGCAGGCTCAAGTTTTAGCACTCTTCCTCCTCTATGTGATCTCCTTATATGTGTTTCCTCTGCTTCAGTGAATGATGCGTTTTCCTCTTCTGTTGCCATGGTGTTTTTGTTAAAACCCTAGGGATTAGGGAAGGGAAATGGGAAAGGAAAACTGATGGAAATATTTGATAGGGATATGTGATATGTGGAGGTGATAGGGAGTAATGTTTAGGGATATGAGGAATGGGGAAGGGAATGAAAGAGTGATGGGAATTGGGATTAGGAGCCTAGGTCTAAAATAGCATCTAGGGCTTAGGGTTTTAGGAATTAGTAACTTAGGGATAGGGTTTATGATAATGGGGCTTAGGAAATTAATTTTAATAGTGTAGGGATGGTATTGAGTGTAAGGGAAGTGGAATTTTTGGAATTATGGGTGCAAGGGAGAAAAACTAGGCTTTTACTTCAAGAACACACCAAAATACCACTTCAACATGCAAACTTGAACACATATAATTTAAGAAGGTTATTTTGATGGCAAATGCCTCTTGTTGGATTGCTAGAGGTGAATGACTGAGTGGATGAGCTTTGGAAGCAATTCCGATCATTTGGATGGTTTGTTAAGCGTGTTGGTCATTTGTGCCTTCAACAAGCTATTTGCGCCATCGGCGACGTATTTGCGCCATGTTCAATGTATTTGCACTATGTTCAACGCATGTGTGCCCTCAACAACTGATTTGCACCTTGTTCAACACATTTGCGCCATATCTACACATTTGCGCCCTCCATAACTGATTTACGCCCTCCAGAACTGATTTGCGCCCTCAATTTCTGATCCTTTGACAATTTCACTCAAAATTTTGAATTTTTGGTCTGTTGGAGTGCTGACTTGATCTTTAGAAGAGGCAAATGAATTTGAATTTATGTCTTTCAGTCATTAATAGCAAAGTGAATTTTATTTGAATTTAAAAACCCACTTTTCTAATGTCTTTTTTCACTTTTGTAAAACATTTGTTGATTACCCTTTCATCTGATTATGTTGCTAGAGTTTAACTTCTTCTTCTTCTTCTTCTTCTTCTTCTTCTTCTTCTTCTTTTTTTAAATCAATTTGGAATGTGTGTTTTGAGTTGGAAGCTAGGGATTGAAATTATTACATATATAAATCATAAAATTACATAAAAAATTTAAAATAAATTACATCTCTATTTTCATATCAAAATGACATTTTGATATGAAAGTCATAAAAAATCAAAATTGCAAATTTAAAAATATCATATTTACATGTTGATAATCTTCTGCAGATGAAAATGAAATGTTTTTTGAGTCACTCTCACACATTTTTTTTACCTTATTGAGATGAAATGGTACATTTTTGGACCTTGAAAAATGAAACCTAATGACTTAATGGGACCTTGAATGACCTGACTTCCATGATTGACTTTGACTGAGATAAGACATAGTGAAATGAGCTTTTCAAAAGTGTTTTTATGCTCAACAAGACATGAAGGTGGGCCAGTAAATGAGAGTTTGTGAGGGAGAGTGAGGTTTTATGACCAGGGCTACCATCAATGAAACAATTTATAGCATGACCTAATGGAATGATATAAAATTTTCAGAGCGGGACACCTAAAATGAGAATGGAAAGAATGATTTTGATCATTGATGGTAGAATGCATATTCTTACACTAACACATTCGATGAAAGCTTCTCCTTGGAAACCAATTTTCCAAGTTAAGCTCATCTGAGTGAACTACAACAATGAGTTCCAATATCAGTGATCACAAGAAAAGAAATGACCATTCTTTTTACCTCCATGGTTCCAATTCCACATCTGGAAGAATGCATTCACCGTCTCTTTTGCTTCTTGGTGTCTATTGTTTTGGCTGCAATATTTTTTTTCATCTTGTCCACTTTTCGATTTTTGATTCCATCGTCCTTCAGTTCGACATGCTGCTCATGCCATGGATTTGAGAATTAAGGTTAATCATGAGCCTCTTTCTCAAGAGTGGACCTTCCAAAATCCCTAGATACCTTGTCACAAGCAAAACCATTAACTTGAAAAATACATCATGCAAGAAACACAACTTGACGACCTCTTCCTTTTGCTCCTTCAAAGCAACAAATGTCACATCATGTGAACATCGCCATGCATTCTTACATCTTGGTGTACAAACCCATCAACCAAACACAAGTTGACAAAACATCTTTCTTCAATCCATTGAATCTTAATTCAAAAAAAAACATGTACAACACTTGGCGATTATTTTCCCAAAACAAAAAGAATTTCACATCTCATGAAACAATTTGTCAACATATACCTTTCATCCCTGGAGACTAAATCAACGCTTTCAAGTCGATACGACATACATGTAACAATCAATCGACCAACACAAGTTGATCACTCATGCATGTGTAAATGATCAACACTCTCAAGTTGACAACGTACTTGTTAACAAAGTAATCAACCAACACAATTCAATCACTCATGCATGTTCAAGCACAATGAAACTATAAAAAATTCCACTGTTCACACACGCAAACTCTTATGCATGTATATAATGCTCAACTCTTGCGCAAGTACAATCACAAGTAAAAGAATCCCATTGGTATGTACGAGTACTTAAAGCGCTGAAATGACCAAATTTGTTGCAACAATAGTGAGTCAACATACTCCACTTTCAAACACCTTCTTGGCGTAAACATGCAACATGCATTCTAGAGAAAAAGAAATGCATTCACATGCAAATTACAACTACAAATTGCCATCTTTGTTACATCTAAGTGAGTCAACATAACTCTACTTTTCCAACATCTTGCTTCGTGCAATATGCAACATACTTTCAAGAGAAAAAAATGCATTCAACTGGTAAAGAAATGCATCAATAAGGCAAGATTTCCATTAATCATCAAAAGAAATGCAAGGCCTTAATTGGTTAATAAATCTAACCATCTCTTTCCAAACCACTTCAATGACGCTTCTTTCAACTGCACTTCATCATGTATATCATCTTGACCCACATCAAATATGGAATCCTCTTTTCCATTCTTGTCAAAATCTCTCTCCACCTTCTTCAAATGTCGTGGATGAATTGTTAGATACAAAGTCCAACACTAGTCTACAAGATGACCCTGCTTATGGCAATGAGTGAAAAATAATTGCATCTTCTTTTCAACATGGTTTTCATTGTCCATTGGACCTTTGGCTTTCTGTCTCCTTTTTTTTGAAAGTTTCTTGTGTATGGCTATCTTCTTCCAACACCTCGAAACAATATGGTATTCAAACCACAAAAGGAACATATAATTTTTCTCCAAATATTATGTGAGGATTTTTCCATGTGTATCATAATTAAAAGCAACTTGATTAAAAGACATATTTATACCTTGCACAATCACCTTTTTCGCCTTCTTGAGGAGGTTAATTTGATGCGATAGTGGCTCTCTTTGAAATACCAACAATGGCTTCAATGGCTTTAGAGCTTTCAACATCCTCTTGTTTTCCATTTCCATTAGTTGCATGCTTATGAACATCTTCTTGCAAAGTGGGTGTAAAACTTTTGCATTCCTCGTGAACACAAACTTCACAATCTTTAGGTAGTAAACATGTAATGAAAGTCTTTCTTATAACATCTTCATGTGCCTCCTTAGATTTGTAGCATTATCCATCTTCTTATTCACCAAAACCTAGACCCATGTACCTAGACCTTCCCTCAACAACAATAGGGTTTATTTTTCCTTGTGCATGTTTGCCTAACCCTTTACCTTCATAGCCCATTTTTTTTAACAATTTGGACCCTATTCCTCTAGTGTGTCTTTCAAAAACACCAAAACATTCATCTTGAGGGGAAATTGAAGATAACTTGATTTGCATACCTCATTTTCATGCACATACTTGGCTAGGGTTTCATTGGCATAATAGAGTTGAATTCCCATCTCATGCATCTTTGCTAGGGTCTCATTTGAAATATGGAGTTGAGTCTCCATCTCATGCAACTTTTCAAGAAGCTCTTGCTTCTCCTCTTTCATGGCCATCAATTGCTCTTGAAGCCAACTGCTCTCCCTCCTATCCCCAAACATCTCTTGCACCATATCTCTTATGATGAAGAGCTTCTGCAACTACTCTTCATCAAAGAGTCTTTCTAAGGAAGATTTATTAGAAAAATCACTCGATGAAGCTTCCATCACACTTGTAATGCATAAAAATCTTCTTTGTTGTGATTTGAGAGTTGGGTCCTCAATCTCGACCTTATCCTCTCTTCAACTTACACACATAAACTTGCACATAGTTAAATTCTCCTTGCACAAATAGAAAACCAATAGCTAATTTTCTAGCTAACCTTGGCAAACCCTGAGATAAACTTGGGCTAAAATGAGCTAAATTGTGCTATGATACCAACTTGATTTGAATATGGAAAAACTAGTTTTCTATGCTAGCTTCCTCATCAGTATAAAATAAAAGTGTGCTTAAGGATTGTGTGCATGGATTTGAGCTTAACAACATGTTACTTCAATGGTTTCTTTTAAGTGTTTTTCAACCAATAGAATTCCTTGAACAAAATTTAAAGCATGAAATGATCATACACTTGAAAAGAAATGTGCATCAAACAACAAGACAAAAACCATTGATGAAGGAGTTCACCCCTCCTGGACTACATCTCCTTGGCTTGTCAACGTGAATAGACCACTCTTGTATTCAGTGTCAAAACACATGTGGCTATTGCCCCTTCAAGGTAATGTTCTTTTGCAAAGAACTCTCACAATATCAACAACATAACATGTCTCCTACAAAGATGACATTCTTTTAGCGGTGAGAGCTAGAAGCCCCTCACATACAATCTTCAATTCCACACTGAAGAATACAATAAACAAATTCACGAATAAAGAATTCAAACCAGAGCTGAACCATTCCAATCATAGCTGTTGTAAAAAGCTTTATGGAATTGGGAAAACCCTACAAGGTCTCCTTGCTCAACAACTTCCAAAAATTCTTCAAACATCTGATTGATCCATGCACCTTACTTGTCAAACCTGCAATATGGCCCTGAATATGTGCTCAAATCAGTAAACAGAGGTTACCAATGGATTCACAATATCCAAAAATCCCTAAGTAGCCTCTCATGGCTTTGCAAATGGTCTTCAGGTGAAGCAGATGTGGCCTCCTCTCCTAGTGGCCCTAGGCATCTTGAATCTTCAAGTTGAAAAAATCACTTACAAAAGTGCTCCTCTGCCTCTGAAACCTGCACCAATCTTCTCAGAATGTCCAAAAATTCTAGGATAGACTCTTTATAAGCCAAAATTGGTCGAATTTTGCTCAAGTTATGGTTCCCTCAATTTTGGCCTAGGAAACCCCTCCAAAACTGGAGAGAACTCCAGTTAACTCCAACAAATTTGGAGTTTCGCCGAAAATGGCGGACTCCGCCAAACTGACTGCCAAGATAAGAGCAGATTAATTAATGGATAAGCGCGCATTAACTGAGGGTTAGGCGCTAATTAAGCACATTTAACAAATCCACATTAAAAATGGTTTAACGTTAGTTAAACATGATTAATGATTAAATAATCCATGTTTAGAGTTTATCCTCCGTGCATTTGTTGGAGCTCTTTTCATGGTCATGGGTGGTGGTCCCATGGACCGGGGCTAGCCCTCTTTTCCCTCGGCACAATCTTTGATTAAATTCAAACGAAAATTGGGTGCATAGTATTGTAAGGAACATGGTATAACATAAAAAGTAACGTGTTGTGTTTGTGTGGGGGAGGTCGTGGGGTCGAGCCTGACCTCCACTCATCCACCATATACAAATTTGATCAAGATTTACATAGCCTTTAAACCTTTGGAGGGGCACGTGGCGGTCTCCGGGCTTGCCACGTGTCGTGACCTCATTGATTCGTCCCAAACCAACCAAAAATTGACATGTAGCCTAGAAATTTGAGCCAACCACAAGATGACAAGTGTAAGCACACCATTTGCCAAAGAAAAACAAATTCTGACCAAATAATTGACCACTTTGACCCTGTTTGATTTTTTTATTCTTTTTAAATTCGCTTATTTGGGAAAGCGGACAATAGGCTCTGTTGTGAAACCAGCTCCAAAAATAGAAGAAAAGAGATATCAATGCCTTAGAAATAAGCCACTTTAAGGGGGCAACCTCCAATACATTACATGAATAAACAATTCTTGGATGATTCAAATTACAAAACCTCCTTTCTATATATAGGAGTCTATGGGGCCACAATGTAATCCTAGTCGACCTAAAAATAATAATGTAAGGGCACAATAATAATAATATGGGGGTTACAGGGGTATAACAATAACAATAAAGGGGGATGCACTAACATAATAAGGGATTACACTATTAATATAGGGACTTAACATGCCCCTCTCCTTCAAACAAGTGTTGTCCTCAACGCTTGATTATTTCTTGATGCTTCTGTATAAAATTGTCATCCTCCCATGTGGGATTTTATACAGGAAAGTTCTTCCACTTGCTGAGATACTCTAAAATTGATCGCACTTGTCGAGTTCATGTTTCTGTGACTGCTTCATAACTTCTTTCGATGTGATGTTGATCTTCCTGTAGATTCTACACCAAAGTTAGGTTATCCTTTGAGAGTTGGAGGACTTGTTGTTGATGCTCGATGTGATCTTCCACTAATTTATCATCCATATTAGCTATTATTTGATCCTTCAAACCATCCAACTTAGCCTCCATTTATGCTTTTAAACCATCTATGTCATCTTCGGTTGCTCTTCGTAATATCGAAATTTGTTCCACTTGGTACCGTAATTTTGATATCTCATACTGCAATTCTTCTTCTTCATGCGTCATAGTATAGATTTTTGAGGGCTTAATGGGTATGGAATTATTTTTTGGAGGCATTATAGAACCCAATACTGATAAAATTTATAAAATATGCCCTTGGAATGACTTCAAACTGCTTTTTCAAACAAACGTTTGCAATTTTAAAAACCAAATACACACCTTTTTCTTGCTTTTGAGAAGCTGGATATTGAAACTGAACTATCTATGTGATTTTAGATCCTCAATAACTTAAATTTGGCCCTGAAGCAGCCCTCTGAATATTCTTTTGAATGCCACAGGTCTGACCTGATTTGGATTCTTGAAGACAAAGTTGTGCCCAATCTCCTACGATGACCTAATTATGGATTGGTTCAGTAGAGCGAACTTGTATGACTTGCCACGTGTCACTGTTTTGTCCTTCGGCTCTGAAATTGATAGACAGGAAACTACAATCCGTGTACTTGCGGCCACTTTTTACACAATTCCAATACGATGCTCAGAGAGAGAGTTATGAAGATTTTCCCACGATCACCTCTTTGAGATGAAATTCGAGGGCGTGTAAAAGACTTAACTTCCATAGATCATATCTCCGAAAATATTGCAAACCAAGCTCTGAAATTTTGCGACGATGTTCCTCATGATTTCAGCTTCGCACTCTAAAAATTTCAACTTCTGAACTTGTTGTACTGTACAACAACCCTCCCCATTTCAAAATTTTTATATTATTTTTTATAAGAAATTGGTCCCTTTTCTTTTTCTTTTATATTCAATAATTTTTCCTAGCTTCGCTTATTGCAAGGATTAAATAAAGACCTTTGTATATATGTAAATATTGAAAGGAAATCAAATGAATCATAAAAAAAAGTAAAACCTAAAACATAAGTCTTTATTACATTTCACAAAATATGAAAGAAAACGCTCAATATGTCATTGCTCGAAAAGTTCTGATGCAATGAAGTCTTATCGCAATCGCAAATCAACAGTGTCATATCACAAGCGGTCCCTTTTGCAAAGCTCCGATGCGATAAGTCCAATCACAACCTCAAATCGGCGGAAAACTTAATGCATATTTATAAGTTCCTTTCAAAAGTTGCGATGCGATAACTCATCATCGATTGCTCATTGTTATCGCTCATCTCTTATCGCTCTTTTCTCATGTTCTAAACCACACCCCTATTCCAAATCTTCGGCAAATCGCAATCAGAAGCTTTAAACGGTAATCTTTAAGCCTACACTTTGAAATTTCCAATCTTCGATATGTGATCATAATTGATCAGAGATCGAAAATCATATATTGTGAATGCGCGATGTGACTTCCCATGATGGCATTAAATTGCAAAATTACGGAAGTCATTAAGGGAGATTAATGAATGAAAATCCTTTGTAGATTGCTTTTCAATGTTTCATTAAAAACTATTTCCTTACGCTGCTCATTCTTCCTTGTTCTCCGCTTGTTTCTAAGAAAATTTTCATCATTTTCCGCTTGTTTACAGACTTGTGGAATAGCTATCCCGCTTACTTACAGACCTGCCAAAATGCTACCAGTTGAAGAAATGTCGAAGAAAATAAGAAAGCAAAGGTTATCACTGTCCCAAAGGAAAAGCCGGCCAAAGTAAAGTTAATAACTAATACTGTATGCGTTGGTCTCGGAAAGATGTCTTGGGAAGAAGTTTATAATCTGCTCGAAGCTGAAAATCCCACTATGACAGAAGAAAAAGCGACAATGCCAGATGAGGACTCAGGATCAGAAGATAATCCCCTCAAAGAACTGGCAAACTCTCATCTTCATAGAGTAGCGACTCGAGCAAATGTATTTCCATACAATGATTTAGTACGATGGGTGATAGAGAACATAAATATCACAAACATAACATTTTTCACAGCTAATGGGAAGAGGTTCGGATCCTTTAAATCAGAGGATATCGAGACTATGTACCATCTACCAGAACCACAGGAGATCTACAACAAATCATTTCTAGAGGATTTCGCTGCAAAGAATGAAATAGAATCAGACCCTATTAGAGAATGTAGGCAAGCTCCAGAGAAACACAAGCATGAATCCTCAGGTTTATACTCTGTAGAATCTCTAGCACCTCCCTATTGCTATGCTGCTGCCATGATGTGCAGACAGTTTGGGACCGATGATTCTGCAAGCTTTTCCATCGAAATGGTACCTCTAATTAAGGCCGCCATGAATTCTTATATTATGGATTGGTCGACTATCTTATCCGAAAAAATGGCAAATAAAATTCTTGATTATAGAAAGAATAGGCATATGTCTACCTAGACAACGCCCCCATTCTATATGTGTGCTTACATTGTAGATGCCCTATGTTTTAATTCTGAGTTTCCCATTTTTGGCTGGAAGTGGACTCCTCAGGACCCCACTTCTATTCATATCTATCATAAAAGTTTGTGGAAAGCCCAATACAAAAACTATGTATATAAGGTTTGTCATGGATTTATACTGCCTGTTTATCAAGCCATTTTTAATAAACCCCCTCTGCAGCTATCAGTTAAAGCTAATCTTGACCTAAATCTAATTGGGAGTTGGTTTGGAGAGGATAACTTCACTTACATCCGAATATTCGGAAGTGTGACTGACCCTCATGTTTTGCCTCTATACATTCCTGACAAGTTACTAGCTCAGGAAATTGCCAATTAGATTACTGAGAAAGGTTTGTCCAAGAATCTTAAAACCTCCAAGAAACAAATTTGGCCTATATTTCCTCTCAAATGTGGATCTTACACTCTCCGTGACTTCAAGCATGCGGAGAAAGAAGCCTTGAAAATCAAAGAACTCAAACTAGCATTCATCACCCGAAGGAAATATAACCCGAAGAAAATTGCCTTTAATGTTACATCTACGGTACAGATTGCTAAGTTTGAACATGAAGATGACAGTTTTGATGATCTATTTGTCTCAACTGAGGGTTTTGCACAGGTTCAGCAACAAGCAAGCTCAAAATTGGAAAAAAGCGATATGGAGAAATTCACACTTTACAGAAACAAGAGGCTACTGACAATTCCTCTTGACCAGCTAAGAACAACTCCTTTGTTATCCAAAGAAAAACAAAATGAAGAAAATAATGTTGAAATGAAAATCAATGATAAAGTCAATCCTGAAACTGATAAAGAAGAAAAGGGAAAAAAGATTGATCCTCAAACTGAACAGGTAGACACAGGAAAGAAGACTAACAACTCCTCCGATATGGATATACAAGTTAATTCAAATTTGTTAAAAGAATGGGAACAATTTGATCAGCAAATCAAAGGGCAGAATGATTTCCAAAAGCTAAATACAACACAAACATCTGTCGTTACATTTAAAGAAACATTTGATAATATCAGCACTCAAGAGGTTGAAATTAATCCTGAGAATCCATCTCAGGAAATTGTGTTACAAATTGAAGATATACCACCCCTGGACATTTTCTACAGTCCAAAACACAAGGCTATGGTTAAGAAGCAAAGAAAGAAAAGAAAACTTGACCACAATCTATTATCACCTTCCCAGGCTGAATTGATGGATGTTGTTTGGAAAAATTCCAAGGTTGATCCTTATGAAGACTTAACAAAACTATCCCACTATGCAGGAGCCTATACAACAACAACTATTGATAAAGCTTCTGAGGTAAATTTTTTAATAAAGGAGAAAGACCAAAGAATAGTGCAGCTAGAGCAGCAATTAGTTGAAGAAAAACAGTAGAATAAAGAACTTTAAGAGCAGTTAAATTCTAAGAGAGAAAAGCTTGACCAGCAAGCTATGCAAAAACAACAACAACTGTCCCAAGAGGTAAATGAATTACTAACATTGCTTCAAAGAGAAAAAGTGGCCAATGAGGAACATAATGCAATATTGCAAGCAAAATTGCAAAGATTTAAAGATTATCCTGAGGTAGATCAATTCAAGAAGGAAGCCCTTGAATCAAATAAAATGTTATCATTACAACTTGATATTTTATCTCAGAAGATAACAATGGTTGATCCTTTATGTGAAATAACCATGTCACTTGCAGAGAAAACAACAAACTCAAGACTTGAATTTGAATATGATGATGAGAAAATCTTAGAATTTCTCACATGGCAAGAAATAGATCAAGAAATTGCAGCTAATTTGCCTAAAATTCAAGAAACACATAAAGAAATTATGTGAGCAGAGTGGGAGGTACAGTTAATTAAATCATAAAGGGCCACTTCCAGGGAGAGATTTTTAATGAACAATGTGGTGGAGTTAATCAATGATAACCCACATGTCGCTAGCTTAATCTCCGATCTCATTCCAGAACAACTTCCTAAGGTCAAAGAGTTAGAAATACAATGGGAACAAGAATTGAAAAGCATGTACCAACAAATTGATGCAATACAGGAGCTAAAATGGGACACGTTTTGGTCATATCTAGTCAAACCACACAGTCATCAATTAACTATGAAATGCCTCTCCCATGTTATCGCTAAAATGCTTCGAGAGTTCTCTGATGCCACCTACATCGGCCAACCACATTCTCGTCTGAGTCATCCGCCAGAAGTTAAAGATATGATGTCAATATGCCAGCTGCACACATCAGATACGTAAGAAGTATCATGGGTCTATTTCAATGGGAACCACCTATCTATTTTTGTGAAATCTCATCCCCAGTTTTCATGATTTGGTATTCACAACAACATCTAAGCGATGTTTAGGATAGTTTGTTAGGATTTTTAGTGCTATTTAAACCCCTTTCAGGTATTTAGAAAAGGGTCCTGAATTTGTAATAATTTTTTTTCTTGGAAGATACACTACTGTACTTCTAAATATATTATTTTTATGATGGATCAGATTCTGTGATTTTATGAGGAATCATTTTTAAGAGTCTGCACTTTTGCGTCTTGGAGATAGTTCTAAGTGAAGGAACAGGATCGGAGTATCAATTGCATCAGAGAATTTTAAATACATCTGGTATTTCTATCATTTCTGTTTCAGTTTTCTTATGCGATTTTAAATATTCCTATTAAAATCACTATTGTTTATATATGTGTTTCTAAAACATTTCTCTGTTATATCATTTATGAAAATATAGAAATGCTATCTTTCATAGTATCTATAGACAATATAGAAATATAAATTTGTGAATACGATACGTTATTATAACTCTATTTAACTTCTTAAACAGAGTTACCATCATATGAAATTTCATCTTTCTTTTAAATAAATCAGTCATCTTTATGATTGTTTGTTTAATTGAAATTATTCTTAAAATCGTGTTCATCTTTAAATACCCAGGTTAGTTTATAATTGTTTGTATTTATTAAGCAATAGATTAAATATCAAATTTCACCATCCATTATATAAATACCTCATCACCAATTCATTTCATTTATTATTGGGAAACTGGTCCCATATTATCCAGTCGGAGCCACTATTATAAACAGAAAATGAACTGTACTAAGGTCTGGACTGGGTGGTTTCCCCAATGTTTGAAGCTAGGATTTCAGGGGCTTCAACATTTTTGGCACTAGAAGGAGGGCCTAAGCTGTGAATGGCAAGTAAATCCAAATCCACAGGCCATTCCGAGAGCAATTCACCCTCGTCACCTTCTTCAACTTCTCCTTCATCTCAAATTTCAAGGGAAGAAGTTGAAAAGAAAATTACCACACCCACTGCCAAAACCTTAGAAAAATCAGGAGAGTCATCTGTTGAATATCCTGAAGTACAATCTTTAATTCATAAACTTCAAGGCTTTTCATATCTCAAGAGGAATCTGAGTTATCCCAAGACAGTGTGACTTCACAATATATTTCTTCTCAGCCTCTTACTAGACTGCAGAGTGAAAAGCTTGGTATTGCAACAACTGAACTTCCTTTACCAAGTCGAAAAAGAGCCAGAAAAACACCCTCTGAGTCAGATAGTGAGACTCTTTCATCAAAATCATCCACATCTTCCATATCACTGCCATCTACTTCCCAACTTCAAACCACAATCCAGAAAGGTACAGTAAGGTACAGTTGTTTCAACAACACGTACTCAAACGATTTCAACTGTTCCTCCAACTTCCCCTACCATTAGTACAACCATGGCACAGAGACCATGGACCAATCCAGGAGCAGTTGAAATGCCTGCACCTTTGAGTCAATTAACGGCTAATCTTGAAAAATGGTTACCAAAGTTTAGTCCTGACCTTGGCATACTAGCTGAATAACACATTAACAACTTCATGTTGTCTGTAAAATTAAATGGAGTAACACAAGAAGATTTTGTGGTCAGATTATTCCCATACACTTTGCAAGGAGCAGCGGGATCTTGGTATTTTTCATTACCATCGAGATCCATTACTAGCTGGGATATTTTTCAAGAACAATTCATAACTAAGTTCGGAGATGATAGGTCAATAGCAAATTTGATTAATAATCTCTCCAATTTGAGGGCAGAATCCAAAGAACTCATCAAAGACTTCAAATCTCGATTTAACAAGTTATTGAATAAAATTCCTATAGCATCAAAACCTAGTGAAGAAGTCCGAAGTGAATGGTATATATCTGCTTTGCCTTCAAACATAGCCATCTTTGTAGATAGAGCTGCTAAACCTACACTAGCCGAAAACATGAAGGAAGCAATTGCAGTAGAAAAACGTATCATCGCTTTAGATAAAAAGAATGCTAATGAGGAGAGAAAATCCAAAAATTTTAGTTTCAAAGATGATTCGAAGAAGAAAGCACCCAAAGATCCATATGATATGGAAGGATTACAAAAAGTCCTGAAGACTATGTCCAATGAAATGGTTGAAATTAAGAAACAGGTAGCTGAAACTTCCACTAAAAGACCCTTTAGGAATTTTAAAAGAAATCAAACAACTGAATCTAAACCACCTAATGCAATATCTAATGCATAGTCATATTTAGAGGAAGAGGAAGAAGAATATACACTCCTATCATCAGAAGAAAATGAAGAAGAAGAATTAATTGAATGCCATGGGATGTGGAATTTCATTTTGCCTAACTCAGATAACGAAAATGAACAAGAAGCTCTCCCAGTGAGTACAAGAAGTAAGAGTGCAACAGAACCTATTCAAACATCTCCCAAGAAGAAAAATTCAACTTCGATTACTAAAGATAATACTCCTGTAAAGAAAGCTTCTCCTTTGCCTACCCAAAATCAGCCATCATCTTCTAATCCTCCCTCAACATCTAAAACACTAGTAGTGTCTGATTCTATGGATTATAACATTATAGAAGATATGAAGAAGACCAGAGAAAATATTTCTTTACATGAACTCAGCAAGCTCAAGCATCAACAAAAACTGTTGTTAAAAGAAATAAATGCAGTACCTGCTTCTTCTCTCCCAAATGGTGTAATATCCAAATCAGCCAAAGGATCAGGTAAGCCATTCGATAAAGTAGATGCTACTGATACCGTTTTAATTGGAGATAGATCTAATTCGCAGGCACCTCCTTTCCTCTTAACTTACGAGATCTGTAATAGAAATTTACATAACTGCTTGATAGATTTAGGGGCATCATCAAACATAATGCCAGCCTCAGTGTGCTCTAAATTAAACATTGAACCCCAGAAATCTGCTGTTCATATTGTCCAATTAGATCGAACTAAAGTGCAAGTTGTAGGAGAGATTAATTCAGTCACTATTAGGCTAACAACTGATCCAAGAATAGTTCAGAGAATTGATATATTGATTGCTGACATCCCTGAGTTTTATGGTTTGATCTTAAGCAGGGATTGGTTTGAAAAACTCCATGGATACATTTCTACTGATTGGTCTCACATGTGGCTTCCCTATAAAGGGAAACCTAATCAAATTAAAGTTGAGCGGGAGAAACACATGACTCATACAGTAATAGAGTTTGAACAGGAAAATCAACCTATAGCTTTCAATAATAACATTCTTGGAAATTACTCAGTCGAATCATTCTTCGAAAATTTTAATGCCCAACAGTCACCTTTCTTTGTAAATAGTTTCACTTCACAAGTTGAAAATTTCTCACATATTGCTACTTTAAGATGTATTAATATTGCTGATCAATCTGTAAATAAATCTGTAGATAAGACTTTATTTTGGTCTTTGTATTTTGATGGATCAAAGTCCAATGATGGTACAGGAGTAGGATGTATTTTAGTTAATCCAAAAGGGGAGAAAATTATGTTATCATGCAGATTAGAATTTGAGTGTACAAATAATATTGCAAAATATGAAGCATTGATTCAAGGACTTTATAAAGCAATAGGGTTGAATATTAAATATCTGAAGACATATGGTGATTTTGAAATTGTCATCAGGCAAGTGAGAAATATTATTCATTGTCTTTCAGGTCATCTTAAACATTACCAAACCTGTGTTCAAGATCTTACAAATTTTCTAGCATTCAATATTTCCCCTATTCCTAGATCACATAATTCAACAGTTGATTTATTAGCTAACGTTGCTTCTAAACTCCTTCCAGTTGAGGATTATAGTCCAGATAGGTTTTCAGTTGAATTAATATTTCGACTATCTGTTCTTGACAATGTTACCAACTGGCGAGTGTTTAATCATGATGAAGATATCCTGAACTTCTTAACCTCAGATAAATCTTATGATGATCAAATAATTGATGAAAGTGATCATGATCTTCAAATAAAATAAAATAAAAACAATGAAAATTCTATTCCGAAATATGTGGTAAAACTTGAAGATCTCTATGATATCAAAGATAGATTCAAAAAGGTTACTAATTCCAAACTTTAGAGTTCAACTTTAAAGTTTGAGTTAATAAATCTTGGTACTGAATCTAAACCACAAAATGTCAATCTAGGACTCGGGCTAACACAAGAAGAAAGGTTTGCTTTCATCAAACTTCTAAACAAATATAAGAGTGTTTTTGTTTGGAATTACGAAGATTTTAGAATTTATGATACTTCTATTATCCAGCATACAATTCCAATGATCTTCGATGTAAAACCAATTCAACAAAAGTTAAAGAAGATTCATCCCAACTTGGAAAGTCAAATTAAAACAGAGTTGAATAAACTCTTGAAAGCCAAAATTATTTTCCCTATTAGACATTCGAATTGGGTTTCCAATTTGGTACCTGTTAGAAAGAAGAATGCAGATATTAGGATTTGTATAGATTTTAGAAATCTCAATAAGGCTTGTCAAAAGGATAATTTCCCATTACCTACAATGGAACATATACTTCAATCAGTAGTTGAATCTGAATTAATGTCTTTTCTTGATGGTTTTTCAGGATATAATCAGGTACTAGTACATCCTGATGATAGACTGAAAACCACATTTAGAACCAAATGGGGAACATATGCCTACCAAAAAATGCCTTTTGGTTTAATAAATGCTGAAGCTACCTTCCAAAGAGCCATAACTGTCTATTCAAAGAAAAGAACTAACCATCTACATGATTTAAAACATATCTTTGAACGATGTAAAAGGTATGGCATTTCTTTGAATCCAAAAAAATCATTCTTTGCTCTTAATGAGGGGAAACTCTTAGGATTTATTGTATCTAAAGATGGCATATATATTGACTGTGACAGAATAAAGGAGATTTCTGATATCCCTTTACCACATAACAAGAAATCCATGCAGTCATTTTTAGGACAGATAAATTTTGTAAAGAGATTTGTTCCTAATTTTTCTCATATAGTTTTACCTTTACAGATAATGATTAGGAAGAATTCAATTTTCAAATGGGGACATAAAGAAAAGGAAGCCTTTAATTCAATCAAACAGGCAATCATTAATGCTCAGCCTTGATTACTCCTAATTTTTCTAATCATTTTATTTTATATACTTTAGCCACTAAAACATCTTATGCAGTTGTTTTGACACAACTCAATGATCAATAGATTGAAGCACCTATTTCCTTCTTTAGTTCAAATCTGCAAGGAGTTGAACTTAACTATTCAGAAGTAGAAAAACAAGTTTTTGTTGTGTTTAAGTCTATCAAACATTTTAGGCCATTTCTCTTAAAAATGCATACAAAAGTCATTGTCCCATTTTCTGCAGTGAGACAATTGCTAGTACAAAGAGAAGTAGGAGAAAAAAGGGCCAATTGGGTAACAACATTACAAGAATACGATATTGAAATTAAACCAACTAAAATTGTTAGAGGACAAGGTTTTTGTAGGTTACTAGCAGGAGCTTCCAATATTCTAGAACATCAAGATCAAGATAATATTGTTCAAGTAAACGAGATAAGTATCATAAATTCTGAATCTTTGTATGTTGATCTAATCTTTTACTTAAAAAATGGGTATGCTCCTCCTAATCTCAACTATAAAAGTAAGTGTGCTTTAAGATTAAAAGCTAAAAACTTTGAAATCATTGATGATGTGTTATTCAGAAGAAATTATAATTCCATTTTTCTAAGATGTCTAGAGAAAATTAAAGCACACAAGGTTTTGCAGGAATTACATTATGGACCAGCAGGTGGACATTTTGGATGAGACACTACAGCTCACAAGATAATTCATGCTGGATATTATTGGCCTACTTTGTTCAACGATGCCCATGAATATGTAAGGAAATGTAGACTTGCTAAACTGCCAGTGGAAGACAAAGGAAACCAACTTTTCCTTTACAGCCAGTAAGCATTGAGCAACCATTTGAACAATGGGGACTTGATATTATTGGAGAAATTTTTCCACATTCTTCCAAACAACACAGATAAATCCTTACAGCAATTAATTACTTTACAAAGTGGGTAGAGGCAATTCCTTTAAAGGTAGCCAATTCTGATGCAATCATTGAATTCATTGATCAATTCATCATTACCAGGTTTGGTGTACCTAATGCCCTTGTTTTTGATAATGCATCTTATTTTTCTGGAAATAGTTTAATGGAATTTGCTCTCAAAAGAGGTTTCAAATTAAAATATTCTGCAAAGTATTACCCACAAGGTAATGGTTTGGCAGAATCAACTAATAAAAATCTCATTAAAATCATCAAAAAACGGTAGATCAAAATCAAAATAATTGGCATAAGTCTTTGATTTTTGCACTTTGGGCCAATCGTATAACTCATAAATCTTCAATCAGTACTTCACTTTTCAATCTTGTGTATGGGAAAGAAGCTGTAATACCTTCAAACCTAGCACTCCCATCTCTAGCCCTAGTACAATTTATTGAAGAAAATCCTTCATCTTCTATCCAACTAAGATTTGATCAAATCCCTAAATTAGATGAAGAAAGAGAAAAAGCCAAAATCACTCATGCTAAACATCAACAACTCATAAAATCTTCTTTTGATGCAAATTCTATTGGATTTAAAACATTACAAATCGGTTATCTTGTTTTAAAATGGGGCAAAGCACATGAAGATAAAGGAAAACATACTAAATTTAAAAAGATGTGGCTTGGACCATTCCAAATCATTGAAAAGATAGGCTCATCAACATTCATATTAGAAGATCTAACAAGAAGGAGAGATTCTCTTCCTGTGAATGGACTTATTTTTTTTTTAATATTTTCCTAAGAAGGCAACCCCTTCTTACCTGTACATATTCATTATGTAAATTTGTTTGTGTTACAAATAATGTTGTTAATAGTCTTCCATTGACCTTTTACTATTGAAAAGATCTTTGAGAAAATACTGTGAATACTTGTTTATGCAGATAGAAATTTTTAAGGAAGTGATTACAGTTTTGGAAAGTTATAATAAAATTTGAAAATCTGAAAACTTATTTTAATATTTGCAAGATCTTATGAAACCTTGAAAATATTGTAAATCATTCGAAAGTTTATAAAGTAGAGAGAGGTTATTTATAAAAAGTAAAGACTTTTTCTAAATTTTGGCACTTAAAACTCTAAAAGGTCATCCATTAACTCTTAAGGAGAAAATCATTCACCCCATCCACTAAGGTTATGATTTTTTAAAGTGTAATTCTAAAAAATTGTGTCTAAGATAAAAGATAAGAGGTCTCATCACGAGCCTGTTTACCATGATCGTAGGGAAGTAATCAAATTGACATTACCACTACTGCATACCAAAACAGGGTAATGGCTTATAATCATAAGACAAGGGGTCTCATCACGAGCCAGCTTGTTCGGTTTAGTTACAACCAATGAATGGCATTGTTATCAGCTGGCTCCCAAACCAGGAGAATGACTTTTAAGTTAAAAGAATAAAAGAAACAAAAGATAGAATATCTTTATGAATTTATCTTTTAAAAAGTTATACTCTTAGATGGATGGGATAATGGATGATTAATGGTTAAAAAGTAACCCTGTCGAGACTATAGACGTTTGCGGGCAACAGAGGCACTACCTATAACAAAAAGAGTAAATTACAAAGCTAAATTGGAGAAGCCCCCTACTTTATCTTTATCAACCAATCAAAGCTTGATGAAACCAAAAAAGTTTTTATTTTAAGGGATTAAAAAGAAATTGTAAATAATTACTACTTTCGTTCAGAGTTAGATTTTATTTATTTTTTTCTAAGATGGTTTTCTTTGTCTTTAAAAAAATTTACCTACAAGAGATGAAGTGTTCACTTTATTTTTTTAGAGATAACTGTTTCTCCCAGTGAATTGCCAATTTTTGTATTGTACAACAACCCTCCCCATTTCAAAATTTTTATATTAATTTTTATAAGAAATGGGTCCCCTTTTATTTTTCTTTTAGATTCAATAATATTTCCTAGCTTCGCTTATTGCAAGGATTAAAGAAAGACCTTTGTATATATGTAAATATTGAAATGAAATCAAATAAATCATAAAACAAAGTAAAACCTAAAACATAAGTCTTTATCGCATTTCACAAAATATGAAAGAAAACGCTCAATATGTCATTGCTCGAAAAGTTCTGATGCGATGAAGTCTTATAGCAATCGAAAATCGACAGTGTCATATCACAAACGGTTCCTTTTGCAAAGCTCCGATGCGATAAGTCCAATTGCAATCACAAATCAGCGGAAAACTTAATGCATCTTTATGTGTTCCTTTCAAAAGTTGCGATGTGATAACTCATCGCCGATTGCTCATAGCTATCGCTCTTCACTCATCACCATAAACATCGCTCATCGCTTATCGCTCTTTTCTCATATTCTAAACCACACTCCTATTCCAACTCATTGGCAAATCGCAATCGGAAGCTTTAAATGGTAATCTTTAAGCCTGGACTTTGAAATTGCCGATCTCTGATATGCGATCATAATTGATCGGAGATCGGAAATCTTATATTGTGAATGTGCGACGTGACTTCCCATGATGGCATTAAATTGCAAAATTACGAAAGTCATTAAGGGAGATTAATGAATGAAAATCCTTTGTAGATTGCTTTTCAATGTTTCATTAAAAACGATTTCCTTACGCTGCTCATTCTTCCTTGTGTTGAAGATTGCAACAAGAAACAGTGAAGGAGGCATCCTAAAACATCATCCTTGATCCTAGTTGGAAAATAATCACCTAAACTAGGTGGGGCCCACACAGGCTATTTTTAGGTGTATGTCTATTTTTAGACATGGTGAGCATATTCTATATGTAGCAGGAGGCTATTTGTAGATGGTTGGTCACATGTGAAAAATAGATGAGATTTTATTTTTAGAAGATTGGGCGAGGTCTATTTATAGATCTTTGATCTAAAAATAGATGTATGTCGATTATTATTAGCTCTTAATAATAATCAGACTCCAAACAACAACTTATTCTCTTGGAGCACTTAATTTTAGTATATAGATTTGTCAAATCAGTGGGCTGAAGGAATCACGCAATTCCTAAGGGTTTACTGCAGTTCATGCATGGAGGACTCAGTTAGAACTGAAGTGGCAAAGTTATGACAGAGTTGGAAGAGTAGTTCATGGAGTTGTATTCAGTTTAACTCAGTTAGACTCAGTTGAGCTAGTTGTATCTAATCTAATTGAATGATACACTAGTGAGAGTGGAGTGAATTAATTAGTTAATTAATTCACAAATAATAACTCATTAATCAACTGAACAATACAGCAGTTAACTACAGTGCATGTCAGATCCAGTGGAGACCCAGTGCAGAGATAGGTGAAAGGGTGAGATAGACTATCTGTTGTGACCATAGTGATGCATGAATTGCATCTATATATACATTGGAGTTACCAATGTTAATCACGCAGTAAAGGAGAGTGGGATTGCATCGAATTGGTCTTTGTAATCAGCTTGGATTGCGCAGTGGAGGCAGGCTAGTAGGAGGGCAGAGATTGGTGCATGGATTTGCAGATTTCTTCTATGTTAGTGTGTGACGATTGATTGTACTGAGAGCTTGATGTACTAAGCTTTGTATGAGATTGTTACATGATCTCCATGATACATAATATGATAGTTGGGGTTTTTAGCGTCAGGCTTTCCCGTTAAACAACTGTGTTATGTGTGTTTTTATTGCTTCATGTGTTTTGCAATTGTTGATTAAATTTCAGTAAGAATTATAGTGGAAGGATTCTATATTTTGCAAGAAGATAAATATTGTGAGATCAGGAGAGTCCAAATATATACATGCATGTTGTATATAATTTCTACATGGTATCAGAGCGGTGTTATAGATTTTCTACATGGAATGAGAGCAAGAATTTTTGGGCGCACGAGTTTGCTGAGAATATCTGAAATTTTTTGTGAAATATTTTCAGAAACAAATAGCATATTTAGATTCCTTGTGAAAAAATACCCAAATTGAAAAGAAAAAAAAAATCGGTCGAATATTTTGCAAGAAGATAAGTATTGTGAGATCAGGAGAGTTCGGATATATACATGCATATTGTATATAATTTCTACACCTTGTTCTCTACTTGTTTCTAAGAAAATTTTCATCATTTTCTGTTTACAGACCTGTGGAATAGCTATCCCACTTACTTGCAGACCTGTCAAAACGATACCAGTTGAAGAAATGTTGAAGAAAATGAAGAAAGCAAAGGTTATCACTGTCCCAAAGGAAAAGCCGGGCAAAGTAAATTTAAAATTTCCCTCCCTGTTTTAATTTTTAAATTCCTCTTTTAAATTAAAATCCCTCCCTTTTTTTTTAATTTAAATTCATTCCTTTTTAATTAATCTCCATTTAATTAATACCCATTTTAATTAATGTTCTTTTAATTAATTTTTTAAAATAAATTTCCCTCCTCTCCCATTTCAATAAATTTCCCACCTTTTTTAAATTCCCTCTTTTTTAATTAATTCCCCTCCTCTTTTTTACTATAGTCCTTCATTCCCATTAATTTATTTTTTAATTAATTAAAAAAAAAAAATAGCAGAGAGAGAGAAGAAGAGAGAAATGAACAACATAATTGAAGAAATGGCATGGACTATACATAGAGAAATTTGCAGTTTTGCATTGTGATTTGTGAGGGTGATTTTCTGAAGAAATTGACATTTGAAGACAAGTTTGCCATCATTGAAAACAACTCTTTGAAGGAAAATTCAGCTGCCTTAAAGACTTCTTGCACAAGTGTTTTCAGCTGCACATTCAAACAAATATTTTGCAGAGACATTGTATTGAGCTGACATTATATTGCTTATTCATAGCTATTTGAGTTGATTGTTGATTTCCCTCCATCATTTGAGGAGCACACTTTGTACTTTGAGAATTCCTTGAGTCATTTGTATTTGTTGTTGAATCACATTGTAAATGGGTGCATTTTCGGTTGTAGCCGACACCCTTTCATTTTTTGAGCCTAAGTTGTTGAAAATGGCCAAAATCAATGAGGCATTAAAGTTGTTGAATAACCTCATTCATTAAAATGTTGATGATATGATAAGAATGAGCAAGGATGCTCTTTGTAAAATTCACAGTTGTTTGCAAGATGCACATGAAAAGATTGAGTTTTTGCAGTTGGAATCTTAGCTCCAACAAGACGAACTTCAGCAAAAGAGTCACCATTCTGAACCTGTTTCTATTCAGAAGATTGTGAAGGACTCTCATCAGAAGAAAGAAGATAAAGTTCCAGTTGATTCCCATTCAGTTCCTTCTACTAGAGCAGATGTACATGCAGATGCAACAACTCAGCCTGCACTTCTCAAGCCCATCATCAGACCTTGGGAAGAGCTTGTCCACAACAAGCATAGAACTGGTCTTGGATATGACAAGGATGTGTCCTTTCATATTCTGGATTACACCAAGCCCATCATATTTCAGAGTGCTGGATTCCTGTATGACAGTTCACCTGCAGCTGTTCCAAATCCTGTTCCACAACAACATCAGATTGAAAAATGCCAACACTGTGATCGAGTTGGCCATATGAAATATCACTATTTTGATCTTCATCCATGCAAGCACTGTGGTCGGCACACTCATTCTTCAAACATATGCTTCAGACACAAGTCTCCTGCAAGAAAAAAGATTCATCTTGGATGGATCGCTTCTTGGCAATGGGCATCAGCAACCAAGAAGATGTTTAAGTCGCATGTCATAACATGTTCACGGATATTGAGTAAACTTGTAGTTGAGTTTTCGCCATCATCTCACCTTGTCCCTGACAGGGGGGAAAATGGTGGTCATGTACAAGCTTCGACGACAGATCAAGCGAGCCTGAGCCACAATCTCTCATTCCATGTTCAAAGTTGTAGCCAGCAGTTCAAGCGAGCCTGAGCCACAATTCGTCATTCCGGATTCAGAGATGTAGCCAGAGACACGGATGCCCATGAGCATGCCTTCGGTTGGTGGAAAACCTTAAACCATCATCTTTGGTTGGTGGAAAACCTTAAACCACCACAGGTAGTAGACCTCCCTTCTTTTAGGTCGAAGGTCTCCCTTTCATATATGAGGAACACTTCCTCTAGCAGAAGCCTTCAGCTTAGCAGCCTTCAGCTTCTTGCCAGCTTTGGTTGAGTTCCAGGAAATGCTTCAAGCATTCCAAAGTTGTTGGTAATCCTAAAACCATCATAGGTAGTAGACCTCCCTTCTTTTAGGTTGAAGGTCTCCCTTTTTTTATGAGGGACAATTCCTCTAGCAGAAGCTTTTAGCTTCTTGCTAGTTTTGGAAGAGTTCCGGGAACTGCAACAAGTTTTGCGTTCCAGTGTTTGTGGTCATCCTTAAACCACCTCTTTTTTCCAACATTTCAAAGAGTTGATTCAGCTCAAGTGCTGCCATGTATACTTGCAGATTTGTATTACAACTCTCTTCTTGGACTCACACATGCCCCTTTGGATTAAGGGGGGATGTTGGAACACCTAATCCTACATGGGTAGGTGTGGAATGCAAAAAGTCACAATGGAGTCCAAGTGACTTTGGAATATGAAACTAAGAGTCACACCATTGTATTATAAATGTACATCATGTATAATGGAAAAATAAGAAAGCCTCACGCTTATCCTTCATTGTGTGTTATTCTTCTCATACACCATGTGTGTGTTTAACAATAACTAATACTGTATGCATTGGTCTCGGAAAGATGTCTTGGAAGAAGTTTATAATCTGCTCGAAGCTGAAAATCATGTTGTGACAGAAGAAAAAATGACAGTGCCATATGAGGACTTAGAATCAGAAGATAATCCCCTCAAAGAATTGGCAAACTCTTATCTTCGTAGAGTAGTGGCTCGAGCAAATGTATTTCCATACAATGATTTAGTATGATGGGTGATAGAGAACATAAACATCATAGACAAAACATTTTTCACAGCTAATGGGAAGAGGTTCGGATCCTTTAAATTAGAGGATATCAAGACTATGTACCATCTACCAGAACCACAGGAGATCTACAACAAAGCATTTCTAGAGGATTTCGCTGCAAATAACGAAATAGAGTCAGACCCTATTAGAGAATGGAGGCAAGCTCCAGAGAAACACAAGCATGAATCCTCAGGTATGTACTCTGTAGAATCTCTAACACCTCCCTATTGCTATGCTGCTGCCATGATGTGCAGACTGTTTGGGACCATTGATTCTGCAAGGTTTTCCATTGAAATGGTACCTCTTATTGAGGCCGCCATGAATTCTTATATTATGGATTGGTCGACTATCTTATCCGACAAAATGGAAAATAAAATTCTTGATTATAGAAAGGATAGGCAGATGTCTACCTAGACAATGCCCCCATTCTATATGTGTGCTTACATTGTAGATGCCCTATGTTTTAATTCCGAGTTTCCCATTTTTGGCTGGAAGTGGACTCCTCAGGACCCCACTCCTATTCATATCTATCATAAAAGTTGTGGAAAGCCCAGTACAAAAACTATGTATATAAGGTTTGTCATGGATTTATACTGCCTGTTTATCAAGCCATTTTTAATAAACCCCCTCCGCGGTTATCAGATAAAACTAATATTGACCTAACTCTAATTGGGAGTTGGTTTGGAGAGGAGAACTTCACTTACATCCGAATATTCAGAAGTGTGACCGACCCTCATGTTTTGCCTCTATACATTCCTGACAAGTTACTAGCTTAGGAAATTGCCTATTAGATTACTGAGAAAGGTTTTTCCAAGAATCTTAAAACCTCCAAGAAACAAATGTGACCTATATTTCCTCTCAAATGTGGATCTTACACTCTCCGTGATTTCAAGCATGCAGAGAAAGAAGCCTTGAAAATCAAAGAACTCAAACTAGCATTCATCACCCGAAGGCAATATGACCCGAAGAAAATTGCCTTTAATGTTACATCTACGGTACAGATTGCTAAGTTTGAACATGAAGATGACAATTTTGATGATCTATTTGTCTCAGCTAAGGGTTTTGCACGGGTTCAGCAACAAGCAAGCTCAAAATTGGAAAAAAAACGATATAGATAAATTCACACTTTACAGGAACAAGAGGCTACTGACAATTCCTCTTGACCAACTAAGAACAACTCCTCTGCTATCCAAAGAAAAACAAAATGAAGAAAATAATGTTGAAATGAAAATCAATGATAAAGTCAATCCTCAAACTAATAAAAAAGAAAAGGGCAAAAAGATTGATCCTCAACCTAAACAGGTAGACATAGGAAAAAAGGCTGACAGCTCCTCTGATATGGATATACAAGATAATTCAAATTTGTTAAAAGAATGGGAACAATTTGATCAGCAAATCAAAGGGCAGAATGATTTCCAAAAGGTAAGTACAACACAAACATCTGTCATTACATTTAAAGAAACATTTGATAATATCAACACTCAAGAGGTTGAAATTAATCCTGATAATCCATCTCAGGAAATTGTGTTACAAATTGAAGATATACCACCCCTGGACATTTTCTACAGTCCAAAACACAGGGCTGTGGTTAAGAAGCAAATAAAGAAAAGAAAACTTGACCACAATCTATTATCACCTTCCAAGGCTGAATTGATGGATGTTGTTTAGAAAAATTCCAAGGTTGATCCTTCAGAAGACATAACAAAACTATCCCAATGTGCAGGAGCCTATACAGCAGCAACTATTGATAAAGCCTCTGAGGTAAATTTATTAATAAAGGAGAAAGACCAAAGAATAGTGCAGCTAGAGAAGCAATTAGTTGAAGAAAAAAAACAGAATAAAGAACTTTAAGAGCAATTAAATTATGAGAGAGAAAAGCTTGACCAGCAAGCTATGAAAAAACAGCAACAACTGTCCCAAGAGGTAAATGAATTACAAACATTGCTTCAAAGAGAAAAAGTGGCCAATGAGGAACATAATGAAATATTGCAAGCAAAATTGCAAAGATTTAAAGATTATCCTGAGGTAGATCAATTCAAGAAGGAAGCCCTTGAATCAAATAAAATGTTATCATTACAGCTTGATATTTTATCTCAGAAGATAACAATGGTTGATCCTTTATGTGAAATAACCATGTCACTTGCAGAGAAAACAACAAACTCAAGACTTGAATTTGAAGATGCCGATGAGAAAATCTCAGAATTTCTCGCATGGCAAGAAACAAATCAAGGAATTGCAGCTAATTTGCCTAAAATTCAAGAAACACGTAAAGAAATCATGTTAGCAGAGTGGGAGGTACAGTTAATTAAAGCAGAAAGGGCCACTTCCAGGGTGAGAGTTTTAATGAACAATGTGGTGGAGTTAATCAATGATAACCTACATGTCGCTAGCTTAATCTCCGATCTCATTCCATAACAACTTCCTAAGTTCAAAGAGTTAGAAATACAATGGAACAAGAATTGAAAAGCATGTACCAACAAATTGATTCAATACAGGAACTAAAATGGGACATGTTTTGGTCATATCTAGTCAAACCACACTGTCAGCAATTAACTATGAAATGCCTCTCCCATACTATAGCTAAAATGTTTCGAGACTTTTCTGATGCCACCTACATCGGCCAACTACATTCTCGTCTGAGTCATCCACCAAAGTTAAAGATATGTTGTCAATATGCCAGCTGCACAGATCAGATACGTAAGAAGTATCTTGGATCTATTTCAATGGAAACTGCTTGTCTATTTTTGTGAAATCTCATCCCTAGTTTTCATGATTTGGTATTCACAACAACATCTAAGCGATGTTTAGGATAGTTTGTTAGAATTTTTAGTGCTATTTAAACCCCTTTCAGGTATTTAGAAACGGGTCCTGAATTTGTAATAATTTTTGACATGGAAGATGAACTATTGTACTTCCAAATATATTATTTTTATGATGGATCATATTCTGTGATTTTATGAGGAATCATTTTTAAGAGTCTACACTTTTGTGTCTTGGAGATAGTTCTAAGTGAAGGAATAGGATTGAAGTATCAATTGCATCAGAGAATTTTAAATACATCTCATATTTCTATCATTTATGTTTCAGTTTTCTTATGCGATTTTAAATATTCCTATTAAAAATGCTATTGTTTATATATATGTGTTTCTAAGACATTTCTCTATTATATCATTTATGAAAATATAGAAATGTTATCTTTCATAGTATGTATAGACAATGTAGAAATATAAATTTGTGAATACGATACGTTATTATAACTCTGTTTAACTTCTTAAACAGAGTTACCATCATATGAAATTTCATCTTTCTTTTAAATAAATCAGTCATCTTTATGATTGTTTGTTTAATTGAAATTATTCTTAAAATCGTGTTCATCTTTAAATACCCGGGTTAGTTTAGAATTATTTACATTTACTAAGCAATAGATTAAATATCAAATTTCACCATCCAATATATAAGCACCTCATCACCAATTCATTTCATTTATTATTGGGAAACTGGTCCCATATTATCCAGTGGGAGCCACTATTATAAACGGAAAAGGAATTGTACTAAGGTCCAGACCGGGTGGTTTCCCCAATGTTTGAAGCTAGGAATTCAGGGGCTTCAACAGAACCTTCGTAGAAAAAAAAAGTTATAGCGAAAATGCCACGATGACCTGTTTGGAGCAGCGAAACCCTACAATCCAAACCTCTGATACCAAATGTTGTGAAACTAGCTCAAAAAATAGAAGAAAAGAGATGTCAATGCCTTAGAAATAAGCCACTTCGAGGGGGAAACCTCCAATACATTACATGAATGAACAATTCTTGGATGATTCAAATGACAAAACCTTCTTTCTATATATAGGAGTCCATGGGGCCACAATGTAATCCTAGCCGACCTAACAATAATAATGTAAGGGCACAATAATAACAATATGGGGGTTACAGGGGTATAACAATAACAATAAGAGGGGCTATACTAACATAATAAGGGACTACACTATTAATATAGGGACTTAACAGGCTCTAACTTTCTCATATGGAGTCGGTCTTTAATGAAACGAAGTGCGGTAGAATCAGGAAGATGAAACCTATCCTGTCGTTCAAGTTCCACTCCATTCCGATAAATTTGAATTTTTAGCAAATTTTTTCCCCCAATTCAGTTTCTGATCACACACTAATAGAATTCAACATTTCATTAAAATTAAAAACAATAAAAGCATATCTCTAATTTTAAAGAAATTGAGTCTCACTAGGAAGTGCTCCACTTGATTTGATTATGCTCTAAGTAATTGACAACCTAGTTTCATGGAAAACATAAATGCATTTGGTTGATTAAAAAAAAATAAAAATCATGTAACATAGTCATTAATTTGTTTTATATCAATTGTAAAATTTTATAACAATATATAAGGTTGAACAAATAAGTGGGAGTTTTAATTATCATAATGATTAATTGGTTGAGGGGTTGGTATGGTTGCAGTATAAGAAAGTGAAAAAACATGATATGTTTTAATATAATGAGTAATAACATAGTCTAAACATTATATGCCTTAGTCTTTTTTTAGACACATTTCCAACCAATTTTGAGCTGTTGAGTTTTTTTTATAGGGCGTTGAATTCATTATGTATTCAAAACCGTATTTTAAATAATAAAAATTGTGATCTCATCAAGAATTGTATCATTGGATTCGAATAAAAAAGCTAAAATGTAAAACATTTAAACCCACCATGAGTAAATTGGTTATATAATGAATATGGTTGCTTACTCAACTTTCCCCTCTTTATAAAGCATGTTAAATAAATCACAAAAGAATATAAAATATATTATATAAGTTAATTAGATTTACCAAAAGTGCTTTGGACGAATGATTATTATCTCTTCCATCTAGATTCAATTTCAAGAAATAACATATTTAGCTTATATTGAATATATTATTGTAATGGCTTTTAATGGTATAACAATATGGTTAAAAGCCATTATAATAATATATTCAATATGAGCTAACTAGCAATTGCACCACATGTTGCAAAGAGAACGCCGTAAGGGGACTCATGGCATAGAAGAAGGCAGTAAATTTTGTATGGAATTTTATATATTTATAAGTGTTTTTGTGAAAGAAACTTTGAAATTTGAATTTTTCAGAATTGATTAGTATCATAAATTCAAATTTACATTTTTTATCAGATATGTTTACTTTTCTTTCCTATATTGTTACACTTCATTTTCTAACCGAAAATCATCATATATTTTTTCCAAATAGTTGAAACATAAACAAATTACAAGAGTTGAGTATCCGTTCTCTCGTTTCAGGCTTTTCCTTCTCCATAATGCAAATGAAGCACTTACTACAGACTGATATAAGCAACGGGCTATTCAAAGGCCATTCAAATGAAGCAATTAAAAATATGAATACCCTAAACCATTTAGATTTTAAAAATAATTGAACATGAAAAAAAATAATCCATATTTTGGAATTGGGGATTTTAGTAACTAGTCTATTAAAATTACACAACACAATTTTAAATTTGAAAGAAAAACAAAACCGACATAAACTTGAATTTCAAAATTTCTTTATCAAAAATTGGGGAAAAAACAAACACTTATGTTCTATCATGGTGGAATCTTAGCAAAGCCCAAAGGTATAAAATTTCTCCAATTTTGTTGGTGAGGTTATTTCTCTCAATGTAAACTGAAAAATCCCAAAGTATAAAATTTCTCCAATTTTGGTGGTGATTTCATTTCTCTCAATGTAAACTAAAACAATGTTGTTCTTCCTTTTTTTTTGTTTTTTTTGTTTTTTGTTATAACTAATTAATTCAGTGTAAACCTTTATTTATTAACAATTGATAAACATTTATCATTTATTTATTATTAAATAAATAAAAATTAAATTTTCTATTTAGTTGATAAAATGTCCACCGCATGAAACTCCACATAATTTCAATAACATTTGTTATTAACTAAAGAAAAATTAAACTCTATTTAGAAGATAGAATGTCCACTCCACACAATTTCAATAACATATTTACTACTAATAACCTTAAAACCTACATTTTCACTTTCTTATAAAATCCATAAAAACTTGATATCGTTGACAATTAAGCTGATTAGAAAAATAAGAAAAATACAAAAAATAGTGTGTTACATTATAAGAGTACCTCAGATATTTTTGAACCTAGTACAAGAGCTCTGGAATCTTTATAACTAGCTATAAGGTAAAATGAGTGAAATGGATATGTGTTCAGGAATTTCTTATACATACTAGTTTGCCCTTGATTAACAAAATTGTGGTTAACCGTTAGCCCTAATGCTACGTGACAAATGGGCATACAGGTTTTGAGTATGTCATTCAATTGGCACCTAAAAATAGAACATTGCAAACATAGAAGAATAAAAACCTTGCAGTCAATTCTTGGAACAGAGACCTCTCATTTCAAGAATAAAGAAACCCAATTTAAAAAGTGATACGTATTAAACAAAGGTATCACAACGAAAAATTAACGTATAAAATTGAGGGGAAGTACAGTTAACAAACAAAGGTAAATTTAAAAATATGTGGCTAAATGAGGCGAAGTTTGAGAAAGCTCAAACAATTGAGCGGTTAGTGCAACTGGCCAAAATTATGGAGAATCGATGGCTATGTAAGGGCATACATAATGATGGATAGGCCCTGGCCCAGGTCAAAAGTTCTCTTCATATGCCGAACTATGCTGAACTAATAATGTTTTTTTGAAAAAATAAAACGTCAAAAAAAGGTAACGTTTAATTTTCAAACGTATTTGACGGGGAAAAATGGCCTCCAATGCTCGTAATGAAGCACAGTGACTACAACCACCATAAACAATACATGCATCCACAATAAGGGGGATCCCTTCTTAATATGACTCACAATACTTAAAAAAAATGATCTTCCTAGGCAGTGTTCCTGGATAGAGATTAAACGGGAGAGATTAAGCGGGAGGAGAAGGCGACGACTAAAAAAAGAAATTAGAGCAAAGGAAACAAAACTTCCACCCTCCACATAAAGAACCCGTAGGTTCGAGCAATCTGCTGACCGATTGTATGCCACACTGTGAACAAATTTTCAACCAGGCTTGAAGGCCCTGGAGATCGAAGCACAAAAATAACCAATCAAATCCCTTGTAAAACATTAAAATAGAAACTGTTTCCAAAGAGCTCCCAAATATGGAGAAAATACCACAAAACATACAATCTATCGCTGCCCACCATCCAAAGTTGATCCCTTGATTTAAAAATATTAGACTCTGGTCTTCTATAGCCTTCTTCCTTCATATCAAAAATCAAGAAAACGATATAAAAAATCAAGAAAATCAAATCATAAGATGGTGAAAAAATAATCAAACACACCTGGGAAGTCTATGTATTTTATTTGAGCAAGCTCTCGAAATGTAAAATATTAACTCCGATATTTGACTTCAAATCCCTTGCTCATTAATAGAAAACTACTCGTTCACTCCAAACCAAAGACCGAGTAAAAGCAGACAACAAACTCCTTCAAATAACTTGGTCGTCAATAGAACCCTTTGGAATTCTAATAGGTTACGGAAATAAAAAACAAATTAGGGAACCCTGCGCATCTGAATTTGGACCTGAGAAAATAAATGATGCTGGCTCTAAAAATTGAATTGGCTTATATGCTATTATCTCTTCTCCCGCGGCCATAAATAAGGGGAAGTGTACTGAGAAAGATCCAAATCAAGAGTCTCTAGATCCAAATGCAGTCCTGGTCGATGAATTCAATGCCATTGTTCATCAAGTTACTTCGGAGGTGGTGCAGTTTTGCTGTAACTGTGCTGAGTTTTATTTTCTTTTAGCCAACTATTTTTACCTTGATTATTTGCTAACTATTGATCGGACGATACACCCTTCTTCAATCGTCCAACGCTTAATCCAATGCTGCAAACCCATACAAAGTGGCAGCCAAAAAAATTGTTTTCAAATAAATACACCTTACGGCATAAATATGTTATTAATGAAATCTGAATCTAAGTGAAGAAGATACACTAACCTAAACGAGTAAATCATAACCTAAATGAGTAACTCATTGATTGAAACCTCGTTACTAAAGCTCTTATCATGAAATGTAGGTTCAATTCTCATTCATTCCATTAGAATTAGAATGTATCACTTAAATAAAGTCGACATGAAGCCTTTCGAGTAAAACGCAAAATACTGAATAAAAATAAAATAAAATAAAATTTAAAATAAAAATAAATGTTATTATACCACGTTCCACCCGAAACAATATATTCCATTTAATTTCCCTTAGGGGAGATACTTTGTTGCATAGAAAAAGTAATAAAAAATATGTTATTTCAATAAAACAAAAAATATGTTATTTAATACACCCTATTTAACATTTTGAATATTCTGCCAAACTATAGAATCATCCCTCTCTTTTCGGACGCACTATGGCCTTCGCACCACATGACTTCCCACCATATGACCACTATTTAAAGCAACCGGCCTTTTAATCCGATCTATAGCGTAACTATATACACTCCCGTGAAGTCTTAGGGTTTGTACTTCGACGCGGCTGGATAGATAGATAAATGGGCATATTGAGATGCTAACTCCATATTTTCATGGCGGCATGCCCATGAAAACCACGATCACGCTCTTCTCAATATAAAACCCTCATACTCAGGTCTTTCCTGGCAAGTGGCCGGCTTCTGCATTCGACTCAGCCAAAGGTTTTGAATTTTGACGGTGACAGAAACGGTATTTTTCTGTGGATTTTGGCGGAGCCGAGAAAGCACATGCAGTTTTTCTTATACTTTCTCAGCGAAGCAGATAAAATAAGTAAGGTATAGATTGGGTTAGCAGGGGAAACTTTAGGATCTAAAAATGTCGGGATACGACGGGAGGTATGAAGGAAACGGTGAGGGTTACGATGAATGGGGTTCTTCTCCTCGCCCTAAAGAAGAATACCGGGAACCTTCTCCCTACGATGCTTTTGAGGACAGAGACACGCAACGCCAGGTATGATTATACTTGTTAAAATTGTTTTAGACAGGGCAGGGTTATATATTTATGCATATATTTTTTTCAGAGAGGGGTATCCAGGGCATCTGAATTTGTCATTAAAGGGGACGAAATTGTGTCTTGGAGTCAGATCTTCAGGGTTTATTGTTCGTTTTTAGTCCTCGGAGTGATTCGGGTTATGAAAATACTTTTTGCTTATGCTTCAAGGTCCTTTATTTTTATGGGTACATTGCCTGTCAAAACGGCGGAAGATCCGAAACTTAAATCTTGCCTTTTTGAACCAAGTCATCAAACCCTCACGAGCTACGAACTTAACATATGAAACTCACAATCTCAGTTTTGTAATGCATCCACGCGAATAGGTCTCGAACTAAATCCTGCCAAGCCAAATCCTGTTATATACATGATATTTTAGTATGGAAAAATAACCAACATGTCATTTATGATTCAGCTACCTTGAATGATAAGTAACTTCCATTGGAGAGTAACATGTAACTGCCGATTTTGCAGCTGTAATTTGATAATTATTGTTTTGTCGACATTGGGTTCATCTCCTAATCTTGGAGATACGCTCGTTTCTTTTTCTATTTTGGACGAGGATCGTCCTTTTAGTGTGGATTAACTTTGAGCTTCTTTCCATGAACCGGAAGCGTGTTCAAAGCAAAAACAATTGATTCTAGGTTATACAGTGAGCATTTTAATTGCCCAAAATGTTTACATTATTTACGCTTACCCAAGTAGTTTGCATTGCAGTAAAATGACGCTTGGCCAAGTTGTTAGGGCATAGTGTTCCAGTAAGGAATGTGATAGCCCAGTAGTTGGCAGGATTATAAAATCTGATTTCTTCATGTCTGTCCAAATCACTTACAGTGATTGTAAATAATAGGTTTTATTGTAGAATTATGCAGGAAGTAACCTGATAATAAGTTTATTTCTGCTGGGAGCCAAACATAAGCATGGCCATTTTTAAATTATTGTGTATTTTGTTAATTTGTTTACTTTTGCTATCCAGTAAATAATTATCATCATTATTAATCATCTTAATTTTAAAATCATTTCCTAGCCAGATGTGAGATGGATGAGACTCTTGTTTGAGACAAGGGACTCTCTCCATGCAGCCATTTGACTGCTTAGTCTACAGAAGTTCACATATCCTGCTCCCTCTGGATTTGAGCCTGTGTCGTCCAAGGACAAAACTCACATTCTTGACCATTAGGTACATTTGGGTGGTATGGAAAGAGATAAAATACATTAAGTTTTACCAACATAAGATTCTTACTAACCTCAATCTGTCTCACTTTGGATTTTATAAGTTACTTCTGTTAATTTATACAGGCCTAATACTATCACTACAGCACCTGCAATGGTGTCAAAACCTATTGTGTTTGGAATTTTTTGTCTATTTGCTTTGGTGGTATTTATTGGGTTACTAAATAGTGAATAACTTTCTTGAGTATTTTTAAGTTCTGAGTTAGACATTTCAAAATATTTGAATTTTGCCGCATCTTGATGCATGTTATGGTTATGATTTCTCACTATTTTGAATTGCATTGCAGCATTCCGTGCGTGATCCAGAAAGAGAACGGCACAGGAGCAAAGAAAAGGACCGGGACAGGGAAAGAGAGAGAGAAAGGGATAGGGATCGACATCATAGAGATCACTATAGAGACAGAAGTGAAAGGGATGACAGGAGTAGAGGGCGAACTGAGGATCGTGAGCGGCATAGAAGTCATGATTATGATAGGTAGTTCTCTGCCTTTTTTATTTCAGGATGCACTTAGAAGATGGCACCCCACCTGCCATTCCAAACAAAAAAAGTGGTGCTATGTCTGTATTGTATGTGACATTCTAGATGCAAGGATCAACCTTTTATGTATGAGGAGTTTGATCATAAATGTGTTGTCACAATTTACATGTATTACTTGAAATGAATATTATATTGCTGGACTTGGAATTGGACCCACTTTCATTTCATTGCAGTTGTTGCTTTAGTAAATATATTTGAAATTTTTCTATAATATGATTATAAAATTAGGATGTTTGCTTTAATGTTTAATGATTATGGAACACTGTTGCTCATGGTCGGAGATTTGTCTATTCCTCTCAATTCTCTTTTACTGGATCAATTTATTGAACGCTGCTTTGGAATGTTTAAGTATGCTGTCAAAGTTTTGATCTTACAAACCCTTTTATAATGTTAGGCCAGAAGAAAGTTAGTTATCGGAACTGTTGATTGTGCGAGAATCTTCTTTGTCCAGATGATTCTACTGAAAATATGCTGTTCATCTGAAGATGGTTTTTTGGCAGTTTCAAAGTGCTACTTTAGAAAGCTTAATTAACTTATTCATATTGTGATGATAAATTCAGGCACAGAGATCATGATCGTGACAGAGAGAGAAGGCACAGGCACAGATCACGCTCTCCTTCAAGGGGTAAATCAAGGCATCGCTCCAAGTCTCGTACACGCTCACCCTCTAGAAGGTGATCATCTTGTTAACTGGACCTTTCCCATTGGTTTGTTGGGACCTGGGTTTGTTCTTCAAACATTGCTCAATTCTATTGCTCACATTTTTTGTATTACTGTTGTAGTTTTAAATTTGGCTGACAGTGTGATTTTTTGCATCTTCATATTCATATATTTGTGTAGCTCTTATATTTATAACACATGGAAGGAGTGGTAGGTCTGGGATATGCTTTTCTCATGTGTATAATAATAATAATAATAATACACATGGAAGGAGTGGTAGGTCTGGGATATGCTTTTCTCACGTGTATAATAATAATAATAATAATAATACACATGGAAGGAGTGATAGGTCTGGGATATGCTTTTCTCACGTGTATAATAATAATAATAATAATAATATATAATTTCATGTTTTTCAGTATTCCTTGAGTACTTAGTGCGATATCTATTATATTTCATTTACAAGACTCCTGTGCTGTTATATGTCAGAATATGTATGTGCAATTGAATGATTCCTTTATGTTTCTTTTGCAGCAAACGGACAAGTGGTTTTGACATGGCACCACCTGGCGCTGCCATGATACCTGGAACGACTGTCCCAGGTATGCATAAATGCTTCTCTTTAGACTTGTTGCACTACACATTAGTTTAGATTAGAATGGTAACGATAATACTGATAATTTTTCTGAGAAGCTGTTGAATAAGGGTTTAAATGTGGACCATTGCATCTATTTTATTGTTGAGTATTGGTAAACCATGACAAGAACTCAGTAAAATAACTTGATTTTGTACATTATTTATGGGCAATTCAGTTTAATTGGTAGTTTCATACAGAAACTGAAAACAATTGTTTGCTTGTTTGCTTGTTGTGTTCTGGTTGGTTGTTTGTGGTTGTTTTTATTTTTTTGTGATAAGGCAATATGGGGGTACATGTCCCTCTGTGCTACCAATGGGCGTGGCCACTGTAGCTTTTATGTACAACGAGGAATCAATGCACCGGTTTTGATGGATCCTTGTTCGTCTTCAACCGGCAACTATTGCCTTTTTGGTAGTTTTACATAAATTTCCTTCAGTATTTGTAATAACAGATTTGTTTCTTTTTAGTTAATTCATTAAATAGGGAGGGATTCGAAATAAAGATGTGTAAAATTATGTTATGTGGCTTAACAAGCTGTTTCAAAACTATAATATTCCCTAGTTGCAATTTTTCAACAACTCATTCAATTATGCCAGACTGATCATGTGGAATTGTTTTATTTTATTTTATTTTATTAAAATCATACAGGTCAAACAACAGGAATGTCACAGGCAATGCCGGGAATGTTTCCTAATATGTTCCCCTTTGGGAATGCACAGGTGATTGTGAAAGATTACATCCTTCATTATTAACCATATGCTTTTCCTATTTAAAACTTTATATTATAAGGTTGCTAACAGAATCTGGAGGTTTTTGTTTCAAATTTATTTTACTGTTTTAGCCCCAGAGTTTGACTAACAGATGATATACATTGGGACAGTTTGGAGGTCTTCCTGTGATGCCAGTGCAAGCAATGACACAACAGGTACCTTTTGCTTGCCTACCCACCACTGTAAGTTGGTGAACAGCAAATTAACGCTTATGAATAAATATTTCTCATATAATAATCTGATGCATAATAGCATTGTTTGGCCTTACTTGTTATTATGTTATACTTGTAACGATTATGTTTCTGTTATTTTCTTGGATTTATTGTGTGGTGTATTGTTTTCTTGTGATGATTTGCAGCATTAATAGTCAATCTGAAATCTAGTTTTAGAAATGATGATTTATTCATCAGCCTCCATTATTATTACCATCAGTCTGTTTAATATGCCAACCCTCGTCCATGTGTTTTTAGAAATAGAATATATCTAGAATCCAATGAGTATAAGATGGAAATAAGCCTGAAAACTTGGGATTGCTGCAGAAATATATAGAATAAGTCGCCCAAATAATGAAAAACCCCATTGTAAAGTGAAGGTCCACTGTATAAAAATAGGCTTGTAAATATATGCGGACCTCAATTATTAGAGGGAAAGACCTTGATCTTTTTCATATTTTTGCAGACTATTGATAAAATCTTTTTCATATTTTTGCAAACAACTATCGGTAAATGCTTGATTTCAAATTTAAATTTCCATTTGTGAAACTGAGCACAGGTATGAAGGAAAATAAGTTTTAAACATGCATACTTCCTTTCATAATAAGACAACTCATTAGCAAGCCTTTTCAATGTAATAGTTTTAGAGCCTAGTTTATATATTTGTGAAGATTGCAGAGCTGTTTTATTATTGGAAAGATGGTTGTTATCTTTAATATATTCTACAGCTCTGTAAGAGGCAGCATATGATGGATTTGGTTTCATTGAGGTTGGATTCTTTTGATTTTGCATGATATCTGGATGAGTTCTTAGGAACAACCTGTTATTTTCTTGGTCTTGATACAGGCAACTCGTCATGCAAGGCGGGTATATGTTGGTGGTCTTCCTCCAATGGCTAATGAGCAGGTAAAATTCTGTGTTTTTTGGAACAATTATTGATCTGTTTTCTAATAAGCTATTTAACAGCCATAGAGATTTTAAAACTTTCAAGAAGTTGTAGATTTTGTTTTGCAGTACTGCTTCCCATGTCTATTGCTTTATTGAATTATATATTCTCAATAAAGGGTGTTCAGTGCAGTTCATTACTTAAAATATTTAAACATTTTCTGAATTTCAAATGTAATCAACATACTCCTTTCACAACAATTGAGAAAAGTCTCCCAAAGTCATGATGTTTGATAGATTGTAAATTCTAAATGTGTGTTCTTAATTGCATTGATGATCCATCTATTAAATCTCCATTCAAACCAAGAGATTGATGGATGTTTTCATGTTCAGAATAGGGCATTGTTTGGCAGAGTAATATAAAACTATAGATAATGTTAACTGTCTAAATATGCTTATAATGTTAGAAGTGATGTTGAAGTGGTGTAGGAGGAGTCAGTATCATGCATCTTTTTTATGGTGAACTGATTATTTCTTTTGCTTATATGCTTGATTTCCAGACAATTGCTACATATTTTAGTCGGGTTATGGCTGCTATAGGAGGAAATACTGCTGGGCCAGGTATTTATTATAAGGAAGTATTTCAATTTTGTATTTTTTATATCATTATCCTAAACCCTAGGTGATGGAACTGAAAATTCTATTTGTGAGCAGGTGATGCTGTTGTTAATGTCTACATCAATCATGAAAAGAAGTTTGCTTTTGTGGAGATGCGCACAGTTGAAGAGGCCAGCAATGCAATGGCTCTTGATGGTATAATGTTTGAGGTATATTATTCTATACTTAGGCTCCAATTGCCATTCTATTTAAGTTCAAAAAAGAGTCCTACTTAGTTGTACAACAGTAGACAATTCCTTTCCACCATTTTAATGAACTGACCCTGATTTTGTTAATTTTCTTATTGTTACCATTGACTTTCATAGGGCGTTTCTGTGAGAGTGAGGAGACCAAGTGATTACAATCCTTCATTGGCAGCAGCACTTGGCCCAAGCCAACCCAGTCCCCACCTTAATTTAGCTGCTGTTGGTCTCACACCAGGGTAAGTTATGTAATATAACATTTGTATATCAATGGCTAAGAAGTGAAATGCTTTATTTTGCTTGTGTGCCTGTTATGTTTCTAGTCCTTTATCAAAATTATACTTGCATATGCTACATAAAATATTTTACTCTGATAAATCCTAATATAACATGGCTAACTTATATAGCTATGGCAGTGCTGTTGGAGGAGCTGAGGGACCTGATCGAATATTTGTTGGTGGCTTACCGTATTACTTCACAGAAGCACAGATAAGAGAACTGCTTGAATCCTTTGGGTATGTGTGCTTAGATATTTGGTTTGTAGTGTTATATTTTGTTGTCATAAATTTAAATAAGTTGTATGCAGATTTCTCTGGAAAGATATTGATACTTACCATGCATAGGTCTTTTGGAATTAAAAATTATTTATAGGGTCCTCAAGTGCAAGATCAAAATGATCAGACTGCTTTCGAAAATAAACAAGTTCTATGGAAAGATTATAATGATTACTATTCACAAGTCTTTTGGAATGAACAATTGTGTATAGTGTCCTCAATTTGAGGATCAAAACGTTTCACATGCTTTGCAAAGTAAACCTGAAGTACATGCTGATTATTTGATTTACCCATGTGTTATTGAGGATATATTTGCTGACTGGGTATAGGAGGAAACAGACTACAGAGGAACACTTGCTGTTTTTCTTTGAATAGCTCAAAAATATAATTGCTATATTGTTTTAGTTGAAACTTTTCTACGCTGGATGTGCAATATATGGTATCATCTGTACAGCATAATGTATACACGATTATCCATCAAATATGCTTTTACAAATATTTTTAGTGTGTGAGAATCTGGCAGTTACCAGAATATGGATATATCCATCATATTTTTGAAGAGCCTTGATCCATTTCTGAGGGGGTAACAATTACACAATAAAAGTAGTTTTATAATAAATTGAATAAGTTCAATAATCAAAGCCATTAAGGAATTACAGCACTAGAATTATAGGTTAACAAAATAAAAAAAGAGAGTTTGCATATTAATATTAGCCATCTATGTACCATAACTGATAATTTGATAATTTTATCATTAATTATTGATAATTAAAAAATCGTTTTTTTGGTCATTGGTGGGTCAAAAAGTCACTGGAAGTTTCAGGATCTGTTTCAAACTCGGTATCCATTTAATTTTCCACAGGATCCTGAGTGCAATCCATATATGAACCAAAATACATAAACAAAGAAGCTGCAAACGACGTCTAGAGTTCAAAAATGTCATCTTACAACAAATTATTACATATTATCAAAATCATTGCCTATATTGGATCCTCATCATTAGTATCTTGAGTGGGCCTAATGGTTAAGAGCACGTGTTTCCTCCTAAGAGGTCACAGGTTCAAAACCAGAGGGGGTAGAGTATGTATGCCTTTGTAGACATAGCAGTCAAATCGCTGTGTGGAGGTGGGTCCCTTGTCTCACAAACGAGGGGGGGGGGGTTCTGATACACCAATTTGGTGTTTGGCTTTGGCCCTGACCTTAAAATTGGAGTATTAGTATTATTATTATCACCCTCTATAGGCGCTTGAGTCCCTTCTACATAATATAATCCAGTGGAAATGTTGCAGTCCTGCCAATTCTGAAAACTGTTAAGTCTCCTGAATTTTGAATGGGATCTAAAATTTTACATCTCCATGTCTAGTCCAGTAAGGTAGGAACTGCTCTAAAACACCCTGAAATAATTGTAATGTTAAAAGTTTAATTAAAAGGAAAATGAAAAGAAGTGTCAACTTTGTTTGGCTAATCATTTTATAACTTTTCTATTGTTAATATCAAAAGCATATAAAACCATGTAAGGCTTATTAATGAAAATTGCATACAAGTCTTATGCATGAAGAATTCTTTTTGCACGTGATGAAGATCATTTTAACAACTAACTCTTTTTTCTACTGAATCAGATTGAATGGGTGCTTTTGAACCCATTTGAACCAATGACTAGGCACTGAAGTGCTTTCGTTTAACCACTTGGACCTCTACCTGCTATTACACAATAGTATATTATGAATAAATATATAAAGTAATATTATATCCCATATTGATATAGCATTAGAAACACACATATATGTTAATTTTTTTGTTTTAATATGTAACTTTACACTATGTATCTAAGTCACCTGACACGGGGATTTGAGAATCGGATTTGGGATACACTGACACACACACACACACACACACACATATATATTAAAAATTAGATATTTTTTACACAAATTCATACAAATTCATGGAGTCAAACATAGATTTAAGATCTTAGATACTCATACATGATACATTGATACATCATACAATTGTCAAATTGTCAATCATACATATTACAATTTACAAATTTACTCAGAAAGACAAGATAGTAAGATACTGTAGTTTTCTCATCAAGTCATCAGAATCAAAATGTGTTACATAAGTACACTGCCAATGGCAAATAGAAATAGAAAATACAAAACAACTACAGTCTACAAGACTACAAGCCTGAAGCCTCAATGAGTCAGAGTCAATGAGTCATCAATCCTCATCATCATAATCAGCGTCACTGTCCTCATCCTGATCATCATGCTCACCACTGCTCTCCTCTGCTGCATCCTCCTCCTCTGTCATCTCTGCATCTGCTGGTGTGGAAGATGACGCCTCTACTGTATCGGCATTATCAAATGTGACAGGCTCTAGCATTGGCGCATTGAGATCCAAGTTGCCCAATGCCAACTCAACACTGCTGTCCAGACCCATATGCACATGCAAACACTAACAGCAAACTAATTGCAAAAACATAGAGGGACAATGCACTTACTGGATGCTCGAATCTCTTTGAAAAAACTCCCTTTCTCATTGCTAACCCTTGCTCCTTGCTCACTTCACATACAAATAGCTGTGAGAAATAATGAGAGAAATCGGACTTTTATAACTCAACATCGCACTTTTACGGATACGATCAGGATTCGACGTATCCTGTACGGATACAATCGAATCCTGTGATTTGGGTATGAATCCGTACGTATCGTATTGATAAGACGGATTCGGGATTCGTGGGCCCCACCCAACGAATCTGGTTTCTTAGCTTTGTATGTATTAGAAACAGACCAGCAATATGATGTCAATTGTTTGACACAATCGGCCTTTTAGGATTTTGACACAATCATAAATAACCAGGTTAATTTTCCAAGTCTTGAATAACAGTGTATTTTTTAGGACAAATTCCAAACATCTTGCTATTATTTTACAATGTTTTATCTGTCATTGTCATTACTGTTTTTTTGGGTTGCTGCATAATAATTGAATATTTATATTATATTTATATGTGCATTCTTGTAAGAGATCAAGAGTTCAAATCTAGAAGGGGGTAGAGCATGTACACCTCTGTAGACGTTAGCATTCAAATTGTTGCTTTGAGGCAGGTCCCTAGTCCTAATTTGGTGTCTGGCTTGGCCATGACCTCAAAATTAGATTATTATTATAATTGTAATTTATATAGCCTGCCTTTTGAAGCTGAGTCTGCTTGAAATTTTCTCGATAGGGAAATCTTGCAGGAAAAACCAAAGAATGCCTCTCCACATTTGTGGTAAATTTGTTAGCGTAGACTAGTGCACGTCAGCAAGTGGTATTTGAACTGGGTACTTGTAGGCTTTTAAAGCAATTATTCCGTGCATTTATTTAAAATTAGAAATCATCTTCTGTGACAAAGGTATTTGAACTGGGTACTTGTAGGCTTTTAAAGCAATTACATTTATTATTTCAGTGAAAAATAGACCGAATACATCTTAATAGAGTTGAATTTCTTGAGTGCCGAGACTACTTATCAATTATATTGTTGCCCCCTCATCCCTCCTTTATCTTTATTAGACATCTCTCATTTGTGTAAATTTGTCCATCGTGTCCTGTCTCGTAGGTATTGTCCATTATAAATTCTTCGTTTTTCATCTCCTTGTCAACGTGAAACCAGTCAGTATCATTTGAATTGACACTTGTCACCATGGTACTTGCACATATTTCATTTTAATCTGTCCACTGTTGTCAAGATCTGTATATAGTGAGCACCTCACATGTCAGATCTTGAAGTTTTTCATCTCAATGTGTTCCTGCTACATTTTTTGAGTCTGGGACTGTTAGTGATTATTTTTTAATCTTTTATCCTTGTGCCATCCGCTGAAATTTGGGTGTCTGGTTTTTATTGAGAATGGTCTTCCTTACCCTGCCCAAAAGCCTGACAAGATTCAGAAGATAAGCTCTTTCCAGCTTTGTGTTTTGCCAGCTAACAATTTCAGATACATAGAAAAGGGTAATTACTGGTTCTGAAAAGTTTCCTCCTTGTTCAGCAGTCTCATTTTCTGCATTTTTATCTACAATAAATGGAGTTAGCCAAGATACCGTCTGGTACCTTGTTACCTCACTTTTGCTTCTGGACTTGTATGTCTTGTCTCCATACTAATTTTAATTTTCTGTAATTTTATCAGGCCTCTTCGTGGTTTTGATCTGGTTAAAGATAGAGATACGGGTAATTCAAAGGGCTATGGATTTTGTGTTTACCAGGTATGTTCTATAAGTTTGCTGATATTTTTGTTAGTCTTATTTTAATAATTCTGAGGTGTCATTTTAACATCTTGTCATGTTGAAGATGCAAGCTAATTACATTTGTCAATATTGTAGGATCCAGCTGTGACAGACATTGCATGTGCTGCTCTTAATGGGCTTAAAATGGGTGATAAGACTTTGACAGTTCGCCGTGCTACTGCCAGGTATAGATATAAACGATGGCATAACAATCTTTTTTGAATCTACATCTCTTATTGTTCATGCTTAATTATTGCAGTCTAACTGAGACTATCTCTTTTTCATTTGATAGCAGTGGTCAGCCAAAACCAGACCAGGAGAATGTCTTAGCACAGGCTCAACAGCATATAGCTTTACAGGTGATGATTTTGCAGTTGTCACAGTTTTTTTTGTGCATAAAAGTAATCAATATATCTTTTAAACTTTGTTCATGTTTGTTGTATCCTTTTCTATGCTGCAGAAGCTTGCACTGCAAGTTGGAAGTGGTGTACCTGGTTTGTTTACAGCTCTTGGCCCCCCAGAAACACCTACAAAAGTTGTTTCCTTGACACAGGTATGTAACCTAAGTCTCCTTTGGTAAGAGCACGGCTAACTGTAAATTGTCTCTGGGCCTGGAAAAAGTTATTTTTATTGGTGCTGGTATCATTCAGGTGAAATAGCTTTGGACATAATTCCCCTCTCTTCAGTGTATCGTTACATAGTTTGTAGCCCAGTGGGTTATTTTGAGTGGTTGAGAGCTGTGATTGATGAGTAGGTCTTGGGGTCAAGTCCTTGGGCCTGTATGGACTTTGTGGGTTTCACTTGATGTACCCATATCAATTTACCTTGGTATCATCTTCAGAATGAGGGGAAAAATCATTACATAGTTTATGCCAATAATGCACATGTTATGGAGACTTATATAAAACTAAGAAAGAGGTATGCTCATTGGTGCTGGTATCATAGGGCAAAATAGCTTTGCCTCTCTTTGTTGTATCATTTCATAGTTTTGTGCTAGTAAGCATGTCATGGAGACTCTTATCCAAGTAATTTTGCATTGATGGTTTCTACCCCAAACAATAGCTGCCAACGTTATGATGGAAAGAGTTAGATATTCTTGTTTTTTTTCCAGGTTGTGTCAGCAGATGAGCTGAGGGATGATGAAGAGTATGATGAGATACTAGAAGACATGAGAGAAGAATGCGGAAAATATGGTATAAATTAATTTAATGTCATAACTGAAAGTATACCAGCTTGATTTGATAAAGAAAAAACTGAGTCCCATTGTTATCTGTTCCAGGATCAATAGTAAATCTTGTTATCCCCCGTCCTGATCCAAGTGGAGAATCACGTCCTGGGGTTGGAAAGGTCAGTGTGTCCATTTTGTTGTTTGTAGCGAGCATCTACTCGACTTTTGTTCGTTCTCAAATGTAACTGATCCACAGAATGATTACGATATATCACTGACAACATATATCTGCTTTGTGCATTTTAGTTTGATTTCTACTTTCTTTGGCAGGTGTTTGTGGAATTTTCGGACACTGAAAGTTCTGGCAAGGCAAAAGCTGCGCTGAATGGAAGGAAGTTTGGTGGGAATACTGTTGTTGCAATATATTACCCGGAAGACAAATTCTCTATGGGTGAATACGATTGAAGAGAATGGAACACTTTCTATGTTTGTTGCATATTAATTGATTTAACAGCATACGTTCGGCCTGTTACCCCCCCTTTCTGTATATTATGGATTTGCTTAATGATGGGGAGATTATTAAGAGCAGTTTTGTATATTAGAGCTTTCACGATTGACAGAAAATTCTATGCTACACTTATTGCATGCAATATTTTATGATATTCCTTGTTTTATCCTGTATAAGACAAAAAATGGCATTTGGATAAATACCAATGGCTTGGATGGTATCTAATCTTTGCCTCTATCGTAGTTTTAATATGGTAGGTAAAATTTCAATTAGAATTTCACATGCAGAATATGTACTTCCGAATTTGTGGAAGCTAGTTCTTCTCCAGGAAATGAAAGATATCGATTCTTAAAGAAAGTCGATTATTTATTTGTCGACTAAAACGCAAAAATGAAATAAACCTGTAAATAAAAAATATAACATTGAAAATTAGAATATTAAAGATAAGCTATTTCTAGTATAGACATGATTTAAAATTTTATGTGCGATCTGGGATTAAATTTTTGCATAATATATGATTCTCCCTTTTTAACTTACGTTCTTATCTTAATGCTGTACAATAATTTATTTTTCAAGATTAAACTCATTTTTAATCCAATATGTTATTATTTTGTGAATTTCATCTACATATTTATCAGGACAAAGCTTTGTACTTTCGTGCCAAAAAATGTACTCATTTGGAATTTAAATACAACTTTATCTCATATCATCACGTAGTTCATCATTGAGATGAATAGTGTTACAGAGCTGATTAGACTTTACTTTATAATTATATTATGTTTTATATGTTAGTATCTTCTAGATTATCTGCAGCAAATATTCTGCATCATCTGGATGTGTTATGAACCGTCGTTTCCGAATCCAGTTTTTTGCCTGTGGTAGCCTTGGACCTTTGGGGCCTTCTGTCAAAATATTCAAAATGTCCAAAAGCGGTATTTTCAAAACATTCAAAACATCAAATAGCAGACAATCCGTAGTGCATATCCTCCACCTGCTATTTGATCTGAACTAAAATGACCTTTGGGGCCTTCTGTCAAAATATTCAAAATGTCCAAAAGCGGTATTTTCAAAACATTCAGAACATCAAATAGCAGACAATCCGTAGTGCATATTCCACCTGCTATTTGATCTGAACTAAAATGAAAGAAGTATTTTTTTGCTCCCTCGCTAACACCAATACAATATAATGAACTCTGATTTGGTGCGATCGGGGAAATTATACTCATTAGAGATCTCCCCAGGTGATAATATTATTTTGGGAAGATAATGATCTCATCTCATCTATAGGGAGGCAAGTACGTTTTTGTTCACAATTTTGTGTAATAGGAATAATAGAAATCTACCTGGCCATTCCTAGTTTGATGCTGTGTCATGATATAACCACCACCTTTCAAAGATTCTAGCAGTGGCCCATTGAAAATGGATTCTAGTAGTGATTCGCTGAAAATGGTGGTATGAGAAAGCTAGATTGGTGAATATCTTAGCGGAGATAGCAACTCTTTATTTGAGTACATGAAAGCTAGATTGTTGAATATCTTATAGCCCATATATCCATGCCTTATTTAGCGTACGTGTGTTTGTGGGTGAAGCGCTCAGGGTTGTTCTTCTGTATGTTTTTGTGGGTGAAGAACTCGGGTAGTTCTTCTGAAGATGTAGGGAATTAGAATATTGAAAATGGTGGGATGAGAAAGCTAGATTGATAAAATATGTTAGCCCAGATGTCAATGCTTATTTAGGTTTACATGAAGGCTAGACTGGTGAATGTTTTAGCCCATATATCCATGCCTTATTTAGCCTACGTGTGTTTGTGGGTGAAGCACTCAGGGTTGTGTGTGTTTGGGTGGGTGAAGAACTCGGGTAGTTCTGAAGATATAGGGAATTAGAATATTGAAAATGGTGGGATGAGAAAATGGTGGGATGAGAAAGCTAGATTGATAAATATCTTAGCCCAGATGTCAATGTTTATTTAGCTTTACATGAAAGCTAGACTGGTGAATATCGTAGAGCAGACGTCGATATGCTTTATTAAGGGTACATGTGTCTGTGGGTGAACGACTCGGATAGTCCTTTTGAAGATGCAAGGGGAATAAGAATATGAGATGACATTGGTGTACAGAAAAATGCACATATAAGTTGGAATATGACACAGTTTCCTTCCCAAAACAATTTATAATTTTTTTCTACATAATATAATATAAAATATTAATGTCATAAAATATAAAATTTATTGTGCTAATATAAGATTTAATCAGACAATCGAAGGATACTTGAAAACGATACGCATGTATGCAAGACATATCCTCTATCACCTTATAGTGTTGTATCTATTTTTTGACCTGTGATTTTGCCGTTTTTTTTGTTTTTGGTTTTCTCCAGCTGAGGCTTTTTTAAATGTCTTTTTTTTCCTGCAATTTATGTTTGGCAAATTGTCCACTATTTGGATGTTTGGTGGCATTTCAGATTTTTCTGCAAATTTATTTCCATGTAATCATGCACCTCATCATTAAGCTTTATTTCCATGTAATCATGCACCTCATCATTAACGCATGGATGAGATATTTCGTAAGGTTTAATATTCTGCAACAAGAAGGCTCGAAGGTATTAAGCTACTAGGCTTGAAGCAATAATATACTCTATATGTTCAATATGTCACTTGCATGAATTAATATTCTTCAACAAGAAGGCTTGAAGCTATTACAATAATATTCTATATGTACTCCTCTGGATGAGGGGGATTGAAGTGGCACGAATGATAATCATCTCTCCCACGCTCTTGAGGATGGAGATCTATTGTGCATAGCTTCACATGCTGTGGATTCTCAAACCGTTAGCCATCCGCACGAGATGAATGGTATAAGGCATGATGAAGAGACATTTGGTAGTGTTACCCCCTCCAGGGTACCCCTCTCCAGCGATCATGATAAATGATTAACAGGGTTAATATGACTATCGGTGATTACTCTTCCCTCGAGCTTGCCAAGGAAATTGGATATGGCATGCACCGCGTGCGAGGCTCACTGATGACCATCCCCCTTGCATGGGTCCCAGACCTTATAAAAGGATGGGCCCTCAACCCAAAGAGACTCACAATAAGTTCCCCCAGTGTTTTCTTTTGATTCTGTTTTTGCCCTCCTACGCCACTAGTTTGCCGCGCAGCGCTCTGCCTAAAGCTGCGTTGCACAGAGCCCTCTGGGTTGCGTCTACTCAGCGTGCGTATCTTAACCTTGGCCCTTTTGCTCTAGTCTTCGAGATTGTTTGTCCTCCCGCTGCGCACCCTTCCATTGAAGTCTCTCCCTTGCTTCAGCGGGCAATGGCTCCCAGATTGCGCGAAAGAACCATTCGCATTGGACAGAGAGGGGCTCTCCCTGGATGTTACCACCGTGGAACATATAACTATTTGGAGTCTGTTGAAGGCTCTTCCTCCGGCAATTGTGCTAGACAGAGGCCCAATCCTGAGCAGGTGGAAGAAGCTCCTGTGAACGCTGTGTAGAGAGGTAGATGCGGTCCTCGAAAATCTACCATTGCGCACCGGGCACATCCCCTGCCTCGTAACATTGATTTTTTGTCGGCTCAGGAGGAATAAGACGATGGAACCGATGTATGGATTATGGATTTTGAAGGCACTTGGACGCGCGTCCTTGACGCTGAGCATCTGGAGGCCCCCATCCTCTGTGCAGCGGTCCCCAAACAGATGCGTCCAGTATCAGATTCTGAGGAAGCGGCTGTGCAGGTGTACGCTTGCCCCATAGAGGAGGAAGCACCTGATAGTAATGATGAAGCTGAAGACTAAGGACTGCAACGCTGCTCAGTTCTTCCTTGGTTTTTGTCATGCATGCTACCACTAGTGAATCTCAAGCTATACTCTTGCTTCTGCACATTTTGTAACATATGGATACATCAACACTGCTGCGCATTTTGTAATTTCTTGTCTCAAGTATTTTCCGAGTTGGTTTCCTCCACGGAAGTAGCCCCGGAACCAAGCAACTAAGGCTGGGATTGGTTAAGTGCAGCTTGCCAACCCCGCCTGTCGCATATGTAATGTTTCTCTTATTGAATTAATATAGAATAGCCTAATTTACCAAAAAAAAATATACTATATGTGCTCAATATGTCACTCGCATGAATTAAATCTGTGTGATGAGAATAACAATTTGCAATTGTTATATAGGTTGGAGATAGCTTTAGCATCTATAGTTTAACAATCAAGCAATGCTCAAATTTACTGGTATGGCTAACAAAAGACGAAGCCTAGGAATGCTTCAAAATAATCTTCTAAATACTGCAGAATGATTGATCTATGGCCCAGCTAAGGGGATCACTCATAAAGGAACAAGATAAAACCTGAATGCTTGATCATAGAAAGATGTCAGAATAGGAAAAAGATATATATAGTTTGCAATTGTCATATAGTTATATAGGTTGGAGTTGGAGATAGCTTAGCTTCTATAGTTTAACAATCAAGCAATGCTCGAATTTACTGGTATGGCTAACAAAAGATGAAGCCTAGGAATGCTTCAAAATAATCTTGTAGATACTGCAAAATGATTGATGTATGGCCAAGCTAAGGGGATAACTTGAGAACTTGAGCTGTTACTAGGATCACTCATAAAGGAACAAGATAAAACCTTAATGCTTTATCATAGAAAGATGTCAGAATAGAAAAAAGATTCAAGTTAAATGCACTGTCACGCTCAACTTCAGGTGGATGTGAATATTTCAGTTGAAGAAATCATGGGAATTCATGGGACTGGTTAAACGTAGCTTGCCAATCTCCCCTGTAGCATATGTAATGTTTCTCTTATCAAATTAATATAGAATAGCCTAATTTACCAAAAAAAAGTATACTGTATGTGCTCAATATGTCACTTGCATGAGTTGAATCTGTGAGATGAAAATAACAGTTTGCAATTGTTATATAGGTTGGAGATAGCTTAGCTTCTATATAGGTTGGAGATAGCTTAGCTTCTATAGTTTAACAATTAACAATCAAGCAATGCTCGAATTGAATATAGTTTAACTATCAAACAATGCTCGAATTGAATAACAGTTTGCAATTGTTAGATTGTTATATAGGTTGGAGATAGCTTAGCTTCTATAGTTTAACAATCAAGCAATGCTCGAATTTACTTAGCTTCTATAGTTTAACAATCAAGCAATGCTCGAATTTATTGGTATGGCAATGCTAGAATTTACTTAGCTTCTATAGTTTAACAATCAAGCAATGCTCGAATTTATTGGTATGGCTAACAAAAGATGAAGCCTAGGAATGCTTCAAAATAATCTTGTAGATACTGCAGAATGATTGATGTATGGCCAAGCTAAGGGACTTGAGCTGTTACTAGGATCACTCATAAAGGAACAAAGATAAAACCTGAATGCTTGATCATAGAAAGAGGTCAGCATAGGAAAAAGATTAAAGTTAAATGCACTAATTGGAGCGCACGATGTGCAGGGAGTCACGCTCAACATCAGGTATCAGGTGGATGTGAATATATCAGTTGAAGAAATCCTGGGAATGCACTAATTGGAGCGCACGATGAGCAGGAAGTCACGCTCAACTTCAGGTGGATGTGAATATCTCAGTTGAAGAAATCACGGGACAATTAAATCTTGTCTACTTGTCGATCTAACTTTATCTAACTTACTTTGGAAAATTGGGCATGCATTTTACCCATTGGTATATTAGAGAATATGGAACTTGGTCTTGATGGTGTTAGTACTTGTGCAAACTTCAAAGTTATTGAGAAACTTGATGACTAGGATCCCTACCTAGTGTTGATAGGCAATGACAGGGCATTTAATAATGTTCATCTTAAATATGAAACAATGATGGATGTTGATTGAGAGGGGTTGCAAAGTCGTCTAACCTGACGAGCCTTTCAACTACCTTTCTAATTGTTCATAAGAGCAATGAAAATGTTGTAAATTTAATTATCAATTTAGGTTTATATGGAACTTGTGAACTATTTTGTTAGTGCAATCTGTAGTTGTAGCATTTTAAATGTATCACATGTCAAGATATTGATGTGTTTGATGTGTTCAGGAGAGATCAACACCAAACTCGCAATCCAATCCACACTTTGCTGGAATACAAGCATTTAGTCCCTCGACAAGTAAATCAAAAGCCTCAAAAGTGACTTGCTACAGGTATTAAGACGATTTTGGTTGCTGCAACAAAAATGCAGTGGCATGTGCAATGTAATGCAGTGGATTACAAACGAAACCACCTTGTTTATAAAGGAAATAGAACCATGAATCAGACATTGTAAACATAATAACCAAACTAAACCAAATAAAAAATAAAGCAATCACATTTATGGAAAATAGAGGTAAACATAATAACCAAACTAAACCAAATAAAAAATAAAAAATAAGCAATCACATTTAACGACTTTGTTTATAAAGGAAATAGAACCATGAATCAGACATTGTAAACATAATAACCAAACTAAACCAAATAAAGAATAAAGCAATCACATTTATGGAAAATAGAATATCTATTGTTAGTGTGAAGTCAAATAAAAAATAAAGCAAACACATTGATGGAAAATATAGTTATATTGTTAGTGAGGAGCTGCAATGACTTAATCATTCAAGAGTTGTAGTAATAAATGTCTTATGGAAAATAGAATATCTATTGTTAGTGTTTTAGATGGATCTAAGCTCGTTTAATTTCCCTTTTAGATAAACTAAATTCCACATGAATACCACGGGTTTTCAATACCATGGGCCAATACTATAGACCATTTTTATTTGTATTATTATTTTATTTTTATAGGGTTATTTTTTAATTTTATTTTGAAGGTTAATTTTATTTTGACCAAGTTAAATTGTCTACATCACTTCAATTTTTTTTATTTAATTTTTTAATTATTATTATTATTTTTTAATCTAATTTGACTTACTGAAAATGTTAAACGTTATAATATCATCTCTACCATACTGGGTTGTAGAGCGCCTCTCAATGAAATAAACTCATGATATAGAGTTGTAGCAATATGAAATATCAAAGTTGGAACGATCAGAATATAGAGTTGCAACAATTGTGGAGTACAATGTTTGGTGGTATTGTTAGTGTGGAGTTGCAATGACTTAATCATTTAGTTGTAGTAAATGTCAGATCTACAAACCGCTGAGAGGGATCAAATCTTTTGATATGCAAATCTCTTTTAGAGTGAACAGAAATTTGATATGCAAACCTCTTTTAAAGTGAACGTAAATTTGATCCCTCTCTTGTTAGATTCGAAGTTTAGATGGATCTAAGCTCGTTTAATTTCCCCTTTAGATAAACTAAATTCCACATGAATACCACGGGTTCTCAATACCATGGGCCAATACTATAGACCATTTTTATTTGTATTATTATTTTATTTTTATAGGGTTATTTTTTAATTTTATTTTGAAGGTTAATTTTATTTTCATTTTATTTTGACCAAGTTAAAATGTCTACATCACTTTAATTTTTTTTAATTTAATTTTTTAATTATTATTATTATTTTTTAATCTAATTTGACTTATTGAAAATGTTAAACGTTACAATATCTCTACCATACCGGGTTGTAGAGCGCCTTTAGATGCAATAAACTCATGATATAGAGTTGTAGCAATATGAAATATCAAAGTTGCAACGATCAGAATATAGAGTTGCAACAATTGTGGAGTACAATGTTTGGTGGTTTGCGTTGGAGTTCTTTTGGGTCGCGCGTTTCTTTGCCTTGTGGCTTGATGCCAGGGTATGCATTGCCGCCAATTCCTTCTTGCTGCTGATTGTTAGTCGCACGCTGTGTCTGAGTTCCTTGGCACTAGGATGGGTGTGGGCATTTTTTTGTCTTTAGATAACAGTGGAGCAGGCGCAACATATGGAACTGTAGCTGTCGTTGCGCTCTTTTGCCGCGGCTCCCCTACGACTTGGTCCATGCCCCTGCTTCCCTGTCTTTAGGGTTTGTTGCCGTCATTTCTTCGTTATCGTTGCCTCCATTGTGGGTCGTTGCTTTGCCTTGGTGCAGTTTCTCGTTGGTTTCACTCTCTTTTGCGATCGCTCTTGGCGTTTGTAGTTTTTTTCAACCTTGTTGGTTTGGAGTTGCTTACTTGGTTGTCCTCAAATGTTGTGGGCTCGTTTCCGTAGTCGATGCATTTGAAGCCGGTCCTTTTTTGATGCTTTTAAGTCTCTTTTTTATTTAAGCATATTTTGAACGTCAACGAGATGGCGTGGGCGTGGCTAGAACCCTAGCCGCAACTGATTTGTGACTTCTCTTGCGTGGTTGTCGTGACACTTGACTGTCACAATTGGTGCTAGTTCGAGGGTTACATTCAGTGTTGGATGGTTTGGGGTGGGTTATATTTCGGGGATACATTGACATTGCTTTTCCTTTTGTTGCCGTTTAATGGCCCCACTTTTTGGTGCATTTGGTATCCATTGGTGTGTAGGTTGCTGTGCGTTGTTTTGAGTGTGCGGGTATGATGAAGCTTGTTAGTGCATCTCTAGGTTTTTTCTTGTCGGCCAAAGTATCTTTGGAAGTTGTTTTCTTGCTGATCAAAGTATCTTCCAACGTTGTGTGCGGGCCGTGCACTCTTTTTTCTTTTATATTTCGTTGGGGTTTGCTGACCCACATTGTAATGATTGACTACTCATTCTTGAGAAATATCTGGTGCTCCCTATGGGGTTCTTTGGTGGACTTGTGTCTTGTTATCTGTTTTTTTCATAGTTTATATAAACAATTTTCATTTTTAATGAAATATGTTGGTTTTTTTAAGAAAAAAAAGCAATAGGGAAAACAAAGTACTTGCAGAATAATGAGCTGTAAATAATGTTAGAGCTACAATATGAGTATATACAATACTTTGCTCCTTAAACGAGGCATTGATTTACAAAAGTAGTGGAATGCTCAATATTCAACACACCATTAATTGATCATGAATGAAATGAAACTGTTGAAATTTGGGTAGCTCAAAAGGTATTTTTGAGAGAAGAAAACCCACAAAAAGGAAACTTTTGGGAAAAGTACCCAAGTGTTGCGGTTTTGGAACCAAAATTGTGGGCTTGGAACTCCAGGTAACGAGTTTAAAATTCTGATTTGTTGTTGAGTGATAAAGTTAGGGTTTCTTGAAGGAAAAAGAACCCCAAGACACTTAGACAAAGGTATAAATATAGCCCTAAGGAGAGGTCTAATAACACATTGAGATGGATTTATGTGTGGAGCAAGAGAGCCCTAAAAGAGCCACTGTCTCAGCTGGAGAGGTCGAGGAAGGAAGCTGTAGTCATAGTTGAGGGTGGAACAAGCTCTGTTTGTGGAGGCTAAGACCTAGTGCAAGAGAGATGAGCCCTAGTTTGAGGGTTGGTAGAGTTGGATCAACAGGTCGACTGAAGTCCAACAAGGAGACACCATAGAAATTTGTTTGAGGTATCTATGGAAGGGTCAAGTGCTTGGAAGGTGGTTGATGGTTTGGTTAGAGAGACCAAAGCCCATATCAAGCAGGTCGAGGTGGTTTAGGGTCATCCACAGGTTGTCTAGATTTGGTTGTAGACCTGTTTGGGGTAACATTTCCAAAGAAAAGGGTTGTCTAGGGAGGCCGCAGGCCTTTTATGTTAACCAAGCCCTAGACAAACCTAAAGCAAGAGAGTCGAATGTTTGAGTAGCCTTGTTAGGGAAGTTTGAGAGGTCTTAAGTGGGTTGAGGAGGCTACAAGTGTGTTGTTGTAACATACAAGTTGAGAAATGAGGGTAGTCGAAGTGCCTAGATTGGTTGGACTATAGTTTTGAACGAGGCCGAGGGAAGTTTGAAGGTTGGTTGAGGGTTATAACAATGTAGACAAGCTTTCCAAGTGGGAAGCAAAGTTTGGACAACAAGGCAAAGAGTCTACCAAGTGGGAAGCAAGGTTCACCGTGGTGTAAAGGAGCAAATCATGTGTTAGAATTCTGTAGCAACAAAAGAAGGGTGCTACAACAAGGTACAACAAGGCTTGTGTGAGGACTAATGGCTAAAGGAGCATATCAAGTAATTCAAGATCTTGCTAGTTGTATTTTGTATTTATATTTGGGCAGATGAGGACCTGATGGACTAGGCCTCAGCACTAGGGTATTCAATCAATGGAAAAATTGGGTATAATAGCATTGTATCAAGGTTTGTAAAGGGCCATGATCCCTGGCATGAGAGTCCTATGGTTTTCTTATATATGGAATGATAAGGGACACGATTATGGGCTATAATTCTTGTGTATTGTTGATATGTTTGCTGTCATATTCTGATGTGCAAATTTGTTTGAAGTTGGGCATCTCTATTGTGTTTATGTGCTTAGCTAAGTCATTGACCAAACCAAGGGTGCATGGAAATTCCAACATGGTATAGTTGGTGCACTTTCATGCATGTTCGTGGATGTTGTAAGACTATTCTTTTGATGTTTTCAGTATATGTTTATATTCATACGGACTAAATAAAATGAACTATTTCATTGGCTTTGGTATGCATCTTGTTGAATTTGCTTCGTTATTTTCTTTTATGATCATTATTATCTTGTGAACTACTTTGCAGGTTGATTGATGAATCTTTCCTTGCTCTCATGTGTCTATTTTAGGATACTACCATTACTTTTCTTCTAGAGGCTCACTCTTTCTTTTCCTTTTGCGAAAGTACCTTATATAAGTTGCAATTGTATGCTTCATAGTGTCAACTTGCTTGTTTCAAAGGTTGTGTGCATACTCTCTTATTGTGTTTGTTGCATCCAAGGCAAACCTTTAACTTATAGTGGTCAAGCCTATTATCTGGATGGGACTCCTCCTACAAACAATGTGAGGTCTATTTGGGACTTCATTCCGAGGAGGCCCTCCTGTGTTGGCGGACTTCCAATATCGTCAACATAAAGGAAAAAAGTAACTTGTTTATAGAATTTATTGGGGTATGGTTTTCTTTGTGATAAAAGTAGCTAATCTATCACCAGTGTTTACCAATTGTTAATATACATATGGTATACACTTTATTTTTATATAGACTCAATTTTAAAGATATAAATATACATATGCTTGTGTGCACATTATGGAAAATAATGATTGTTTATCAACCACATAAATTAATACATCCAGGAGACATTTGTGATGATAAAACCTTTTCTTCTAGATAAAGGAATTTCACACTTTATTGTTGTTTAATGTTCACGTTTTTGTTTTTAAGCTTCTTAATATTACCAAAAAAAATCACTTGAATTTTCCTTGTGAAATTTTAGCTTCATTTTCAAGAAGGATACATAGTTGTTCAAAGTAAGTTGCAAAATTGAGTTCCTGCAAAAAATATTTAGGGTTTTTTTACTTACATTGTTAGCAAATTAGCTCACAACACGTGCACCTTACATGCCTTTTTGCATCATAGGCATCAATGAAAACCTGTTTTTATTTTATTTATCAACGTACATCATATATGTTAAAATTCTTATGGGGAAATGTTGATCATGCTTTTCTGATGTCGCTACTTGTTACCTATTTATAGGATCATCTCTTAGGTCTGATGCATTTATATAAGATTTGAGTAGTATTGTAAGTAGTTGGATAAGACCTGTGGCGACTTGAGTATGAGAAACAAGTCCGCAAGGTAAAGAAAATTAAGGATGCTTGATAAATTCCTAATGATCCCTAAGCAAGGAGATTAGATAAATTGACTCGAACCAATCCCAATGCAAGGGGGACCACTAATGGTTCTTGGATGAAATCACAAAGAACCCTATTTAAATAACTCTCTTCAAACCCTAAAAGGAAAGAGAATTGTTAAAAGACTTAAGATTGAAACTAGGGTTTCAGACCTAGGGTTAGCCAGATCTCTCAAACTAGCCAATAATTCTCAACCCTTTTCAAGGGAAACTATTGGCCAGGGAAGGCCAAATTTGGCACTAATTTGCTTGGGAAAAATGAGGTCTCTATGCTAATGTTGGAATATATTATATTCCTTGGAAGGTAATAATTTCTTTGTATTATGTCGGAAGTTGAATACAATCTTATGTAAAAGAGTAACACATCATATCCCATATTCATTATGGCATAGTATACTCTTGTACCTATTTATTATATAAAGAGGTGTTATTTTGGAGAATTATATTATCCCACATTCAATATGTGAGAGTAATCCCTCCACTTATCTTGGTATATAATAGGGTCAATGGAGCTTTTTTGTAAATCATCACATTTCATCTTGTGCTCACACTGTCATTTGTATCAGGTTATTTGTAGTTCCTCTCTTTGTAAGATTGCAGGATATTTCTGGAGATAATAGAAGATGACCTTTCCGGGGACATAGCCCAATTGGGTGAACCACATATATATGTTGTATTCTTTTTCCTTGTTCTCTTTCCGTTCTTATTTATATGTTGATATGTTGTTGGTTTCTTAGATAGATATCTAGTTTAGTAGATCTAATATTCTTACATGGTATCAAAGCCATGGTTATTATGATCTAACATCTTCTTTGAATTTAACCATCAACATGTATATTCGTTTTTTATTATCTGGGAACTCATTTGTTTGTAGATTTGATTTCTATCTGGTAGCCATTAGGCTTCTCTTCATATATGGGTATGATTCTACATATTGAGAAATTTTTTCTCATAACCTTAACTTTGTTATGTTTTTTTTTTTTGCATATTTTTTTTCAAGGGGCTCTTGATTGTTTTTCCATAAGATCTATATGTTTTTTGGATTTTTAAGGGGTTCTTGATTGTTTTTCTATAAGATCTATATGCTTTTTGAATCCTCCTTAAGGAGATCTATCTCCCGGTTGTAATATTCAGTTACAACAATTATGACTGTTTATTTTTTATTTTTATTTTTAATTTTTATAACAGGGCGGAAGATTGGCGGACTGAGGGTTCAGATCAGAATTTCAACCACATAGATGAACGCAGAGTGGCTGCGCCATATCCGAAAAATGGTTATAATAAGCATTTGAAGCATTATTGAGTGTTTTTTGTTTTGTTTTGTTTTGCCACCTGACGTTTTTGTCAGATCTGTTGCCTTTTGTGCATTATTTCCCAGAAAAGAGTAGATATTTGGGTTCCTCTCACTGAGCTACCTAATTTCAAAAACAAAATCAGCTCAAACAGAGTCCCAGAGGCAAAGTTATCGCTGATTTAAGATTGGTAGTTTTTTTTAGGTTTTTTGGTGACGACAAATGAACTGTAGAAATTTACAATTTTATATCCACTTTTTCTCTTGTCATTTCTTGCATTTGGGTTTATATTTATTTTCATATTTCTATCATTATGACTTCAGAAGTAGCTTTCGTTCGTGAACTTATCGGCTCTAACTATCTTGCATGGAAAATGAAAATGATTGATGTTCTCATGAGTAAGAATCTATAGGGGTTGGTTAATGGTGAAAACAAGAAACCTACAGATGCTCAAGCCTTGATTAAATGGAAGAAAAGTTTGATCAAGCAAGAGGGCTAATTGGTAAAATGGTTTCAGATAGTCTTCAGGTAAGTATTGAGGCAAAAGACAACCGGGTTGAGGTATGAGAAATTCTTGCTTCTTTATTTGCTAAATATGATGATGTTTCTGCTTATTACCTTGAAAAGAAGATTCATGAGCTAGATCTTACTAATTTTGATAGAGTAGAATTATATCTCGCTGAATTGAAAACCTTAAATGAAAAGTTAAATAATTGTGGTAAAGATTACAAGAAGACAGACACTGCTCTTATCATTCTTGTAGAACAAAATTTGCATCTTGTTTTGACATGTTCACCCAAACTAGGAATAGGGCTCTTGAATGGTCTCAAAGTATTACAAAACCTACTTTTGATGATTTCTGTAAAGGGTTGATAAATGAGCAAGAAGGCTGGGTGCTTCAGGACAAGTCTCACCTAATAAAGCTCTTATGGCACATAATAAAAATCCTAAGAAAAGTTTTAATAATACCAAAGGTTCTTGTTCACACACTTCTAATCATATTAATAATAATGATCATGCTTCTCATGCACATCATGAAGCTAGTAAGATGAAAAAAGTGTATGATACTCGTAAAAATTGTGGTAGAACTAATCATCCTGAAAAGAATTTCTTTAAAGTGAAACGTTTAATGACTAAAGCAAACAAGAAAAATTCTAATGAATCTTAAGTAGCTTTATGTGCATCTATTGTTTCATCTAACAATTCTTCTTCTAATGTGGATTTGATAATGGATTTTGGTGCTTCTAAACATGACTGGTAATGCTTCTTTATTTACATCTTATGACACTAAGAATCACTCATCTTAGAAAGTTTCTATTGGTGATGGTAAACAACTTTTCGTAATTGATTATGGTAATCATTAGGGGAATTTTGAGGTCTAAAATGGGCTTTTTAAGGAAATTATAAAATAATAGTGCAAAATATAAAACAATATTATATTACATCATCAAATTTTAGAGGGAAAAAAGAAAACTATTTTCAACTTATATTTTCAACTTATCTCCCTATGGGTTTACTCAAATTTTGAGCGGGAACACTCATTAGATGAAGAATTTGATTCCTCATCCAAGTAGTACCCATGTTGCATACTTTTGATGGACCCTGCTACACAAAAAATGAGAAATACATGAAAAACGTGATTGTAATCAAATTTTTTCATGTATTTCTCATTTTTCGTATAGTAGGGTCTATCAAAAGTATGCAACCTGGGTACTCCTTGGATGAGGAATTCAATTTTGCATCCAACAAGTACTCCCGCTCGAAATTTGAGTAAAACATTAGGGAGATAAGTTGAAAATACAAGTTGAAAAAATAGTTTTATTATTTTATTATTTTTTATTATTTTTATTTTTTTACACCAAAAAAGGTTAATCATCCCCCATGGTTGACATCATCATCTTGAATCCTATTGGTTCTTATAAAGTTTATTTTGGCTGTACATTTTTCTTATGAGGCCCATTTTAGACCTCAAAAGTTCTCTAATGATTAATGTTGCTAATGGTCAATTGGAAGATGTTTTTCATGTTCAAAATATGCCCATCAACTTATTTCTATTTATCGTGTATGTCAGAAAGGTTTTAAATTTAGAGCTTGGCTCGATAAATATGTTCTTAAATATGTCAACCAAAATTACAAAGTAGTTTCTTCTGACCCTGTTGATCATACCACTGGTTTATATAAATTTGCAAGTTTTAATTCAACTAAGAGACAACCCTTTTATTCCTATGTTTCTCATGCTGATGAACTAATTAAACTATGGCATGAAAGATTGGTTCACTTGAATTATGGTAAAATGCAAATACTAACTAAAATGGTTCATGGTTTGCCTAATATTTCATCTACTACTGGTGTTTGTGAAGGATGTGTTCTTGGGAAACATCATAGAGATTTAAATGTTTGACAAAGGTAAATCCTGGTGTGTTAAAGAACCTTTGCAATTAATTCATAGTGATATCTGTGGTCCTCTTGAACTTCCTTCAATATCCCATGCAGCTTATTTTTTTACCTTTATTGATGACTTTAGTAGAAAATATTGGGTTTATTTTTTGAAAAATAAAAGTAAAACATTTGTAAAATTTCAAGAATTTAAATCCATGGTTGAAAATGCATTTGGTAAGAGTATCAAAACTTTGCGATCTGATAATGGGAGGGGGGGGATTTGTTAAGAAAGAATATGATGCATATTTATCTAAACATGGTATTCAACATCAAAAGACTGTTCCTTACACACCTCAACAAATTGGTATTTCTGAAAGGAAAAACAAAACTTTAGTTGAAATGACTAGATGTATGCTTTACTCTAAAGGACTGCTGTTACACAACATTTTGTCACCATCCCTGCAATCCCTCATCCCGTACATTGGAGGACTATACCCGTGACTTGTGAACAGTAAAATGTCCTGAAAACACCTTGATGGTATCCTTCTGCATAAGAGCAAGAATTCTCCTTAAGAACATTTCGTCTGGAAAACCCTAAAAACCCATGTTTTGGCATTGGCGCGATTGGCCAGTTCATCTCTCGTGCCAATGGGGAAAATATACACCAGTGGGCGCGCCAGCTGGCGCTCTGTCCCTGTGTTGTGCCCACGCCAAGCCTATTAAGGAATGTTTTTTAACAATAGAAGGCGGAAGTTTGATTCTAACAACTTCAAAACGAATCATCAAAAAGAGGTTGGGCTATTTGGTTACGGATCTCCCTGATTAGGAAGTGGTTTTCCACCTCTCATGGAACCTTCCTAAGAGATAGGATTCTATCCCATGATTATTGGCATCCCAACTTCCCTTCCTCCCTCTATAAAATCCTTCCCTCTCCATTTGCAAGCTAGATGAACGCTTGGGAGCTGAACTTTTGGGAATGAAATTATAGCTGAGTGACAATCAAGAGCAGAGCTAAGGAGAATCCTGTGAGAGAGAGAGTTCTGTCAAATCCCTGACGAGATTTGTGAGACACATCCTGCTGGAACCTTGTCGAAGGAATATCACGACGTCAGAGCACCGATTGTAATCGTTCTCTCGTATCTTAATATACATAACTCTGCTATTGGTTCCATGATTGTGTTTGGCCATTATATAATGCAATTTCATTTGTTCCTCTCTGACTGATTGATATTTATAAAGTGTAAAATATTACATTGCATGTTGTCTCTCTTCTTTACATGTGTATAGGTGTCTGGATGCAGCAAGCTTGTGGATCGTGACCTGTCCAGCTAGGAACGGAAGCGCCATTTCTTCTTCGAAAAAAACAACGAAGGAATCATGGTAAGTGATCTATCGCGATTCTATCTTCTGTAACTAGGAATCGATAGCTTTGTGTGTTTCTATTGTTGCTAGACCTACTCTAGGGCTAGTGGGATCGCCTCTGTCCGCAGAGGGGATTTATCTCCACAACAATTTGGCGACTCTGCTGGGGATTAGTGGGAGTTGGTCCTTCCTCCATTGGGTTATTTTTTGGCTTTTCGTTTGATTAGTCTACTTTTATGGTTCACCTTCCTTGGTGTTAAACCCCTGTTCAGTCCCCAGAAGACCAGATCTAGCCTATGTTTGTCCATTTTCATAAATTCCTAGGGTAAAATCGATTGGCGCGGTTATACCTCTGACAGTCGCGCCAACTGGCGCCAATTTCTAGTTAAGCACCCACGCCATCCCCTATTTGGTGCAGATTACAGCCAGACAGGTGCGCCAACCTTGCTTGGCCTTAGGGTTTGCTTGTTCTTGGACTCTCTAAGCTTGAGTTTTGGTCTTGGTTCATTTTTTCTGATTGATTGAATGCTTTGAAGTCATTTTTGAATGTGTTTAGCCCTCGTCCTCCAGTTGTTTGTCCTTATCTGTCAGTTTTTCATTTTAGCCCTAAGGCTTCTAGGTGCTTCAGTGTGCTGAGCCTCCCGTGGGAGTATTAGGTCTTTGCTTTCCCGGTCAACTTTGCTTTTTCTTCTTTGCATTCATCTTGCTGAATCCCATTGAATCATTGCGTTAATTGAGTGATTGTCCTCTCTTTCATTCAGTTTCGCTTTGAGTTGCTCCAAGCTTAGATCACATGGTTTGTTTGAGTCTCTTTCGAGATTCTTCTTCGCTTTGAGGGATTTCGTCATCGGTTTGAGTCTTGATTGTGCTTGTGTGAGTTGAGTGAACTTATTTTGTTTCAGCTCTCTCTGTATCATTCTCAAATTGATGATTTCATTATTTTTTCATTTATTTTGTGCATTTGCTTTAATATATTGAAAAATACAAAAAAATCGTTTTCATTTTTTATTAGCATAGTGAAAATTGAAAACTTTTTCACATTTCTAGCATTATATAATTCTAGAGAAAAGTTTTCTAGTTTCATTAGCTTGCATTGAAAATAGTAGTGGATATTTTTTTGTGCTCATTTTGCTGTCATTTGAAAGATCTCAACTCTCCCGTAGATAGCTCTTCATTGAACAAAATGATGTTTTGTGGCATGTAGTTTTCATCTAGACGTTTTATGAGATCCAACATTCGATAGGGCCTTGAAATCGAAACGTAAATTGAAGATCAACTATAAAATCTACTGAATTAACCTAAGGCAACATTGAAACTTAACGAAACATCTAGTACTCTAAGGTAGAGACATGTTCCAGCGTATTTAAGCCTAGTAGCTGTCGCTCGCCATCTAGCTATAGACAGCGCTAGTACAGACTTGTGCTTCCCATACCGTCGCGTATATAAAGGGAGACCCCATTAGGTTGCAAATCCTTTATCCATAGGAAGCTGAGTATGCCGCCTTTTACCCATGATACACCAGACACAACATTCAGGGAGATTACCTGCACGTACATTAAGTCCTTGGTTGATTTCTCTTTCATTTTTACCAAGGTGTATATGGCAATGCACGGATATCTGGTACACCCATTTACCTAGATTACCAGAGCAGTCACTTTGATCTTTACTGACTCTTTTAACTGAAAATATCATCGAGCTCTTGTCCTTTCAAGCTCATGTCCAACCTGAAAGCGATAGAGTCACCTTTTGCTTATTTCTCAGCTCTTAAAATATGAAATAGCAGAGTCTGGTTTCAGTGTCTTAAAAATTAATTGCCCACGAAATATTCCTGGTTAGATTTTTTCTCCTTAGTATTTTATTTCAAGGTCGTTTCCGATGGAAAATTTTCCGGAGTTTTCCAATCAAGGAGTCCCCTCTGAAGGGATTCCTAGTCCTTTTCCTGCTTTTGGAAATGTTGGCGCTCCTTATATGGAAACGTTGTCCCTTCCTGGGATAACTGTTGGGTTGCCTGTTTAGTTGTATTCAACCTTTGTGGTCCCGAATGTCCCGACTACCGTACCATCCACTCCTCCGCCTGAGCAACGCCATGTTGATTCGAAGGTGGACCTCTTCCCTTCTTCACCTGTTTCTTCGTCCTCGTCTTCTACTTCACCTGGTGAAAGTTTGGTGGATTCTAGTACCCATGTGGCTCAGAAGAAGAAGAAGAAAAAGAAGAAGAAGAAGTCAGATAAGAGAGAGGTTAATTATGCAGCTGTTACTTCTAAAACACCTGCTCTCGATGAACCTTCCAACCCTCCGCGGAAAGTTAAGTCCCTTGCATGTTGTGCTAGGGAAACCATCTTCTTCGAGATTGCCCTGGAATTCCCAAGGTGCTCTAATTATGGTCCAACGATCGTCCGCCGTTGCCTTTGGCTTCCGGGAGTCAGGTTGGGGGCACGTCTTCAGCTAGTGCTGGTAAAGCTCCTAAGATTCATGGTAAGCTCACAAATCCCTGTAAGTTGTGTGAAGGGCATCATGCCATTCACCTTTGTCCGTATATGGATGAAGCCAAGAGAGTTTTGGACAACTCGATTGTTTCTGCACCGTGCATTCCCGCTGGTTACAAACAACTTTCTTTGAGTCCTTCACCAGTTGATTCAACGATCAGTCAAGAGTCATCCTTGCTTGATCCTGCTCCCCTGGAAATTCATCATCATGAAGGTTGTGGGATCGGTTGAGCTGGCCCCATCTGCAGTACACCAGGTATTTTCCGTTGAGAGTGGATCTCACATCCCTCGTGTTCGTCTTGTTTCTTCAGATTCCTCAGACTTGGAGAAAGATTCTCCCGTCCCTGTACCTTTGGAAGCTACTCCTTCGCCTCCCATGATGGAGGTCCCGGAGGATACTCCTTATGCCTCCATGATTGAGGTGGCAGAGGATGCTTCTTCTTCTCCCGTAACACCAGGGGAAGACCATCTCAGTTCGATGGTAGCCCCTCCAAGTAGTTTGGTCGCTTCCTTCAATTGGGGTCGATTCGCAGGTTATTGCCTTCCTTCTTATGTGCCCTTTGAGATCACGGTATAGGCCTCCCATCTGGTTGTACCTAGCACCATTATAAATGAAGGCACATCTGTTAGTATTTTATCCTCAACTACTTGGAAAGCTTTCGGTTCGCCACCGCTTGTGGCTATTACGCAGAATTTGTTGGCGTTTAACAGAAGAACTAGTCAACCGTTAGGGATCCTTCCGAATTTGCCTGTTACTTTGGGAGGGAAAACTGTCCACATGGACGTGATGGTTGTTCCTGGCCCCTTGGACTTTAATTTAATCTTGGGCCGCGATTATACTTATGCCATGGGAGCGCTTGTCTCCTCCCTCTTTCGTGTGATGTGTTTTCTGCACCAAGGTCGGATTGCGACCGTCGATCAGCTTGCGTTCTTTGGTCCTAATATGGCAGCTATTCCACCATCATCCCTGCCAGATATTTATCCACCGGTTGTGTCATCCCCGCCGCATGTCAATTATGTGGCTACCTGTCCTGTGCCCGTATTCAATGATAGTGCCGTTGTACATCGTGTGCTGGGGGCATTGGGTCCAAACTTCCAAGATGTTTTTCTTCCATCGGACGGGCAACCCTTGGAAGCTATGAATTCTTATTCATTATGATAAGGTCTCTCGGAGCCTGGTTCATTTGCTTGTGTCAAGCTCCTTAAACCATGAAACAAGGTCTCTCGGGGCATGGTTCCTCTGCTTGTGTCAAGCTCTCTAAAAATGAAACAAGGTCATTACGAGGATGGTTCGTTTGCTATGTCAACCTCGTTAAAAAATAAATTCGGATCCGAGGATGGTTCGTTTACTATGTCAACCTCGTTAAAAAATAAATTCGGATCTGAGGACAGTTCGTTTACTATGTCAACCTCGTTAAAAAATGAATTCGGATCCGAGGACGGTTCGTTTACTATGTCAACCTCGTTAAAAAATGAATTAGCTCACGAGGATGGTTCTTTTAATGTGTCAAACTCATTAAAACAATGAAACACGGTCCCTGTTCAATTCGAGTCTTTGATTAGATCTCGTAATCCTAGTCGAGTCTTTCACTTGAACTCATAATTTGAACCTTCATTCCATTTTTTCATATGGATAGAATCTTGGGGGGCCGGTTTTCCTTGTCGTTTCAAGCATAGTTTATTTGGTGTTTTCAATCTTGCGTAAAAATGAAAACTCATTTCAAGCATACTTTACTTTGTGTTTCGAGCTTGTGTAAAAATGAAACCCATCTTCAAGCATAGTTTACATTTGTGTTTTAAGCTTGCATAAAACATAAAACTCATTTTCAAGCATAGTTTGCATTTGCGCTTTTAAGTTTGTGTAAAAATAAAATATGTTGGTTTGATGCATTTTGCGAACTTTTAACTTTTCCATTGGGTCATTACTTATGCAGATTATTTAGCTGATACATTAGATAACATTGTATTAGACATTTGCATAACATATTAAACAACATCATGTATGTTAAGTAAGATCCATGTAGAAAAGAGATGTATATATATATGTCGAGTGTTTGCAACGTGTGCATCATATAAAACCAAAAAATATACATGTTTGTTTTAGTTACATTCGGAGATGACATGTCTCTAAAAAATATGCAAATAAAAATCCTAGGTGACTAATCGGCATGGTGCTCATGGTAGCACGTCACTGCCCGCACCAACCGCCTTAATAAGCGGTGGAGATGTCTCGGCAACCCTACGATATGCCTCTGATAAGCTAAGGGAACATCAACTAAACAAGCATAATTCGGAACCCCACGAGCAATCCCCTCTAGGTTCTGTACAAGCTCGTCCCCTCACACCCCTCACCTTGAGGGTCATAAGCGAGAGGGGTCCTCCTCGCTATTGGTGACATTCCGGCGGGCCTCTCTGGGCCAAAATATGCATACATATAGGATTAGCTGTTAGAACATGCATGTATACCAAAACATCATAAAACTCATAAAATTAAAAAGAGTCTTACCAAGCTCCTCGTCCCAGTCCTCTCCCTTCGGGAGTGGGAGGTCCGGGTCTCCAGTGAAATTTGTGCCAGCATAGGACCAGTCCTCCATGACGATGAGCTATCGTCAGAGCCACCCAAAGAACTCAAGCCTCTAAGACATCTTCTGGCCGCCCCTTGCCCTCGGCATCAGTGCCGCCCATCAAGCCATCCGTGGCTCCCTCAGTGGTGGATCTGGGACTATGGCCTCCTGGCGCCGGAAGATAGGTATTCGTTAGAGGAAGAACGACACCAAAATTGATCCATATCCAAACTGTTTCAGTTTGTTATGTTTGCATTTTGTGAGTTGCCGCTTGATATTCATTGTTACAACCTCTGCCCAGTTGAAAATGGTTGGGTTCATGCACTCTGATGCAAGGAGCTGTGTCTTTGTAGCCTCGTGCTTTTCCTGTGACCCCGCAGCCTGCGTAATAGTATGAAGCACTACTCTTAGTGCTAGATCGGGGATGGTTTTAATGTCTACCTTCCCGCTCCCTGTCCCTTTGCGTGCCCCTCGACACACCCTGTCCATGACCATTGTCATGTTTCACCTGAAGGCCTGGTGCTGGTCAAGATAGGGATTGGACCCCTGCATGACAATCCAGTGATGAAGTACACATCTGACACTTCGAGCTCAAGTACCTGATCTCGAAGTTTGAACTTCTCCTCATCTTCATCCCAAATGCTAATCAGATACTGCAGTAGTTCGAGTTGAGCCCGAAGACCTGGCGTCAGGAAGAATTTTTTTAGCCCGCAATTCCGGAGAGCATTCATACACTGCTCATTCCCCATTTCCAATTCATCTTCCTCGTTGTGCTTGTTTGGTCAATTTAGTGTGCCCTAAATTGCTGCATTTAATTTGTCAATCCGGGATTTGTAAGCTGATGAAGTGCGGCGCACTATATGTGCAAGATAACCTATCTCTTAACTTTTTGTCGTTTTTGGTTTTCTAAGATGAAATGGAAATTCTAAAATGAAAACAAGTATGGTTATGTTTGTTCAAGGAAATGATATCCTCTATAATGATTTACCAACTTGAGACTTAAAAAGGAATTTGAAAATTACAATGACAAAACTTGAAAGGAAATGAAAAAGTGCTGCTGAAATGAAAAGATGCTGCTAGTCTAATAAATCAAAACAATGAACTAGTGAGCATGAAACCAAACTATTCTTGCTGCTGTCTAAACACAAAATAAATTATGCTGAAAGAAATCCAAAATTTGCAATAAAGTAAATCTAAATCAATTTACATCAACTTGTCTTCTGATCCCTCATCATTAGTCCAGCTATGATTTTCGGAAGTAACCATGAACAACTTGAGTAACTGATATCTAACTTGCAGAAAGTAAACTAATATCAAATCATACATTCATAATTCAATCCCTCACCATCAGTCTAGCTGTGGCTTTCGGAGGTAACTGAAGATGTCATGCACAATTTAATATATCTAAATTTGCAGAAATGAAACTAATACCAAACTACACATTTCATAATACAATCCCTCACCATCAGTCCAGCTGTGGCTTTCGGAGGCAACTGAAGATGTTATAAGCAATTTAATATATCTAAATTTGCAGAAAGGAAACTAATACTAAACTACACATTTCATAATACAATCCCTCACCATCAGTCCAGCTGTGGCTTTCGGAGGCAACTGAAGATGTTATGAGCAGTTTAATATATCTAAATTTGCAGAAAGAAAACTAATACTAAACTACACATTTCATAATACAATCCCTCACCATCAGTCCAGCTGTGGCTTTCGAAGGCAACTGAAGATGTTATGAGCAGTTTAATATATCTAAATTTAACTACTGAAGCAAATGAGCAAAACTGAATTAAACAAAGCAGTATTGAAATTAAACATAAACTAAGAAAAACAAATTAGCAGCAGAACAATGTTAATTCCATGTCATTAGTCAAAAATCTATGAAAATGCCCGGGCTGCCTATCTATAACCTGAAACAAGAACACTGATCAGTGATTAATAACATAAAACATGAAAGACAGAAGTGAAATGGAAAGCATGAAAGTTTATAAACAGAAATGAAGCATATGTATCATGAAAAATGCAGTGTATAAACATGTGAATGGATTATGGCACAATGAACTTTAAAGAAATAAAACAAGAACTATACACTAATGCACAAAACCTTAGCTGAGCAGGGGCCCTCTACACCAGCCTTGGCAACAATCTTCAAGTACGAATTACGTTGGAAAACAGAGTCTTCTTATATTAAAATGCAGTCATAAAAGTATGGTAGTATTACGGCACTAAGGCAGTGTAATTACATTACAGAGCAGACTAATAAAAGATAACAGAGACTAATCGAGACTAACTCTATATGCGTATGCAAACGCGTTATATATAACAAAAGAAATATAACTGTCTCCTAAAGTTTATGCTAATACAAAACACGTAGACCATTACGTCCACGGATCTAGGATCATGGCCGTGTTGGAAAGTAAATCTATGAGGAGTGGATGCTTGAATTCGGCTATGGAGCCATGTACAGATGTCGACTTTTCCTCCGCAACTCAGAAACGGCCATATGAACCTTCACGTGACACGGAACAGAGTCCTGTCACCGTGAGACTCTATGGTTGACTTCCATGTGGATGCCTTTGACTGCGGCTTCTTTAGATAAGTTTGCTCGAACCAATAGGACATGAACCATGTCCACATCATTTCTGACTTGCCCATGTGGCTCGTTTTTCCTGTAGACACCTATAACATAGAGTTTCAAAAAATAGCTGCGGAAAGTTGCAGCAGCTGCGGAAAGTGGCAAGATTCCGCAGCTAAATGAACAAAATCTAAATCAAACAGCAGACACAAAAATATAGTTAAAAACCATGTTAGATGCTCTTTTGCAATTAACATACAATGATATTGACAACTTGGGAGGTTCAGGTGAGTGAAAAAGGTATAGAAAAGTGTATGGAAAAGATGCAGAATTGAGACTCAACAATGCTCTATTTCCTTCCATTCAATTACCATTTTTTCTTTATACCTGCATCAATTTGGTCATAAACACATTGTAAGATCCCTTGGGTATTTAAAACAACAATTCATTGGCTGTATTTTTGTTAAATTTAAACGGAATATTAGGTTGCGCAGTTGGCGCGGCTATTTTGATAACAGTTGAGGCACCTGGCGCGGCCGCTGTGTGAAAAAGGGTCGGCTGGCGCGGGTTCGTGCCTGAAACCTGCGCCAACCGCGAAGGCCCTAATTTTGAAATTCCTCCCCTTAGGGATGCCAAATAGCAATCAAAAGATATGAAATATGACTTAAAAGATGGCTAATGGAAGCGACTCTTACCTAAAGAAGACAAAATCCGAATTAGTCCACTGGATTGTTTGCAATCGTCGCCTCAAGATCGCAAAGGAAATGGCTCACTATCGCTCTGCAAAGAGGTAAAAAGGTGAAAAGTGAATAAGTTTTTACTATTTGTAATATTTATAACTTTTCAAATCGAAATTCGGTTTTAAGACTTGTTTTTTTGATATTTTATTACATTTTTGTCGAAAAATGGGTTTTACACTTGCTTTTTGTGCAGCGACAGGTTTTCACGCGATTAGGACAAAGACACAAGTTGTATTTTATACTTTTTTGGACTCGGGAAAAACACAAAAAAGTCACTACTGGAGTCACCTTTCAGCTCTTTTCTGACTCTCTAAAACTAAAAATATTGCCGAGTCGTTTGTCATTTTGAGTTCGTTAAATTGGCTGCGAAACGACATCTACGCAGTATACGTTTACCCCTTTTTCGGGTTGGGATAGATTATTTACGAAAAAGGAATACCCTAGCCTATCACGACTAGGAGGTTCTCTCAGACATAGTTTTCTACCTTTTCAGATCTGTGGGACTATCTACGGAAAGAGACTGCTGGAGTTTCCTTTTCCGCTGTCTTTTCAAAGTCTTTAAACATGAAAAGATGCCGAGTTATTCCTTTGTCAGACTCGTTAAAAATTGATGACATCAGACTCCGTCGTAATGACGTTACTCGAGTTCCTCCTTCCTAGGGCTCGTTAAATGTGCTAGGTTGGATTTGTCCAAAGGAAAAACTTATATCGCAAGCATATGCTATCCCCTTCAAGCTTGTTTTTTCAAAAATAACTGGGGTACTCGCCAGAAATGGTGGGGGAAAATGGAATCAATATCGTAGTCGTGTTGGCAGTAAGTCGCTCTTGAACGTGGCACTTGTCTGCATTCGTGTCGGGTTGGGTACATCTCATCTCGTTATCTGCTTGCCTTCATGGGTTTGGGTAATCTCTTTTGACCGCTCATCTGCTATTTTCCATGTCACCATGACCTCAGATCCCTTGATGTCAAATATTTCCAAATCCAGTGTTGTGCCGCCAATATGTTCAAGAGAAGTTGACCTCTGTAGCTTTCAACCTCCCTCTGATTCTCTGTTGGTCTTGATTCACAAACATTATATCCCTCTGTCTCGTGTCGATGATGTGGGAAACATTATGGCCCACCTTCGATCAAGGTCACTTCCTGTCGACTTCAACTCATTATCCAGGATGCTGATCTAGAGACTCCCTCCAGGTGCCTTGGATCCTGCATGTCTCAATGGCAGGTTCTTCGCATTCGACGCAAGGTTGTCATTATTGACCTTCGATTGGATGATTCTACGGGTGTTCGACGCCAGCTCACTGTTCACATTCCATGGATTGTACCTTTTGTACCTTGAGAGCCATCGTCATTATTAGTGGTTTCTCTCGCGTCTGTTAACGATTTTCATTATTGGCTGGTAATCAGACAATGTTCTTACATGTTCGACTTCAACTCACATATTCGCATGCTCGAAATTGTACTCTGTTCGGGTCGAGATGGAGCACAAGACCCTAGATTTTGTCTCATAAACATCCAAGATGCAGGTTATTTGTGGATTATTATGATTTATTACATGAATCTTTTGATTGGATAGCTGCGACCATACCTAAGTCTACTTTTTGATCCTTATCTTATTGGATGGTTGCGTCCATACCGTGGATCCCGGTTTTTGTACACTCTATTATGGATGGTTGTGCCCATACCACATATCATGTATCAGAGATATCAGTTGTATTTGTACTCGCAAGTCTTTCGACGATAGTGTTTTCAGTTGGGCGCATTCTCATAAAGCATTTCACCCCTTCTTCTCTCTCGGACCTCATGCTTTAGGGGGCATCTATTACACAACATTTTGTCACCGTCCCTGCAATCCCTCGTCCCATACATTGGAGGACTATTCCCGTGACCTGTGAACAGTAAAATGTCCTAAAAACACCTTGATGGTATCCTTCTGCATAAGGGTAAGAATTCTCCTTAAGAACATTTCCTCTGGAAAACCCTAAAAACCCATGTTTTGGCATTGGCGCGAGTAGCCAGTTCATCCCTCGTGCCAATGGGGAAAATATACACTAGTGGGTGCGCCAGCTGGTAATCTGTCCCTGTGTTGTGCTCGCGCCAAGCCTATTAAGGAATGTTTTTTAACAATAGAAGGTGGAAGTTTGATTCTAAAAACTTTAGAACAAATCATCAAAAAGAGGTTGGGCTGTTTGGCTCCGGATCTCCCTGATTAGGAAGTGGTTTTCCACCTCTCATGGAACCTTCCTAAGAGATAGGACTCTATCCCATGATTATAGGGATCCCAACTTCCCTTCCTCCCTCTATAAAAGCCTGCCCTCTCCATTTGCAAGCTAGATGAACGCTTGGGAGCTGAACTTTTGGGAAGGAAATTATAGCTGAGTGACAATCAAGAGTAGAGCTAAGGAGAACCCTGTGAGAGAGAGAGCTCTGTCAAATCCCTGACGAGCTTTGTGAGACACGTCCCGCTGGAACCCTGTCGAAGGAAGATCACGATGTCAGAGCACCGGTTGTAATCGTTCTCTCGTATCTTAATATACATGACTCTGCTATTGGTTCCATGATTGTGTTTGTCCATTATATAATGAAATTTCATTCGTTCCTCTCTGACTGATCAATAGTTATAAAGTGTAAAATATTACGTTGCATGTTGTCTCTCTTCTTTGCATGTGCATAGGTGTCTGGATGCAGCAAGCTTGTGGATCGTGACCTGTCCAGCTAGGAACGAAAGCGCCACTTCTTCGACAACAGCAGCGAAATAAATCACGGTAAGCGATCTATCGCGATTCTATCTTTTGTAACTAGGAATCAATAGCTTTGCGTGTTTCTATTGTTGCTAGACCCACTCTAGGGCTAGTGGGATCGCCTATGTCCGCAGAGGGGATTTACCTCCACAACAACTGCATAAATTTTTTTGTGCTGAAGCCATCTGTTGTGCTAATTTTATTTTAAATAGAGTTCTTAATAAAGCTGTTAAGCATGTTACCCATGAGGTAAAATGGAATGGACGTAAACCAGATATTAGTAATTTTAAGGTGTTTGGTTGTGAATGTTGGGCTCATATTCCTAATGAAAAGAGGAAAAAGTTTGAACCCAAATCTCGCAAGTGTATCTTCATTGGTTAGGATGAGAATTCCAAGGCTTACAAGTTGTTTGATCCTTCTAATCAAAGTGTCATAATCAGAAGGGATGTTCAATTTCATGAAGTCTCTTCCCCGCCTAAGTCTGTAGAAACTCATGTTACCCTGAATTTACCAATACCACCTGGTACTCCTATTCCTATTACTCATCCTTCCAGTTTTGTGCCTCTTATTGATCTTGATTCTTCCTCTCCCTCAAGCATTCCACCTAAAAATCATGAAGCTCCTGAAGTGATTCATGTTCCTTCTATTCTTCCTGTTTGGGCTCGGAAAACCCTTGAATCTGCAGGTAGTGAGGTCGGAAATCCTTCCGACACTTGTCGAACTAGATCTAAATTTTCTCTTATGACAATGTTTTGACCACAGATGATCCTGCTACTTATGCTCAAGCTAAGGGTAATCCTCATTGGCAACAAGCTATGTATGCTAAGTATGAATCTCTTTTGAGAAACAAGACTTGGTCTCTTGTTCCTCTTCGTTTAGGAAATAATTTAGCTGGTTGTAAATGGGTTTATAAAACTAAGTTCACTGCAGAAGGACAGATCAAAAAGTATAAAGCTAGATTAGTTGCCAAAGGCTTTAATCAACTTGAAGGTATTGATTATAATGAAACTTTTTCTCCTGTTGCTAAAATGAACACAATAAGAACCATTTTATCACTTGCTGCATCTTTTAAGTGGGAAATTCATCAAATGGATATTAAAAGTGCATTTTTAAATGGTGATCTTACTGAATAAATTTATATGCAACAACCTCCTGGTTTTATTTCTGCTGAATCCTCAAGTTTAATATGCAAATTACACAAATCCTTATACGGTCTCAAACAAGCCTCTAGGGCTTGGTATGATAAAATTGATGCATATTTCTTGAATAATGATTTAAAGCGTTGTATATCTGATCCAAATCTGTATGTTAAGAACTTTGGTGATAATGTCCTCATTATTGTTTTATATGTGGATGATTTAATTTTCACTGGCAACCAGCTTGTATGAATTCAAGTTATGAAATTTTCTCTTCAGAAGCAGTTTGAGATGACATATCTCGGTACATTGCACTATTTCCTGGGTATTCAGATTTGGCATATGGCCGATGGTATTTTTCTCTCTCAGCCTAAGTATGCGACAGATCTATTGGCTCGTTTCCATATGAGTAATTGTAAACCTGCTCCTAGACCATTTCAATCCGGTGTAAAGTTAACTATTGAGTGTACCACTCCACTGGTTGATGCTACTCTTTATCGTTAGCTCGTTGGAAGTTTAATATATTTAACTCACAGTAGACCAGATCTCTCTTTTTCCGTCAATATGATTTCTTGGTTCATGAAACAACCTCGTGAAAGTCAATGGCAGACAACCAAGATAATTCTGCGATATTTACAGGGTAAATTGCATTATGGTGTATTTTATTCGATCAATGCTACAATTTTACGCTATGGTTTTCAGATTATGATTGGGCAGGTGACAGTTCTGATCGATGATCAACTGTTGGTTACATATTTCAACTTGGTTCAAGTTCGATCTATTGGTCCAAAAAGAAGTTGAATACTCTTTCTTTATCTTCATGTGAAGCAAAGTATAGAACAACCAAAGAAGCAACTAAAGGAGCCGTTTGGTTACGGCATGTTCTTACCGATCTTGGTCTGGTTCCGAAATCGTCCACCATGTTGAAATGTGACAATCAGGTTGCAATTTAACTTGCTTACAATCCGATATATCACTCCAAAACAAAGCATCTCGACCTTGATGCTCATTATATTCGAGGTCTTGTCACCGATGGTATTATTTCTCTGAAGTATTGTCCTACCGAGCAGCAGACAACCGATATCTTCACCAAATCCTTGATAGAAGTGAAGTATGTGTATCTTTGTTCTTTGCTTGGGATGAGGGAAGTTGTCATCAAGGGAGAGTAGTAATGACTCCTTCCTTCCTTAGTGTTAGGCAGTGTTAGGATGAGCCCTTATCCCAACCATTATTAAGGGGGAGTGTTGGAATATATTATATTCCTTGGAAGGTAATAATGTCTGTGTATTATGTCGAAAGTTGAATACAATCTTATGTAAAATAGTAACACATTATATCCCATATTCATTATGGCACAATATACTCTTGTACCCATTTATTATATAAAGAGGTGTTATTTTGAAGAATTATATTATCCCACATTCAATATGTAAGAGTAATTCCTCCACATCTATGGGTATATAATAGGGTCAAGGGAGCTTTTTTGTAAATCATCACATCTCATCTTGCGCTCATACTGTCATTTGTATCAGATTATTTGTAGTTTATCTCTTTGTAAGATTGCAGGAAATTTCTGGAGATAATAGAAGACAACCTTCCCATGGACGTAGCCCAATTAGGTGAACCACATATATCTGTTGTATTCTTTTTCCTTGTGCTCTTTCTCTTCTTATTTATATGTTGTTATGTTGTTGGTTTCTTAGATAGATAGCTAGTTTAGTAGATCTAATATTCTTACAGCTAAGGTATGAGGCTTCATATACATGTTGTCCCAACCCTCTTTCTCCTTTTGATTATTTTATTTTTACTTTGGGACAACAATGCCTTTTGACATTTATTTATTTATTTCTTGCATCAAACTCTTAAGGGGCTCCTTACCCGAATGGCTCAAGGGTCAATGAATACTTCAAGGGCTAACCATTATAAGGTGACACCAGTCTCGAAGCTTAGGATGTGAGGATATTCGTAATGAGCAGAAAGTGGTAAATATGGTCCAAAGATGAGAACAATTTCATCACTCCAAGTATTCCCACTCAAAATAATTGTAAGAGAAAGATAACCTTGACACAAGTCACACTTGCTAGAATCAAGAGATAACCACTAAGGTGAGGAACAAGGAACCAACCTCAATAATTTTGTAATGGTCACAAAAGTGTCATGGAAAGACCAAGAAATCAAGAAATACCACCAAAGCTCAAATGCATCGCTATTTACCACCTCTTTTCCACCTTGAAGTTTTATACATTTGTGGAATCAAAGAGCAGTCCAAAAGTTTTCATTGTCAAACATCAAAGAAGAATACTTGTGTAAGAATATTTGCAAGAAGATATACAAAGTTCCTTAACTCAAATTGGGTTTACTAGACTTAAGGTAAAAAGTTACTCCATTTTTTAAAGAGTTTAATTTATATGCTCCAAAGCATTAAAAAGAGTGCTGGAAGATTGTCATAGTTTTGTTGAGTTAAAAGATAAAAAAGATTGGTATCAAGACAAATATTTTATTTTGAAATTTAAATATACTATAAATATAAGGTAGAAAATTTGGTATCTAAAATAGTAATTAACGAGAAGAACTCTAGGTATTTTGAAAAGGTAATTGAAGAGAGGGCCGTTTAACAGATTCAAACATTTCCCAGATTGCTGAGAAATGCTCACAACAATTTATTCTTTAAAATCCGCATATTCAAGTGGGTGGAGCAAAACTATTTGGGGCACTCACAGAAAGAGTGGAAGAACGTTGAAATTAAGAGACATTACTATTCCCACTTCATAAACTTGTAAGTAGTGGTCAGTGTTGATTCATTTGATTTCTGAGGAAAAAATTGCAGGTGACGACGGGTGTTTGGTCGGTGTTAACGTTTAGATGAGATTTTTCTTGGGGTCTATCTCTAGCTTATACGACAGTTGGTACCTTTACCAAGGCCATTTTATTTCCATTATGCTTGTTATAGCGATGAGATGACATGGGCGGTTGTACTAATGACAGGTGACTTTTAATGTTTTTGCAACCATCAAGATGGCGGAGCTGGAACATTTCATCACAAAATGCGATGAGGCACTCTTGGATGACTCTTTCCTACATGCAATTAAAATGGTAGAGGGTGTTATTCCTTCTCAGACATGTGGGAATTCTGAATATCCCTATGAGAGTTCGTCTTATGCACATTGTCAGGTTTCTGTAGCTCATCGTCCAGGAAAACAACGATCATCTCCCTCTGCCCCACGTTCCTTTGCTTCCTCCAAGCCCAATAGAGGGGGGTCGAAGCCTTTCAAGCCGGTGGAGGGGTGCAAGCTTATTAGTTTTGGTAGTGACATCTTATGGGAGCGTGTCGAAAGTTTATCTAACAGGGCTTTGGTGGGCAGATGGAAATTTGAGGATCATAGCAAAATTAATACGCTGGACTGGCTCTTAAAAGCTTGGGAGAAGCTCCTGGGTTATATCTCGAGGGTCAGTAGATTGGAAAATGGATGGTACTGCTTCCATTTTATGAAAGATGGATATGTTAGGGAGGTTTTATGCAGGACATGGGTTCATGGAAGGTGCTTTCTGGCCCTTCATTGCTGGGATGCGGGTTTCCATCTGTGGACGAATGCTCCAATCAACCACCTCATATGGGAAAAACTGCATGGTTTTCCTCTGCAGTTTTGGAACATTCGGGTTCTAACCGATATTGGTAACAACATCGGTATATGTTAATTCATGGACCCAAAGTGCACAAGAGTGTTTGACAAGCGTGCGACGTGGGTTTTAGTTGATGCTCCTTTTGCCGGAGGGATTCTTGCACAAATTGACCTACAATGGGATGGTGTGATTTATCTCCAGTATATTGATTATTGGTAGATGCCATTCCAATGCCATCTCTATCATGAGACTAGACATCTGATGAGAAAGTGCAATCGCTGGCGGGAGAATGTTAAACACAGTAGCGACAATGGAGTGGATTCGGGGAAGACAACTCTCGGTGCTGTTATGGTTCAACCGCGGAATAAGTCCACAGTCGAATTGTCGTCATTTTCGGGTAAGCACCTCTCTAACAGTCTATCTACTTCTGTTGACTGTGAGAGTGTTTATTTGTTTGAATTTTTATCTGAACAACCCCGGGGGTTACCACTTAGCAATTCACTCTTTTCTCCTGTGAGGGGGATATCCCGGGATGATAAAAATCTGCCGAATCCCATGGGAAAGGGTACACCTTTAGATTCGGTGGAGGTCCACCCACTTCTTCCCCTTCCTACCATTAATTTGGAGGATTCTTGTCTACCTACTTCTCTCGATTTACTTGATCGGGTGGACGATCTCGGGAATGCTCCATTGTCTGGCCCGTCCATTTCTCCTTCCTCCCTGTTTGTGAATGATGATTTCCCATCCCTGAGGAATTCCATCAGGAGCAATATTGAGTTGCTACTGTTAAACCTGGAAGCTAACCTAGAACCTCTTACTGTGGACACTGGACGACCATCGGCTCCTCCCATTAACATCAGTCCTTCCTCTAGGTCTAATGTTACGATTCGTAGGGGGAAAGACAGACCAAAGAGAAAAAAATATGGTTCCAATTTCGGTTTTGAATGATAACGTACTAGATGGGAATTTCCGTGATGTTCCAGTGTCAATCGCCATTAGCCAGGTCCTTAGAGCTCTGACCCCTTCCACCGAGTCTCCATCATGAAGATTATATCCTTAAATTTGAGGGGTTTGGGGGGTCATGATAAGTATGGGTCTTTTAAGAATTTTGTTTATTTTTCCAAGTCTTCTTTCATTATGATTCAAGAAAAGATGAAACCTGCTGACTGTACCATCGCATTCTTTCGTGTTATGCTACTAGAGTGGCATATAGCCGTGAAAGTTGCTGTTGGTAGATTGGGAGGTTTAGCTGCCTTCTGGGATCCAAGATGAGTTTCAATGAAAGCTTTTAGTTTTTTTGGAGGAATCTTGCTATCGGGTTTCTTTTGTGGTTTCAGCCAGAGAATTCATCTTGTGAGCATTTATGTGCCATACCTTGACAAATTATCTTTCTGGAAGAGTATGGAGGGGTGTGGCTTTTTCCTTTTACAAAATTCCATTTTTGCAGGGAGATAGGGGCAGGAATGATCCCCTCTCAGATGATATAAGGGGTATTTTTATGGATGCTGGTCTTGTTGACATTCCGTTGGCGGAAAAATTCCCGACTTGGTTCAATGGAAGGAAAGGGAAATAATTCATTGAGAAACACATTGACTGAATTGTCATCAATAACAGTCTCAGATCCAAGATGGATGGTGTTTTGGCTAAAGCGAAGGATTTAAAAATTTCAGATCATAGGCCAATTTCCTTGCAATGGGATTTTGATGAAAGTCAAGGTGGATATCCATTTAAATTTAACAAAATCTGGTTGGAATATGAGGATTTCAACGCTTTAATTAGGGAGTACATGGATAGCAATAAAAGAGGTGATGGGATCACTACAATGGTGTACCTGTCCAACACTTCGAGGGGACTAAAGAAAGTGGTGCGCCAGTGGGAAAGGGGGAAGAAAGTGAAATTAAAGGAAAGGATCAGATTTATCAAAGCTGAAAGGTCTAAGATCCTATCGGAGGTGGAGGAAGGCAGAAAAAAAGATGATTTTTGGGATAGAATTAAGTCTCTGGAAGCCGAGTATCGATCTCATTTACTAAAGGAGGAACATAAATGGAATTTAAAGAGCAGAGCCACATGGTTAAAGGTTGGAGACAAAAATACAAAATATTTTCATAATTTTGCCTCCGGCAGAAGAAGCGCCAATGCCATTTTGGAAATTGAGGAAGGTGGGTCATCAGTTTGCACAACAGAAGGCATATGAAGGTAGCAGTGGATTATTTTGGGGATATTTATAAGGGCAGGAAGGATCCGGTGATTGCTGCTCAACTTGAATCCCTTGAGGGTTATCCAAAAATGTTTGACGAGGAATATTTGATCGGATTTAATGAGAATATTAGCTTGGAGATTTCTTTTGCTGCTGACAAGAGTTCAGGTTCGGATGGTTGGACCCCGGATTTGTTCCTGCACTTCTATGAGGAATTTATATTGGATTTAATGGGCATGGTGGAAGAAGAAAGGTTAAATGGTCTAATTCATGGGGCCATAAACTCTACCTTTTTAGCTTTAATCCTAAAGAAAAGGGGAAGCTTTTTTTTAATGGCTACAAACCAATATCATTGTGTAATACTCTATATAAAATCATCTCCAAAGTCATTGCTGAAAGATTGAAGGTGGCTCTGTCCAATTTTATCACGCCCGAACAGTCTGGATTCTTAAAAAATAGAGGCATACATGATGCAGTGGCACCAACTCAAGAAATTTTACACACCATTTAGTCGAAGAAGATGGAAGCTATTGTAATGAAAATTGATTTAAATAAAGCTTATGATAGGGTTGACTGGGTATTCATGAGACTTTTTCTTTTCAAAATTGGTCTGGACAGAGATGCTGTGGCATGGATCATGGGCTGTATAACCAATACCTCAATGGATATTATCATAAATGGTTCAAAATTTAAGTTTTTTCATCCGAGTAGAGGGATACGACAAGGTTGTGCCCTCTCTCCTCTTCTTTTTATCCCGATTATGGACGCTCTGAGCATTAAGATAAAGAGGGCTACTGAATTGGGTAGATTTAGAGGCATAAATATCAGTTCTCAAAAAGAAGCCTCCCATAGCCTATTTGTTGATGACATCCTCATCTTTGGTATGCTGCTGAGGCAAAGTTGGGAGGTTCTTCAAAATATACTAAACAATTTTTGCTCTGCTACGGGGATGATTGCAAGCGTGAGAAAGTCCTGTATATACTACACAGAGGGGGAGGAAGGGGTCTACAATGATTTGGCAACCATGTTTAACTTTAGTGTAGCTCCTTTAAAGGATGGATTGACTTATTTGGGTTTCCGGATGAAAGCCACGAACTATACAGCGGAGGATTGGAGATGGCTTATAAGCAAATACTAGAAAAATTTAAATGGTTGGTGAACAAAGTGGTTATCAAGGGGTGGTAGACTGATACTGATCCAGGTTTTTTTACAACAATATCCAGTTTATTGGGCTCACATTTATATCATACCAAACAAGATTTTGACAGAGATTAAAAAGATAATGGCAAGATTCATATGGAATGGGGGGAAAGATAAAAGGAGTATACACTTGTCTCGGTGGGAATGCATTGCAAAACCAAAAGAAAAAGGGGGATGGGGCATTCTAGACCTTGATATCTTTGGAAATTGTGTCATCATAAAATCCATTTGGAGGTGTTTTCATATGAAAGGCATATGGAGTGAGATCATAAAGCATAAATATCTTGGACAAAAGGCATGGAGGAATCACTCATCTCGGGTTGGGACGATGGCACGAACAGGTCTAATATTTGGAAGGGTTTTAGTAAAATATGGTCTCTGTTCTATGGAAAATTGAAGTGGCAATTCAGGGATGGAAACAAAATACTTATTGGCAGCACCCTTTTATTGGGGATAAACCACAACCACAATTTAAGTAAAGAGACTGTTATATGTTTAAATCAAAGGGGATACTTTTATATGAGTCAAATTATTGAAGTATGGGAAAACAACATTCCAAGATGGAAGTCAAATCAAGAGATGGGGTTATGTGGGCAGAGAGAGAAGGAATGAAACAATTTTACAAATTCTTTAAGAATTTTAGGTATGAGAAAGGGTAATATTGGAGACAGATTATCTTGGGGTGGAATTCCATCTGCAGGGCGGATGAAATCAAAGGAAATATACACTGACCTGATTAACAAAAAGATGGATTTTGAACCAAATTTCTTGATTAAGGATATGTGGAAGGTTAATGTCCAAGTGAATATGATTATCTTCATCTGGCTAGTGTGGAAAGATAAGAATCTTACTCGGAACAATTTGCAAAGAAGGGGATGGCAGGGACCGGGGTTATGTATGTTATGCGGGGAATAGACTGAAGATAAACTCCACCTATTCTACCAATGTAATTTTGCAAGGGAGACTCTTGCTTCTTTATGTGCTCACTATCAGATGCAGACCCCTGAATATAGGACGACAGAGGAATGTTTAAGATGGTGGTTTAGAAGAGGTAAACATTTCAAAGTTATTCCCTTTCTCTTCCACTGGTACATATGGTGTTGTCTTAACAGGAAGATTTTTGAGGGGCTGCCTTTCTCTTCTGGTAAAATTTGTCTGCAAATTTACAGCTCTTGGGAAAAACTAAAAATCAGGCAGAAGCCACCTAGTGATTTATCAAAAAGACTGCGCCTATTTGAATTACAATATCCTGCTGGTTTTTTTGATGGTGCATCACAAAATCAAATCTGTGGATGTGGTGCTTGGCTCATGATATCACCCACTTGTCACTAAAAAATCTACTGGAGTGGGGGGCCGGGTACGAATATGAGGGCAGAGTGTTTGGCTTTGTGGAGACTTTTGTGGTTCACTTGTCAGTTATACATGGAAAAGTTATGAGTCTTTGGTGACTCAAAAGTCCTTATTGAACACATGAATAAGAAAAATTTTCTAATTCTGGGATACCTCTCACACTGGCTTGAGAGAATTTATGCTTTAAGAAGGAATTTCACTTCCATATCTTTTTGTCACATCTATAGGGAAAAAAATAACGAAGCAGATCACCTATCCAAAAGAGGGCTGAATGGCACTTTCAGAGAAATGCACTATGAGTTATACAACTCAAATGGACCTGGAGCAAAGGGAAAGGTTAACTTTATATGACACCAGAATAGATCTACCTAGAACAGAAAGGAAAGAAGGCATGGTTTTTTTTTTCAAAGGGGATTGCGAAGATGGTGGACAATTGGTTTTCTGTTTATCCTTTGTTTTTGATGTTTTCACTCGCACATATTATAAAAATCTTTTTGATATGATGGAATAGTTATGATGTAATAGTGTGGATCAATTTATTTGAGGGCATGCCTCACAATTTTTAGAAACGAAAGAGATATATGGTTTTCTTTGTTTTTGAATCATCTTATGACTTTGTCCTAGTACATAATATAAACCGGAAATATTTTTCATTTTAAGGCATCCACATGGATTCATACACCAAATATTTTATGTATCCAATAAATTTTTGCTATTAGTTTAAAAATTATCATTTTTTTTTATCTTTTTATTTATTTATTTTTATTTTATGTTTTTGCAGGTTAATAGTTTACTTAGATGCGGCCAACCTGTTTTTTCCTATAATAGTAGAGAATGGATTTTCAAGTTTAATTTTAAAAAAGAATGATACTCTGCATCTCATCTTGGAATCCTCGGAATGAAAGTGCTCCATTAATGTATCTTATCTTGGAATCCTCATAAACACCATGTGGATATTGTAATAAATAAAGTGCTCCATTAATGTATCTTATCTTGGAATCCTCATAAACACCATGTGGATATTGTAATAAAGAAGATGCTACCTGCATGCCACATTAATTAAAAAAAAATAAGAATATTTTCAATGATATTAACAAATAGGTTTATGGTATGATTTTATATGAGTATATATGAAGTTTAATGTCTATGTGAATGGGTCATCTAATACGAGGTCTTTAAGTTTTCTTGAGTTTTTTTTGAAATTTTTATTTTTAGTGTTGAATTTAGCCATGGCTAAATTTTTTTATCTTTTTAATTAAAAGAGATTTTTCAAATTTTTTTTTTCTTTCTAAAATGATATTGAAATTTTATGAGATACAAATATTTTAATTTAAAAATTAGTAATTTTTATTAGAAATTATATATATTTTTAGAAATTTGAACATTTTTATAAAAATTAAAAAGAGATTTTTCAATTTCTTTTTCTAAAATAATATTGAAATTCTATGAGATACAAATATTTTAATTTAAAGATTAGTAATTTTTATTAGAAATTATATATATTTTTAGAAATTTGAACATTTTTATAAAAATGTCACTAAACATTTTATAGGTAGCATTTTACTAATGAGTAAGATATGTTGATTTTGGATAAATATAAATCTTTTAAATTCTCTTTAGAGATGAATTCATTAAATATACATTTAACCTCGTCATTATAAATAAGTTGAACACTATATATAACCCCCATAGGGTAATAACAACCAACAATAGGCCATGATATTTTCAAATAAAGAAGTGTTTCATGGTATAATAGGAATCAATAAGAAGATAACACATGCCAAGAAATGATTAAAGAAAAATGGTTCTTTGAGAAGCCAATTCATATACTATCTTGAGGCTAAGGTTCGGGGATTACTTCTTAGAAGATGACTGGTTTTAATGAGATAACAACTAAACAATGATTTGTGTTTTCTACCATCATTATTACTTGGGAATTCTTTTCAAAGAGAAATAGAAGTATGTAAAAACACGTGGTGAACCTTCTTGATGTGGGTGACTATTGCACTATTCTAAAAGTTATTATAACACAACTTACTATTGCATTAGATCCATTCAACAATGATATTAATATCATGTTTTATAATTTAATTGGTCTACATATCAACTAATCATCAACTTTACATGACACTTTGTGTTGCTTTCAAGTGTATTCCAAAACTTCCCTTTATGTAAATAAATAATTCCATCTTGCATGCCCCAATGGATCCCAAATTTCACAAACTTATTGAACTTATGAAGATTTGAAAACATAAACATAAAATCAATTTGTCTTTATAGAGTGACATATTATGAAAATATTATTCACTGATTTTATGTAAAATTCTATAAGATAAGTCATCAACTTAAGAAAACATGAAACAGTAAAATTATAAAATAATTTAAATTATTATTACTAAATTAAATTATTGACTTGAAAAAACCTAAAACACCATATTATAAATTCTTTGAAATTAAAATAATTTAAAATATTATCAATTAAATAATATAATCTTAAAAAAATGGTGTAAATTTTTAATTTAAAATCATAAGATTATAAAATAAAATTAAGAAAATACTTGAATATACTTGGGTAGTCTGAGCAATCCAAAGGGGTAATCTAAATAGGAAAAATATTTCAAAGCACAAATCCCTAATAGACAAACCATCAATAAAAAAAAATATACAATGTAGGAAATTTGATATTAGATTTGGACAAGAAGTTTATGAAACATAATTAAATTTGATGTTGATCATGAAAATATGAGGGACTCAATTTACTTAGTTATACGGATTGGAAATGAATAAAAAAGGTTTAATTGTGGGGGTATTGCGGAGTTTTTACGTATTCAGAGCATAATGGGAGAAATCCCCTAATATGTTTAAATCCCACTTCAAATTCAACCCAAATTATTATTATACCTACCACAGGTATGGTATAACACATTCAATTTTGATTTGACTTAAATTGTATTAGTTTACCTTGGACCAAAAATTTATGTTGTTTATCCAAAGTTTAACATTGAGATTTTTTTGTTATTTATTATTATTATTTAAATAGATTTATTTGTAATATGATTCGTTAAGGTCTTATTATTGGTTTTTTAGTAACTTTTATTTTTATTAGTTACTAATTTTTTGTTTTACCTTTGAGCAAAAAATTATGTTGTTTATCCAAATTTAATATTGGGATTTTTTTTTTGTTATTTATTATTATTATTTAAATATATTTATTTGTAATATGATTGGTCGAGGCCTTATTATCGGTTTTTTAGTAACTTCCATTTCTATTAATTACTATTTTTCTTTTCCTTTTTTATTTAACTTTATGGTTTTTATCTTTTTTGCCTTTATTATTTAGTTTTATTATTTTTATTTTTCAAAGTTGTGATTGACTTCATTCAATCTCCTCTTCTTGAAAAGTTCCATACCCTGCAACACACTTATTTCATTCCATTTTTTCTTTTTGAACAATTCAGCATACCAACACCCATTTTCTACAACCTTCTGCCATAAATCAGGTGTCTGCTCTCTAACAAGAAATGTTGTGACAACCCCATAGCGAACACCATCGTAAGTGTGCTTACTCATCGGATGCCTGGAAAACTGAAACGTCTGTCAGATTCCCTATGCCTACTACCATGTCCACAATTACTCGAAACTGGATGCCAATAAGATGATGACATTAAGAAAGGAAATACGACAGTGGATGAAATATTTAAGTATGTTTTCGAGGGAGCCATGAAAAAGGAGCATCCTTGCATCTACATCCCTCTTTCTCATTCATGCTATGATTACTAGACAAAGGTTGTTGAACATATCTTTCAGAGCTACGAGAGAATCTAACCGTGCTTACAACATTGCGTCTTTAATAATGTCAAGGTTAACAAAGATATCACTCAACCTTGAACTCATTGTTTGGTTCAGAGTGGATGGCTTCTCCAGCTCTATGGTGGCGAGGAGGGAAATTACAAAATACGTGGTAGATGGTGAGGGAAACGATAAGCGCTCTGAATCGCCTTCCAAATACTGCGGTGAGCTCTAATTCGGTAGCCTTTAGCACAAATGACGACATGAGGATTTGTTCTTGGGATCTCTTACCTTCTCATCCACATAAAGTTGGGAGCTAAGCGACAGGTATCCAACGCTCACTTCACATCCAAATTAGTACAAAAATGGACATGAATGCTAGGTTAATAAGGGGAAATAATGTCAGCTTACATTTAAGATTTTAGCCCGCGTTTGACTATGCTAGGTTTATAGTTATCTTAAATAATAATTATATATTTGGAAAAGAAAAGTTCATAACTATATTTGGAAAAAGTAAAGTTCAAAACTAGTAGTAATGTGATTGATTCATAGGTACAAACATCATCATAATGTGATTGGTTCATAGGTACAAACATCATCATATTAATGTGATTTTGATTTGTATTACAGGTTATACAACCATGTTGAAAGTCACCATGATATTTTATTTATTATAATAAGCTGGAAAGATATATTAATTTTAGTTTATTTTAATTTTCCATTTAAAGCCATCAAATAACTCATTTTCTTCTTAGAAAACCTCATGTTACCCAGATAAAGTGACTGCAATTAAAGATGCCAGTAGAAATTTTATTTGCACTACATTTCTCAGCTTTCGTATTCTTTTAATGAAGTTTTTGTTCATGTTTAATGTGATTATAAAAAAAAAAAAACCATAGGTTTCCAGGATAGTGTGACTGTAATTTAAGATGCTTGTAGGAAGATCCTTTGCAATGTATTTCTGTTTTTTCATTTTCTTTTAATGGACATTTTGTTAATTTGACATGAATATGGAAGTATCAGGTGTGGGATCTGTATTTAATAACTTGAAAACTTGAAGAATCGAAGTAGAGGACTTAAATTTTCCAGTTGAAGCCATCAAGTAACTCGTTTGACTTAAATATTTTACTGTTAGCCATTAAATAACTCATTTTCCTGTTTAATAACCACAAGTTTCCAGGGTAGTGTCACTGTTATTAAAGATGCTCATAGAATTTCCTTTGCACTGCATTTATGATCTGAAAGGACTATATTAGTTTGCTGTGCTAAGTGTCTTTTCAGTTATAAAACATGTACAGATTTGTATCCATTTGTTTGCTTAAGGATTGAGGAATTTAACCATGAAACAGAGATGAAATTATGAGTTTTAAGCATGTAAATAAGCCTAAATAACACTGAAAAACTATGTATAATAGAGAAATAACATCACACATAATATTTACATAGCATGCATGATGAATCAGTTCACCCCTCCTGGGCTACATCTGCTAGTCCAGCTCCCAATGACATGTCCCTCTTTGTCATTATGCTCAAAATTGAAAATGAATATGTTTAAAAGCCTCCAATGGTTGTTTTCTCTGCACCAATGGCTCCATAATGCTCAAATTAGTCTAGGTATACACTTGTTTCACCCAAATTGGTCGAAAATTGACCTCCCTAGCCATTTTCCCAATGACAGCTACAAATGCTCCACTAAATGTGGAGAACTGCAGTTAAAATAACAAAACCCGCAGAATTTTAATGGCACGCTAAAAATCTGCCATTCGAATAATCGTTGTACTTATTGTTATGTTTAGGGGCAGGGGTGGCCACATGCCGACCCCCTTAAACCCTGCGGTTAACATTAAAACTCCACAATAAACTTGGAGCGGAACCTAGAGTGTTAGCAGAGTTCCACTAACCGTCGCAACCAGAGGTTTTGCATGTGATGGATTTGGAGCCGTGATGGGTTAATGCTTATGCAACTGTTTGTTAATAAGACGTGCCGCGGTTTAAACAAATACCATGTGATCATACGACGGGGCCACCGGTGAGTTGGGGTCGCTGGTGGGTTGTGACCGCAGGTGGTCCCCCTCCCCAACACACATTTCTATACAACATAAAAGTATGCGGAGTACTCATAGGTTAAGAAACTTGTGATAAAAGAGTTGGTGGTGGGTCTTGCGGGCGTGCCGGAGGTCACGGGGTCGAACCCCAATGACCTATTTAAAATTTTAATCAACCGTATAGGGGACACGTGGCAGCCTCCGGGCTGTCCACGTGTCACCATCCATTGGTCCAAAAAAAAACTCGTACAACCAAATCAACGACCCATAATATGACACGTGGAAAAACCTCATAGGCTTAGAGAAAACGAAATATTATGAGAATATTCCCCTTTTTGCTGACTGTACCTGCATGTTGACTAGGCATCCTAGTCACCCCTGTCACAAAATTTTAGCTATTTGGTAAATCAATCAGAATGAGATATCTCCCTCATACGACATCGGTTTTTCAAAGCTTTCATGGCAGCGAAATCAGAATGACTAGATCTACTCGGTTGCTCAGGTTCGGTTCAATTTTGAGCACTTTCAGTTTTGAGAAAAATTCATGATCTCCTAATCACACCTCCCCATTGGGAAGCTTTTGGACCCAAAAATAATTTGATTACCTGTTAAATAGATGAGGGTACAAATCCTTCACTTTCCAACTTCCATCCACTTTTACTTGCTTGGATTACTACCTTTGAGCCCAACTCGAAGGTAGTCGACACTTTCCCTCTTAGATGTTCTTGTCCTCCTATCAAGGATGGTATCCTCCTTGAGCTCATCCATAAATTATGGCGAGAAATATTCAATAGAAGGCAGCTTAACATCACTCCCTTGATCATAGATCAAAAGTGGCTCATGCAAAAGTAAATTTTTAACATTAACAACTAAATATATTTGCATATATGAAGGCAAGTCAAGTTGAAATGCATTGTTACCAACTTACTTGATGATCTTGAATGGACCATGGCGAATGGGCTTGAGATTTTTACCTTCTCTTTGCATCCTTTCTTTGCTTATGTGCAACCATACCTCATCTCCTTCTTGAAACTTGTGATCAACTCTATGTTTGTCATGCCTCTCCTTGTATTTTCTTTGACTCTTCTCAAGCTGTTCTTGAACTTGTTGATGAATAATATAAATTTTCTCAATGAAATTTCGAGCCTTGTCAATATCACTATACCCATCAATTGTAACATCCTTCTCAAAGATTAAGTTTAATGAATACCCAAAGCATGCTTCAAAAGGTGAAGTATTTGTAGAAGAGTGCTTGGCCCGATTGTAAGCGTGCTGAATGTAATGCAGTTTTTGATCCCACAACTTGGGATGTTTGCTGCAATATCCTATAAATAGATGCACAACAGTTCTGTTCACCACCTCGGTTTGGCCATCAATTTGCAGATGAAAATCAATACTCTTTTTCAACTTTGTGTCCATCACCTTCCAAAGATTGGACCAAAAATTCCCAATGAATCTGGAATCCCTGTCACTAACAATAGAAGTTGTAAATCCATACTGAATCCATACATTTTGAAAATAAAGTTCAGCAGTAATGGTTTTCTTACATGGCATAAGTATACACATTTTACTGAATCTATCCACAACTACATAAAGATAATCATGTTGTTTTCTTGACATAGGTAGACCTCCAATAAAGTCCATGGAGGCACTCTCCCATGGCCTTGATGGTACCAGTAGTGGCGTGTACAACCCAAGCTTCCTATTGCTAGGATTTCTTGTTGCACACATAGAAACACTTCTTATAAAACGTGACACACTATCTATCATGCGAGGCCAATAGCAATACCTCTGTAGATGCGCCACTGTTTTGCTTACCCCAAAGTGTCCAACAATAAGAGACGTATGAGCCTCTCTCATGACACTAAGCCTCTCTCCTTGTGGTATACAAAACTTTCCCAAATGAAACAACAAATTGTTATGCATGTGATAATCATTTTCCTCAACTTGATTCCCTTCACTAAAACTAACATACACATCTTGAAAATCAACATCATGTGCATATTTTTCTATGTAACTCTCATGTACAATAGAATCATTTTAAAGTAAAGTAGAAGAACTTATGATTGGCCTTGAAAGCATATCAACAACTTTATTGAAAATACCTTTCTTGTACCTTATAACCAAGTGAAACTGTTGAAGGAAACCCATCCACCTGAAATGTCGTGATTGCTGCAATTTTGTTTGTGACTGCAAGTACTGTAATGGTTGGTGATCGATATGTATAATTGTCTCTTTAACCATTAAGTAGTGTTTCCACTTCTTTACGCTTTGTACCAACGCATACAGATCTTTTTCATATGTAGGATAATTAGTTACAACACCATTGGATGTTTCAGAATGAAAAGCCATAGGATTACCATGCTGCAAAAGTACTGCGCCCATGGCATAATCACTAGCATCGGTTTGTATCTCGAATGGCTATCTTAAATTCGGTAATGCAAGGACCGGAGCCGAACTGATATTGTCTTTTAAATCTTCAAAATCTTGCTACTGTTTGCCTCCCCATTGGAAACCTTTCTTCACACTTGTCACTGCATGCATAGGAGCTGCTATGGCAGAAAAGTTAGCAATAAACTTTCTCTAATACTGAGCTGCGCCTAAGAAACTTCTTACCTCGGTTACTATTTTGGGAGTGGGCCAATTCAAAATGGCTTCCACTTTAGAAGGATCAATTCTCAACTTGTCTCCTCCTACAATATGTCCCAAAAAAACCAGATAAGTCTTTCTGAACTCACACTTTGACATCTTAAGAAATATTTTCTCTTTCTTCAAAACATCAAGCACCCTTTTCACATGCAAGACATGTTCTTCTCTTGTTTTTCTGAAAATCAATATATCATCTAAATACAAAATCACAAAGTCATCAAGAAATGGATGTAAAACATTATCCATAACACACATGAAAGTTGCCGGTGCATTACACAAACCAAATGGCATAACCAACCACTCAAAGAGTCCTTGTTTTGTTTTGAATGCAGTCTTCCATATATCACTTTATGCAATTCTTACTTGATGATATCCACTTCGTAAATCTAACTTAGTGAAAAACTTTGCTTCTTTCATCTGATCAAGCAAATCATCTATCCTTGGAAGTGGATATCGGTTCTTTACCGTTATCTTGTTTAAAGCTCTAAAGTCTACACACATGCACCAAGTCCCATCTTTCTTTAGAATCAAGACTATGGGTGAACCGAATGGCGAAATGCTTGGCCTTATGAGTCCCTTGTCCAACATGTCCTTGATTTGCCTCTTAATTTTAGCATTCTCCATTATCGACATGCAATACATATCGATGTTTGGAAGAGGACAATCTTGTTGCAACTGAATCTCATGTTGAATCTCCCTTTTTGGAGGCAATACTATTGGCTCCTGAAACATCTCATGATGTGCATCAAATATATCATATAAATATTATTTCAACTTAGGATCTCAATCCTCAAATGATTCATGATTAACATTAGCTTTAGGCTCAATCATTAGAAGAACAAAATTATTACTTGAATTCACCAACCTCTTTACCTGTCCAACATTTACCATTGCAATATTTGTCTTCTTGCGATGTGCTCTAACACTGTACTCCTTGCCATGTTTGAATAAATGGTATTTGTTCTCATGGCGATGGAAGATTTATTTCCTATCATACAAGTAAGGACCGCCCAACATAATACCTGTAATATCAAGCAGAACCACATCTAATTCAACCGTGTCAACAAAATGTGCAGTTATTGCAAACCGCAATATGCACTTCTTTGAAACTTGTAAATTTGCATCCTTACAAGTCCACCAAAGTGGATATGGTTTTGGATGTGGAATGGTCTCAAGATTAATTTTCTTGACCAATTCTTCAGAGATTAAGTTTGCTTGTAACCCAATGTCAAACAGTGTGTCAATCTTGGTTTGTTTGGATATGACCATCACATGAAACAGTTCAATTCTCTCTTCTTAATTTGGAGCTTGTATGTGATAATTTGATGTACTAGTATTGGGTTTAGTTTCAATTTATTTCCCCTTCATGTTCTTCAATCCCATGGTTGCAATTTTAGATTCATCACCTGAATCCTCTCCTATATCATGTTGAGTTGCAACTACAGTTTTCTGTTTCCCTTTGTTGTTCTGATGTTTGGGCCTCTTTTCAGGATGTAATTTCCAACAATTTTTCTCATCATGGCCTTCTATTGAATAATGTTCACAGAACACTATTTCTCCCTCTTTCTTGACAGATGCATTCTTTTTTCCAATACCTTTTGAGGTCCTCTCTTTGTTTTTCCCCTTAAAAGGTTTCTTCCTACCCTCATCAATAATGTTTTTCCCTCTAGCTTCTAGATGTGTGGCCTGAACACAAACTTCATCTAGACTTGTAGGGTTAAACATGAGAATAGTATGTCTTACGTAGCTATGTAAGCCTCCTATGTACTTGAGAAAAGTATCTTGGCTCTGGAAATCTACCCCTAATAAGAGAGCTCTTCTCCTAAATTCTTGGGTGTAATATTGCACATTCTGCCCTTTTAATTGTCTAAATTTTTTCTAGTTCATTATGAATTTATGCATATGAGCTAATGGATAAAACTGTTGTTTTATTATAGTAATGAAATCAGTCCATGATAGGATAATCTTACCATGCTTCTTGATCTCCTCTTTTGTCTTGGCTTCCCACCAAACAAGTGCTGCAATTTCCATTCTCAATGAAGCTAGTTGGATTTTGGTATTATCATCATGAAGGTTATGAATTCTCAAATAGACCTCCAATTTCCTAATCCAATTATCAAGCTTTTCTGCATTGAATTCACCATTTAACATTGGCAATTCAAACTTTACATCAAGTTTTATAAAAGGAGTTTTACCAGTGTTCTTTAACTTGTGTGGCTGATGTACTGATGATGAAGTAGAGGATGATGATGATGAGGGTGAGGATGGTGACTTTCCACTGCCTTGATTTCCTCCATTTCCATTCTTTGATTTGTCTTGATCATTTTGACCTCCTGATGATCCCCGTCCTTCCTTGTGAAGTTTTAATCCTTCTCCTTCTAGTCTCTCATTCCTTTCTTGATAAAGGACTCTCACCATCTCAGTCATGTCAAGGAATGCTTTCATGAACACTCGTTATTCTTCTTAGGGATCCACCTCTTCATGGATTTATTCTTCCCCTGGAGGCATGCTTAATGCTGCTTCTGCTTATTTTGGAGGTGAACTAGGTGGTGGAGAATGTGGAAATATTTCCCTCCTTTGCTGTGGCTCACTTTGAGACCCTCTTACTTCCACCAATTTGCCTTCTCCTCTCTTAAGCTTGAGCCTATTAAGCATGTGAACACTTACCAAAAAAACAAATATTTGCACACAACAACACCAAATAATAAACTCTAGCTTTGATACCAACCTGATCTGAAAGGACTATATTAGTTTGTTTTGCTAAGTGTCTTTTCAATTATAAAACATGTACACATTTGTCTCCATTTGTTTGCTTAAGGATTGAGGAATTTAACCATGAAACATATATGAAATTATGAGTTTTAATCATGTAAATAAGCCTAAATAACACTGAACAACAGTTTATAACAAAGAAATAAAATCACACATAAGATTTACACAGCAAGCATGATGAAGTAGTTCACCCCTCCTGGGCTACATCTGCTGGTCCAGCTTCCAATGGCATGTCCCTCTTTGTCATTATGCTCAAAATTTCAAATACATATTTTTTCAAGCCTCCAATGGTTGTTTTATCTGTACCAATGGCTCCATAATTCTCAAATTAGTCTAGGTAGACTCTTGTTTCACCCAAATTGGTCGAAAATTGACCTCCCTAGCCATTTTCCCAATGGCAGCTACAAATGCTCCACTAAATGTGGAGAACTGCAGTTAAAATAGCAAAACCTGTCGAATTTTAATGGCACGCTAAAAATCCACCATCTGACTAACCGTTGTATTTATTGTTATGGTTAGGTGTGGGGGTGGCCACATGCCGACCCCCTTAAACCCCACGGTTAACATTAAAACTCCGCAATAAACTTGGAGCAGAACCCGGAGTGTTAACATAGTTCCACTAACTGTCACAACCAGAGGTTTTTCATGTGATGGCTTTAGAGCTGCCGTGGGGTAAGGTTTATGCAACTGTTTTTTAACAAGACGTGCCATGGTTTGAACATATACCATGTGATCCCCCTCCCCAACACACATTTCTATACAACATAAAAGTATGTGGAGTACTCATAGGTTAAGAAACTTGTGATAGCAGAGTTGGTGACGGGTCTTGCAGGCGCGCTGGAGGTCACGGGGTCGAACCACGGACCTATCCAAAATTTTAATCAATCGTACAGGGGACATGTGGCAGCCTCCGGGCTGACCACGTGTCACCCATCCATTGGTCCACAAAACAACTCGTACAACCAAATCAACGACCCATAATATGCCACGTGGAGAAACCTCATAGGCTTAGAGAAAGTGGAATATTATGAGAATATTCCCATTTTTTTTGACTGTACCTACATGCTGACTGGGCATCCCAGTCACCCCTGCCACAAAATTTTAGCTGTTTGGGAAATCGATCAGAACACGATATCTCCCTTATACGACATCAGTTTTTCGAACCGTTCACATCACATGAATTAGAACGACGAGATCTACCTGTTTTATCAGGTTCGATATAGTTTTGAGCACTTTTAATTTTGAGAAAAATTCATGATCTCCTCATCAATTTGTGTTGGTTTTATTTAATGGATATTTTCTTCACTTAATGTGGTTGTGGAAGTGTCAAGAATGGAATTATCCTAGTATATAATTGAAGAATCAAAGTAAAAGAATTCAATATTCCACTTAAAGCCATTAAGTAACTCATTTTCCTTTTAGAAAACCACTAATTTCCTAATTGATGAGGATTATGCAGGAGCAGGCACGACATCCTTAATTTTTTTCAGTAAAAGAAGATTCTAAAATCAACAAACTAGAAATGGATAGAAAGGTCAATTATGTGCACACAATTACATGTTGGTGTAAATATTTTTATTTATATGGCCTTGCATGGTTGTCTGATATAACTATTTATGTGTACATGTAACTCATGTAACTCAATTGTGATAGCAACCCTACTTTAACTTGAGGCAATGTATTCATTTTACTTTCAAATTGTCTAATATTTTTATATGACATTTCTAATTGTAATTTGTAATTATAATTTATTTTGCTAATATTAACTGCTAAAAATTTGATTCCCAGACTCAAACTTATTACTAATTAAAAGTTTTAAAGCTTCATTACAACTTCAACTCTCAACAATCTAAACTCCAATTTACCTATATTTAAACTAAGCAGCAGGTACTAGCTACTACGTAGCACTTGTTTTATTTCTAAAGTCGTAAAATACTAAAACTAACATCAACTTCTTCCACAATTGTTCTAAGTTATTCATCTCGCAATATCCTCATATCACATCACCGTACAATTATCCATTCATCAATTCCTTTCCATGTTGGGCTTTTCTAGTTTCTGGATATACTATTTTAACTCTAAAGTAAGCAATTTGATGTAAATTTTTATTTTTTAAATTTGACATATATTTCCTTTTTACCCGTGTGTTTTTATTTTTCCTCGTGTTATGAATTTTAATGTTAATAATTTATTAAAATATTTATTATTATATTCATAAATAATATCACTAAATTTCTTTAAATTATTATTATTTAATTTAATTTAAATTTATTTATGATTAATAGAGATAAATTTTTTAAAATACAAATATTTTCAATTATATAAAAATTTAACTCTATAAATTTGATCCTTTTAATATTTGATAAAATCTAAACCTTTTCTTATTAATATATTTTATAATTTTTTTAGCCTCAATGGGGTGGATGAGCACGTGGCATTGGAGCTCAAAGGAGGGTGTGGTGAAGGGTGAGTTCCTACCACCCCACCAATTCTCAAGATCATTAAAGATGGTAAGGGGAGAGGGGGAAAGCCACCCCATGCTTTAAGCATGTGATGAGTGTATTACTTAGATATATGGATTTTTGGGTTTTCCCACCTTCATTCACATCGATTCCGTTGTGGGGTGGGCCTTTGATCTATATGATCCACATCCCTCAGATGTAGGTGGGATTAATAGATTCCTTTTCAAGCTTGACTTTCTGGAATTATGTTTTTGGGCAGAAAAATATTTAGGTGGCGGATTTGGAAGGTTTACCCTGGAATTGGAAAGTAGGTTTTTATATCAAATTCATACCATGTAATAGCGAAATCCCTTTGTTTCTTTGGGCACAAATGAATGGTTTCGCATTGGAGATGAAGGGGATTCTAGGTTTCCTATCATGAGAGTAGTTCATGGCAAGGGGATAAATTTTGACTATGGTTGGCGAAAGATGGTAATGAAAGATTCCGGATTTGGTTCTTAGACATGGTTAAATTCGGTTACTCCTCGGGAGATAAAAAGGTAATTTTTGAATCCTAGATCCAATATGTGTATTGATTTTAAAATGAGTGTTTCCATTGGTTTGTTCTGGGTTATTTTCCTCAGTTTTTGGTGGGGAATGTGAGTACTTTGTTTAGTCTGAATTTGGGGGTTTTGTTTTTCTAGGACCTGGCATTGAATCCTATGACTAAAGGTATTCAACATAGCAATTTTTTCATAGAATACTTGAGGCTCAAGTTTTTTTTCTTTCGTCCCTCCTTGTTTCTTAATAATTTGGTTGCTGACATAGCCTAGGTTACTATGGAATTATATCTTGGGGAAAGTGGTGATTTAGTATGCATCTAATGGGCTGGTCTTGATTTTGCATCAACGAAATTGTTATTGTGGTAATTTTTGGGATTATAGGGGGTTAATGTTTGACTAAGATCAATATGTCACATCAGTGCAAGTGTATCCATCATGGGGATGAGGAATGTGGCCAAACTAGCATGTCTCGTTCTAAGATCTTGGCTCAGGAGGCGATGGAACCATACCATGTAGTGACATCATCAGGTACATAGGAAAATATTCAATGGTTAGAGAGACATGTTTTCCAAGATAGGCATGCTTTCTTTGATATAGAACTTATGTATGAAGTTTCTCATTGGATTTGACCCTAGTCATACGAGGGGAAGGAGAAACCAACACATGCATGCTATTACTCTCCAATGGTAGTGTTGTGGAGGTAAATCCCCTCTACGGACAAAGGCGATCCCTACTAGCCCAGAACGGGTCTAGCAACAATCGTAACACGCTATGGTGCAGGTCCCTAATTGCAATGAACCAACTTGCGAAGAAGGCCTACCTCAAGTCCAACGCTGTCGTTTGTAGAGAAGATGATGCTCCCGTTTCCTTGCTTCGACAGATCACAATCCTTTCGCTCACTGCGATCGAACACCTGCACACACAAGAAACACGATAGACACAAGCGTAAAACCCGATTTATGAAATTATGTATCAGTCAGAGAAGACACAACTCATGATCATCATGAAAAATACGAGTGGAACCATAACCAATAGTCGCTTATCATTAATTCAACAAAGGAAAATACAACCTGGCTCTGACGCTGAACCTTCCTTCGGCGGGTCGTCAGTGGAATACGTCTCGGTAAAGCTTGCTGGGAATGGGGACAAGCCTCTCTCTTCGATCGTCAATCTCCTTGCTATGGATTTGGCACTATGAGGACTATCAAAGCTCTTGCAGCATTCTTTAGGCTATGAAGGCTCTTGGAGATTATCTTGCAAAGGGAAATGGCAAGATTATATAGATGGTGGAAGAGGAGTTGGGATCCCTAAAATCATGGGATTGGCCCTATCCTCAAGGAAGCTTCCATGAGAGGTGGCAAACTACTTCCTCTACATGGGAATCCGGAGCCAAACGTCCCAACTCAATTTAGAGACCAGTTCAGGAGTTGTTTAAAGTCAATCTTCCGCCATTTATTTTTAAAAAACACCCTTTATTAAGCCTGGCGCGAGTGCGACTCTGAGACAGAGAGCCAATTGGCGTGCCCTCTTTGAAGGATTTCCCCCATTGGCGCGGGTATAACACAAGCTAGTCGCGCCAAGGATGGAAAGGCTATTTTTAGGGTTTTTCACAAGGAGATGTCTTTAGGGGAATGAAATTCCATGTCTAGGGGAATGCCATGAAAGTGTTTTCAGGTTATGTCACTGCTCACAGGTCATGGAATGAGCCCTCCAATGTGCGGGACGGGGAATTGCAGGGACGGTGACAAATTGATGTGTAACAGATGCCCCCTAAAGCATGAGGCTCGAAAGAGAGAGAGGGGTGAAATGCTTTATGAGGACGTATCCAACTGAAAACACCGCCATTGGAAAACCTGCGTAGAGAAGTAAAACTGATATCTAAAATACATGATATATGTGTGGTATGGGCACAACCATCCATAACAGAGTATACAATAATCCAAATCCAAGGTATGGATGCAACCATCCAGTGAGGATCGATAATTAGACTCAGGTATGGTCGCAGCCATCCAATGAATGAGTCATGTAAGTAATCATAATAATCCACAAAATTGCAGCCTGGATTCCAATAGACAAAATCCAGGGTCTTGCGCTCCATCTCGACCCGAACAAAGTACAAGTTCAAGCATGTGAATGAGTGAGCTGAAGTCGAACATGCAAGAACATCATCTGATTACCAGCCAATGATGAAAGCTGTTAACAGATGCGAGAGGTACCACCAATAATGACAATGGCCCTCAAGGTACTATAGGTACAATCTATGGCATATGAATCAATGAGATGGCATCGAACACCCGCAGAATCACTCGATCGGAGGTCAATGATGAAAACCTCACGTTGAACGCGAAGAACTTGCCATTGAGGCATGCAGGCTCCAAGGTACTAGAAGGGAGTCTCTAGATCATCTTCCTGGATAAAGAGTTGAAGTCGACAAGAAGTGACCTTGATCGAAGGTGAGCCATAGTGTTTCCCACATCATCGACACGAGACAGAGGAACATAATTTTTTTTGTGAATCAAGGTCAGATGAGAATCAGAGGAAGGTTGAAACTTGCAGAGGTCAACTTCTCTTGAACATATTGGTGGCACAACAGTGGATTTGGCAGTATTTGACATCAAAAGATCAGAGGTCATGGCGACGAGGAAAAGAGCAGATGAGAGGTCAAAAGGGATCACCCAAACCCATAGAGGCAAGTGAAAAACGAGATGAGATGTCCCCAACTCGACACGAATGCAGACAAGTGCCATGTTCAAGAGCGACATACTGTCGACACGACAATGATGTTGGTTCCATTTTCCCCACCATTTTTTGCGAGTACCTCTTTATTTTTACACAATATTGAAGAGGATACCATATGCTTGCTATATAAGTCCATCCTAGTACATTTAATGAGCCCTAGGAAGGAGAAACTTGAATATCGTCATTACGACTGAATCCGATGTCATCAGGGTTTAACGAGTCTGACAAAGGAAGAACTCGGCGTCTTTTCATGTTTAGAGAGTTTGAAAAGACAGCGGAAAAGTAAACTCCAATGGTCCCTTTTTGTGAATAGTTCCTCAGATCCAAAAATGTAGAAAACTATGTCTGAGAAAACCTCCGAGTCGCGATAGGCTAGGGTATTCCTTTTTCGTAAATAATCTATCCCAGCCCGAAAAAGGGGTAAACATATACTGGGTAGATGTCGTTTTGTGGCCACTTTAACGAGATCGAAACGACAAGGGACTTGGCAATCTTTTCAAGTTTAGAGAGTCAGAAAAGAGCTGAAAGATGACTCCAAAGTGACATTTTCATGTTTTTACCGAGTCTGAAAAAGTGTAAAATACAACTCGTATCACTGTCCAAGTCGCGTAAAAACCTGTCACTGCACATAAAAGTAAGCGTAAAATCCATTTTTCGAAAAAACATATTAAAATATTGAGAAAAATGACATTTAAAACCTAAATTTTATTCAGAAAGTTATAAATAGGCTTCAAATGGTAAAACAAATTTACTTTTACTTTTTACCTTACTTGGAGAGCAACAGTGGTCTGTTTGTGTGCAAACTTGCGGCGGTGATTGCGACTGATCCAGGATGTCATTGAGCTCCTCGTTTTTTCCAAGTAAAAGGCGTTCCCTTAAGATCCATTTTAATCCATTTTTTACGAGTTTCCATTGCACAGTCAATATCTGGAGGAGACTTTTAAAAATTTTAGGGCTCCGCCATTGGCACGGGTATCGGGCACAGACCCACGCCAATGGAATTTTCCTCACAAAGGGGTCGCGCCAACTGGCGCGACTGTTAGGAAAACAGTTGCGCCAATGGCACAACATAATTTTCCACTTTAGATTTCCAAACAGTGAGGCATACATCTGGATTTCCAAGCATGACAGAGATCTAACAAGGGTTTTTGATCATGTTGATGCAGGTAACCAAGCACAATGGTTATTGAATGGAAGGAGAGGGAACATGGGGAGGAAGATGAAATGGCTATGGAAAACAAAGCCTGTATGAATGCACTCAAGAAGTGTGGACTCAAAAAATTCTTTCTTACTCCATGTTTACGAGCTCAACCTGAGCTGTTACAATACTTGGTCAACATATGGGACGAAAATGAAGAAGTATTTAAACTTCGGGACCAAGTGTTGGAATTTGAGGTTTCCGACGTGTATTTCATCATCGGGCTGTCGCGGAGAGGCCCAGTACCCATTTTGACAGGCAGCAGACCTTCTGGGGAGAAAATGGAGCAAGTAATGGCGAGGGTGTGCCCAGGGGCACGAACCGGATCGGGAAGCGGGAAGGTGGACATTCACATTGTCCGCGATCTAGCACTCAGAGTAGTGCTACACACTATTACACGAGCTGCAGGATCGCAAGCTCCACATGAGGCAACCAAGGCCCAACTCATACTAGCCTCTGAGTGTATGAACCCCACATTGTTCGATTGGGCTACTAAAGTGACGAGCAATATTAAGAGGCAGCTGACAAGATGCAAGCAAGTCAAACTAAAGCAGTTTGGCTATGGTTCCATTTTGGTGTCATTCATCCTGGAACGACTACCCATTTTCCAGGGCCAAGGCGCCATAATTGCTGAGTCGGTACCAAGAGAGCCGAGGATGGCTCACTAGGTAGCACTTATGCCCAGGTTAGGAGGAGGCCAACAGATGTCTTGGAGGCCCGAGTTCTTTGGGTGGTTACGGCGACAACTGATCGTGGTCAAGGATTGGCCCTATGCTGGGACCGATTTCACCGGAGATCCCGATCTTCCGCTCTCGGAGGGGGAGGATTGGGATGAGGAGTTGGGTATGATACTCTTTTTGATTTTTATATGTATTTATGATTTTTTTGGCAATACATGTCTGTTCTAAAAATAATTTTATGTGTATGCAGACATCGGCCCAGAGAGGCCCGCGGGCATGTCGCCCATTGTGCGGAGAACCCATGCCGTACATGACCCTCAGGCTAAGGGTGGCTAAGGGTGGCGAAGGCGACGAACTGATCCATAACTTGGAGGGCATTGCCCAGGGGATCCTGGACTATGCACGTCTAGCAGATGTTCCGCTAGCATACTAGCGACACACTGTGGGGGTGCCTAGTCGCCTCCACCGACTACTGAGACGCTTAGTGCGCGCGGTGGCGTGTTACCGCGAGCACCATGCAGATTAGACATCTAGGGCTTTTCCTGCATATTTTTGAGAGACATGTCGTCTCTGACTGTATTAAGACGAACATGTATATTTTTTGATTTCATGTGATGCACACTATGTAAACATTTCAACACACACATATATATATACCTATTTCTGGATGGATCTTTTTACATGTGATGATGTTTTTGTTTATAAGTTGCACAAATGTATATCTAAAACCATATTCACTACTGCATCTGTTAATGTATTCATATGTCTGGGTATGTGTTGATATGTGATATAATCAAAATTTCTCTCTAGTAAACGAATACGTAGATACATACGTAAAATGGATGGGTTTCTAACTGAATAATGTTCGTTAACCTGTAATACTACAAGTTTTGAATCTAGATACACAAGAAATTCATGAATGCCGAGGTCCACAGCCTCGGCTAATAATTCCAATACGGCACTATATTCTGCAATATTATTTGTAGCAGGACCCAGACACACACCTTGCAGGTTAACCAACTCACCAGCAGGATCATAGATTACCCAGGCTGCTGAGGACAGATTCCTGGTACTGCGGGAGGCACCATCTGCAAAACCCACAAACAGAGTAATAGACATTTTCACAATCAAGAAGACCCGATCAACAGAAATATGCTTACATCGCACACCACACCACACATGCACACAAATGAATATAAACACCTATGTACACACACCACACCAAAAATAACTTCAAGCGTAGTATTTTTTAAGGTACAACCCATTTCTAGGCTGCGCCAATAGAACTCCTTCATAATCAATGAGCTCATAAGCCCCATTTTTCAATACTCGTTTCACAATGTAGGGCCCATGCCACATCGGTTGGAACTTTCCTGCTCCAATTTTGTCATGTGCTTGGTCGTATAGGATGACAAGGTCCCCTTAGACAAAGGAACGTGGAGATACAGATTGATCAAAGTGGGCTTTGACCCGCTTCTTCTATGCTTCGATGACTAAAGGAGCCAAGCGGTGGGTTTCATCCAACCATTCCAAATACAAGAGACGCTCTTCTTCAGGAGAAGTGTCGGGCAAAAGTTCCACAACCAACTTTAAGGAAGGAATTTCGCACTCAACCGAAAGAGTCGCTTCCAGACCATACACCAATTGAAAAGGTGTGAATCTGGTCACTCTCTTTGCTAAAGTCCGGTATACCCATAGAGCTGAGAACAATTGGAGGTGCCAATTGGATTTATGGATTCCAATTGTCCGTTGAAGCATTGTGACCAAAAATTTGTTCACAGCCTCAACCTGGCCGTTTGCCTGGGGTTAATATGGCGTTGAGCTATCATGTCGTAACCCCAATCTTGATGTCATCTCGGCCATCATGTAATCTCGAAAATGAGTGCGATGATTGGTAACAATGGCCTGAGGGACCACGAAACGTGAAATAATGTGGTTAAAAATAAACTGGGCATCTGTCTTACCGTCGGTGGCTAGTGTAGGCATCGCTTCGGCCCACTTAGTAAAGTAGTCGACAACGACGATTATATATGCATGCCCCCCGGCCGAATGAGGGTTACACATCATGAAATCTACGCCCCATTTCGCAAAAGGGCCGACAGTAATGACATGATGTAGAGGAAGAGGTGGCGCGCGCATCTTGTGCTGAAAAACCTGACACACATGACATTTGCGAACTGCAACAATACAGTCTTTGAATATCGACGACCAGAAGTAACCTGCACGCAGAATCTTCTGGGCAGTGGCATATCCAAACATGTGACCGCCATAGGCGTCACTGTGACAGTCATTCAAGACTCTTTCAGCCTCTTCCAAGGTTAAGCACTGGCGGAGCACCGAATCTACTCCAACCCGGTATAACATATCTCCTACAATGCGGTAGGGTTGAGACTGATGCCGAATCCGACGTCGGGCATCTTTGGTCAACTCAGAATGGAACATTGATGTTTGAAGATATACTATGATGTCGCCGTACCATGGGTCGCGAGTGCTGATAAGGAAGAGTGTTTCATTAGGATATGATCCTCGGAATGAGATGGGGTGGAGTCTGTCGGGAGGGAGAAAATGAGATCCGCAAAAACCAGTGATTTGGTCGACTTAGCAGTGGTAAAATCTAGGTCGAACTCCTGAAGGATGACGATCCATTTGGAGTATTTTCCCCCCAGTAATTGTCGAGATAAAATGTACGTCATGGGGTTGCAATCCGAAACCACGGTTATTGTACGCAACAGGATGTAGTGGCGAAATCGCTCCACAGAGTGTACTGCGGCTAACGCCAGTTTCTCGACGTGAGCGTACCACGTTTCTGTGTCGAGAAGATTCCGTGATAGATAATAAACGACGTGTTCATTTCCATCATCGTCATCCTGCACCAGAACCATAGCTATGGTGCTAAACGCGGTGGCCAAATATAGAGTGAAATCACGGTGATAGTTTGGAGGACGAAGCAATGGAGCATTAACAAGTAACGTCTTAAGATTCTTGAAGGATCGTTGAGAAATCTTGTCCCAACGAAAGGGAACGTTTTGCTTTAAAAGATGCGTGAAACCTTTGGTAACTTTCGTGTAGTTCGGGATGAAGCGTCGAAGGAAATTAGCTTTTCCCTGCAGACTCTGTAGTTGATATAACGAGGAGGGTGATGGGAGATTGACAATGGCCTCGACTTTTAGAGGGTCGAGGCGAATCCCGTCTTTGGAGACTATGAATCCAAAAAGAGGGCCAAAATCCACGCAAAAGACGCATTTATGAGGGTTGAGCCGGATATTATAGCGTCGACAACGAAGGAAAATTTGGCGGAGGTGTTCGGGATGGTCCTCTCGCTGAGCTGAGTGAGCTGGAAAATCGTCCAGATAAGGTTGAACAATATGGCGTATGTCGTGGAATGTGTAAGACATAGCACGCTGGAAAGTAGCTCCAGCGTTCTTCAAGCCGAGCGGGAGCTTTTTATAGGCAAAGGTACCCCACGGACAGATGAATGCAGTCTTGTGTTGATCGACAGGTAAAATATTTATCTGATTATACCCGGAAAAACCATCAATCAAGGAATAAATTTCACTCCCAGCACATTCGTCAATGATTTGATCTATGAAGGGGGTGGGATAGTTTTCCTTAGGACAGGCTCGATTAATATCACGGTAATCAACACAGACTCTTATAGTACCCTGTTTCTTATCTACAGAGACAATGTTTGAGACCCATTCTATGAGGAGGATTGGGTAAATGAAGCCCGCGTTCAGAAGTTTTTCAACTTCTGCTTTAATGGCAGTGGCTTTGCGAGGATGCACTAGGCGTAGACGTTGGCGCACGGGTTTCGCCACGGGATAGGTAGGAATCTTGTGCACTACTATGCTGGGATCAATCCCAGGCATTTCCTCATAGGACCAAGCAAACACGTCTTTGAATTCACAGAAAAGATCAGTATAAACTCATATCTCATCAGGAGAACAAGTTACTCCCACATGTATGTTCTCAACTATCCCCGGTTTGACGGAGATGTCGAACTGTGATGCAGCTAATTTCCTTTGAATGCGTAGCGATTGAGACAGGTGCAACACCATTCATCATAAATATCTGGGACCCAAATGGTGCAGATGGTGATGGCTGTTCAACCATCTGGGTCTGCTGAGACGGGAACGGTTCTTTAAGAACTGCCGGAGTCCCTTTAGAGCCTTTGAGAAGTTGACTAATTTCAGATCGTCTGGGACAATCCTTAGTATAATGATCTCCTTCACAAATAAGGCAGGGGTACTTCAGTTTACGTTGGGAACCATCATCAGTACGAGGTTTAGAAGACTCTGACTTTGGGGCATCGGGTTTGGATTTTCCTTTGCCCTTCTTTTTTCCTTTGGAGGTTTTTTCCGTAGGATTAGCCTGAACGGCGTTAACCTCCATAGTTTTGCCAGAATCTGGAGGGGCGGGAAGAGCAGAACTATTGGACGAATTGGACTTCTGCTTCCCATTCGAAGATTTTCGAGAATTTTGAGACACGGAACCAATAACACCATCCACCGCTGGGGTAGGTGGAGCTTTAGAGGTTCCTGAGCGTGGAGCATCAGTCAAAATATCATAAAGCGTGCCGGACTGAGAGTATACTAGATCGAGATACTGGGCACGCGCAATGGCCTGTTCTTCAGTCACACATGCCCCCATAGCAATATCTTGCTCGATTTTGTTAACGAAGGATGTGGTGAACCAATGAGTTAGTAGTTGATTAGGTATATCAAACTTGATCAGCCTACGACAACATCGCCACTCATGAATATGATCGGATATGTGGGTGGCTTTATCCTGCTTCAAGGAAGCCAGGAGATGCGTCCCGACTTCATAGCGAACCGGTAACTGAAAGTGAGTCAGAAAATCCATTGCTAAAGTATTGAAATCTCGAAATATGCCACGGGGTAATTCAATATACCACTTAGAAGCAGCACCGGTAAGAGTGCACTGGAAGAGACGTAGATGAATTAAATCATCGACCCAAGAATTAGACGAACACCACAAATGGTAGGTCATTACATGAGCTTGGGGGTCTTCACCAGCTTTACCTTCAAACTTTGGGCAGTAGTCGGGTACCTTGGTCGGAACCGGAGGCCAATAAGGATTGTGAAGAATCAGATCATTGGTTAATTTAGAAACGTCTGGTAATTCCAAGGTAGCCAAGAACGACAATTGCGGATTGAACGGCATGCAAGCCCCTCGATAAGGACTGGTACCTGTACTCCACGCTGGTTGAGAATATCCTTGCCCCCATGGGTTCTGTCCGGTAGGATTCTGACTGTAGGGGGTATAGGGTGTATAACCGGTCTGATTCAGTTGCTGGTAACCAGTATACGGGGCTTGATAACCAGAGTATGGACCCTGATTGTATGTCGGCCCTGTTCGGGCAGGTTGTGGATTTGGTTGTTGAGTATAGGTGTAGCCGGGTTGTTGAGTGTAATAATGGCAACCTTGGGGCAGATTATAAGTCGGTCGATATTGAAAGTGAGGGTAGTAACTGCCTTAAGGTTGAGTGGGCTGCTGATAGGTGGGACCCTGCTGAGCCTGATAATTAGGATGCACCGGTTGATTTGGTTGCGGCATCGAGTACATTGGCTGTTGGGCAGGGTTGACAGAGTGTGCAGGATGACCTAGTTGAAGAGGATGGCCTGGCTGAATGGGCTGCCCTGGGTGAACAGGTTGTGGAACACCAGGTTGTGCCAGATGGATCGATTGGCCTGGTGGAGGAACACTGGGTTGCGCCGGATGGACCGGTTGGCCTGGTGGAGGAATGGAGCCAGGTGGTGGCTAGTAACCAGTCTGACCTGCAGCAGGACCATAAGATGGTCCTGGCTGATATGCAACATTTGGAGCAATAGGATACTAAGGTTGCATGGGTTGGGATGGTTGGACTTGCCCCCCAGGACCGTATACTGGCCCGGGTTGGTACCCTGGTTGACCTGTGAGTCCCTGAGGTTGCCCCGGTTGGACTCCAGGAAGAGGCTGCATGAGTTGACCTGAAGGGTTGTAATACTGTCCTTGTGGACCGTATAATGGCCCCTGCTGGCCCACAGGGTAACCTTGCGGGTCATAAGGATAGCCAGGCTGGCCCGAAGGTTGGCCTTGAAAAGGTTGTCCTTGCGGGTTATAAGACTGCTCAGCCTGGTTATACAGTAAACCCTGAGCATGAAGTTGAGCCTCAGGAGTGGGTAAACGTAAAGGATTCCCGTACTCATCGTATTGATATGGAAAAACGTACACGGGTGTACCATCCTGTGCATAATGCGAAAAATACAAGCGGTTGGGATCTTGAGAGGATTGTCCAACCTCGGGGTTCGATTGTTGTAGGGACAATCGATACTCCTCAGGAGAGATGTTCTTCGGCATAGCAGAAGCTATATAGACGTCTTCGGGAAGCGATGTGGTCCTTACGGACTGAGTGGTAACAACAGGTGTAGATGCAACCACACAAACAATGGGCCTGACGGGTACAGAAGTGACCTGAGGGGATGACGTGATAGGTGTCTTAGGAGACATCCCCAACGAAGGAATAACCGGCCTCGTAGAAGGAGCTGATACCCCCATAGAGGCAGCGGCGGCGATAATCTGACCTAAGGATCTATACCCTGCTGGTAGTGAGGGACCAGGCGAAGACATAACAGATGGTTCAGCGTTGTCTTCTGGGAATAAATTTCGGGTTAATTCTGGGAATAGCTGGTAATCTTCACCAGATGTGGGGATTTCCTCGCTAGGAGAATGGCTAGATTCACTCATATTTGAACCTGCCGCTAGATATCGTAATAGACGACGAGGACTAGGAGGAATAACAACAGTTAAAAAAGGCGAACTCGATGTAAGAGGAGGGAAATGTTCCCCTAATCCCAATCCAGACCAAGGGTCGGAAAAGGGCTAATTGAACTCAACTGGTCCTCCAAAGGAAAGCTCAGACAGAACCGGTCCCCCGTCGGGAAACTCGGAAACGATGGGCTGCTGTAACTCAACAGAGGATTGCGAGACCTCTAATGAATCGTCTATATATGGACTACCAGTAGAAGAAACTGAAGGTTCCGCCACTGTGACAGTAACGACAAAGGGAAAAGATCAAACACCACACACGGGTTGAAAAAGAATCAAGGCACACAATCAAACGACCAACAAGAAAAATATAACAGGGCATGTGATCGCGGGTGATTTATTTTACGACATTGAAACTTAGAAACTTCACCATTTCATGTTTTAAGAGTCGAGAAACGGATGAAAGATGACTCTATCTCTTTCAGTTTTGAAGCAAGCGTGAAAGGACAAGCGCTTTGTGATCTTTTCAAATTTAAGGAGTTAGATAAGATCAAAATGACTGCTCAGGAATACTAGGCAAAGGGTGTACCAAATAACCGTGAATTGCAATATACACCTTGGTTTCAAAATGAAAGAGAAATCAACCAAGGACTTAACGTATGTGCAGGTAATCTCCTCGAATGCTGTGTCCGGTGTATCATGGGTATAGGGCGATAGACTCAGCTTCCTATGGATAAAGGATAGAAACCTAGTGGGGTCTCCCTTTATATACGCGACGGTACGGGGAGCACAAGTCCGTACTAGTGCTGTCTAAAGCCAAGAGGCGAACGACAGCTACTAGGTTTAAAGACACCGGAACACGTCTCTAGCCTAGACCTCTAAATATTTCGTTAATGTTCGAATGTTTCCTCAGTGTAAATTGAATGAATTTTAATGTTTATCTTCAATTATGTTTCAGTTTTCAAGCCTTAGCGAGTGTTATGTCTCAAAATCACCTAAATGCACACTACATGCCACAGTATATCATTTCATTCGATGAAAGCTAATTACAAGAGAGTTAAGAGCTTTTCACACAATAAAAAAATGATCAGACAACAACCAATGATATCTCTAATGTAGCTAATGGAAACTAAAAGCTTTTCTTTCAAAGTTACTAATCACTAATAACACCGAAAAGATTTAATTCACACTAACTAATCCAAAGCAAAAGAGATTTTTTTTTGTATTTTCAATGTTTAAGAGAAAAATGCACTAAACAAAATGAAAACTGATGAGACAAGAAATTTGAGAAGTGATGGCAAAAGAGAAAAAAAAAAAAAATCAAATTTCACTCAATGCAAACACACAATCAGTCCTCAAATTGACGAAAAGTCCCTCAAATCAAAAGACACCCAAAGACTCAATTGAACCATGTAATCTAGGCCCAAACGAGACAAGGTGGAATTCAAATGAAGAAGAAGCAAATCATTCAAACAACGCAATAAAATTATGAACAACCACCAAACAAATGCAGAGAAGCAATCACAAGGTTGACTGAATAGATAAACACCAAAAAACTCCCAAGGGAGGCTCGACGCACAATAGCACCTAGATGCCCTAGGGCTAGAACACAAAATCGATAGAAACAGGCAAACAACCAAAGGAAGAAGGTCACAGTCAGTCAAACAAGGCTCCATAACACTCAAGCAGTCGAAAAAATGAAACCAAAACCACATATCAAGCTCAGGAAGTTCAAAACCAAGAAAACCCTAGCACTCCCCAACACTGGCGCAACTGTCAGGCTGAAACTAGCGCCATAACAGGATTGGCGCGAGTACAACTAGCGCCAATTGGCGCGACTGTCACGCTAATAAGCGCGCCATTCAAGTTTGCTATGAAAAAAAAAAGAGCAATCCAAGAAGCAGACCAGTGATGTTGGAGCTCAAACCAAAAGCCAAAGACGCAAAAAGAGCCAGCCAAAAGAGCTGATCAAGCAAGCAAAGTCAAGAATCGACCAAAAGACAAGACAATACTCCAAGTGTTCAGTTCATAAACTAGACCGGAGATTGACTGAAGCAGCGTTGATCTACTTTCGCTAATGCAGAGCAAGAGCGTTTCGAAGGCTATCTGGCTAACTTCAGGCTCCGTCTGTAGTTTATAAAGCAAACAACAAGCTAAGTCCCCAACGGAGTCGCCAATTTGTTGTGGAGGTAAATCCCCTCTGCGGACAGAGGCGATCCCTACTAGCCCAGAACGGGTCTAGCAACAATCGTAACACGCTATGGTGCAGGTCCCTAATTGCAATAAACCAAATTGCGAAGAAGGCCTACCTCAAGTCCAACGCTATCGTTTGTAGAGAAGATGATGCTCTCGTTTCCTTGCTCCGACAGATCACAATCCTTTCGCTCACTGCGATCGAACACCTGCACACACAAGAAACACGACAGACACAAGCGTAAAACCCGATTTATGCAATTATGTATCAGTCAGAGAAGACACAACTCATGATCATCATGAACAATACGAGTGGAACCATAACCAATAGTCGCTTATCATTAATTCAACAAAGGAAAATACAACCTGGCTCTGACGCTGAACCTTCCTTCGGCGGGTCGTCAGCGGAATACGTCTCGATAAAGCTTGCCGGGAATGGGGACAAGCCTCTCTCTTCGATCGTCAATCTCCTTGCTATGGATTTGGCACTATGAGGACTATCAAAGCTCTTGCAACATTCTTTAGGCTATGAAGGCTCTTGGAGATTAGCTTGCAAAGGGAAATGGAAAGCTTATATAGATGGTGGAAGAGGAGTTGGGATCCCTACAATCATGGTATTGGCCCTATCCTCAAGGAAGCTTCCATGAGAGGTGGAAAACTACTTCCTCTACATGGAAATCTGGAGCCAAATGTCCCAACTCAATTTAGAGACCAGTTCAGGAGTTGGTTATAGTCAATCTTCCACCATTTATTTTTAAAAAACACCCTTTATTAATCCTGGCGCGAGACTTGCGAATTTGAGACAGAGCGCTAATTGGCGCGCCCTCTTTGAAGGATTTCCCCCATTGGCACGGGTATAACACAGGCTAGTCGCGCCAAGGATGAAAAGGCTATTTTTAGGGTTTTTCACAAGGAGATGTCTTCAGGGGAATGAAAGTCCATGTCTAGGGGAATGCCATGAAAGTGTTTTCAGGTTATTTCACTGCTCACAGGTCACGGAATGAGCCCTCCAATGTGCGGGACGGGGAATTGCAGGGACGGTGACAATATGCTGTGTAACAGGTAGATAAATAATTTACTGGTAAGAGTGTTAAAAGAAAAGCACGAGGACAAGATTGATATCATTTCATTCTTGAAACACTTTGACATAATCAATGGAAAATGCAGGATTGTCTTGATAGGATGGAAGTTCGCTTGGCTCATATGGAGAAAAACATCAATGTAAATTAAAGCTTCCCATCCCTCCAGTTAAAAGCTTGAAAGACCCATCTCCTATGACATATTCATATTATTGAGATGACTACCTGCTTTGGCTTGCTTATAGTTGTTTTTCTATACCTTTGGTTATATCATGTTTTATGTATTGCAGTTATTTTTTTTCTATAGACACTCAATTTTATCACATATTGGAAAACAAATATAGACAAAGTGAGGCTAGTATAATTTTGTAAAAGGGCTATCAATGATGTAATCTATTATTCAATAGAATACTTTTAAATTATCCAAAAAAATATAATTTTTTAAAATAAATTAAATTACATCAATATTCCACTTAAAAAAAATAAAAATAAAAATAATGGATAGTCCAATATAATAAAGTTTCGGTGAAAATTTCCAATATAATAAAGTATATATTAAAATATTTTATTTAAAAAATATATATAAAGTCATGAATTCAACATGCAACTTGTAGGAATTAGAACTAAATTGTCACACCCCCAAAGCATCCACTCGATTTAAGGCACATCGAGTCCTTTGACCATGTGACACCAATGTGTTTCATTGCAATGGCTTGACCAACTTACAAATACTTACACCCAGACTATGCCTCTAGCAATTGTACTTTTGTCACAAGTTAGATATATTTTGTTTGCAGAATTAACATGTAATCTTAACCCAAGAAAAATGCCTACACATTAATCCATCAACATCATGTATCATCCACATGTATAAATGTGCTACAATAAAATGTCACAATGTTACATATAAACATCCAAGTAAAATTCACACCAATAATATGTGTGGGGTGAGCCCATACCATTCCACCAAAAATATATCAATATCAAATATAATATTTCTACAATAATAAAATATACATCAATTCCCAAAGTCTCAAAGTATTTGATGTCTAAGCTTCCCAATCCTAACCTCCCAATACAATGGAAAAATACCTCCAAAAATCCCACACGCTATAAGTAAGGACCCTTAGGGTACGGAAAGGGTTCTCAATCTCATCCTCTAAAAAATTAAACAAAACTCTACTACTATTGTAGATAGGCACAAAATAAATTACTCAACCTTTCTCTAGCAGTCATATCTCCAATCGGATGAGAAATCACCCTAAAACAGATGGTTAGGGTTACTGCCACCCTAAAAGTTCACCCTAACCAGTCGCTGAACCATACGACCCCTTATTTTAAAATCTTAGCTCATAACCTTGGTATAATTTCGCTCTTCCACACATACAAACACCCATGTACACATCCTCCTTGTTGTTGCACCAAAACGTCACTAAAAAATCCTCCATCCTTCTCGGTTCTTCATCTACCTTACCTCACAGGTAGGTAGGCTCTCCCATCCACATATGGAAGTTCTAGTTGCAGTTTCAAACTGCATTATGAAGTTAGGATTAGATCTGAAATTTTATCCAAGCTCATCCTCAAATACCATCCGTTTGATTTTATTTATAGTGGTCTTTGTGGGTGATAGGGTGGTGAAGGGTCATGTCTCTTCACTTTTCAACCCTAGGTGGCCCATGCATGAAACCTATGGGGTTTCGGTTCAAGGTGATGCCACTACATGTATCCCATTACATATTATAGATGACCCATGTTTCTAAAACTCATCCACACGTCCTCCATCATGCAAAACCTTGTCCACCCTAAGCAGTCCCAGTCCACCCTATGCCCATCCATGCGACTTTATTCTAAAAGGGTGAAGGTGCCAAGTGATGAAATGATATGTATAGATTGGGGGATAGTGGGGTACACACGAGACAAGTTCCCAAGCCATCTCCCAGGTGAGTCCACGTCCAATCTCCCCCACCAAACTCATCCAAACATCGTAAATATTGTCACAACCATGTGTCACACACAATGTGCGATCTCTCTCTAAGATGTCTTGCATTCTCTCTCTAAGACACAAGATGTTGGCATATGCATCCCTAGTGCAAAGGCCTAACATATACAGAGAGGATAACAATAATTTCTCCCACCTTAAATCCAATTGAATATATATATATATATATATATATATATATTTTTTTTTTTTTTTTTTCAAAATTCTATTTCTATATATTTATATTTGAAAAACCTTTTTTTTTAATGTTTTTACCAAATATTTAATAGATTTGAGATTAAAATGATATTTATTAGTTTTTAAATTAAAATTATGATGATGATTAACATTGAATAATGTTTAGTATGGTTTATTTGACCTTTAGAAGGTAAGAGATGATGTAGGAGCATTTACAAGCCAAAATCACTCTTAACCTCTTGGGTCAAAAACTCATTTACTAAGGGAGTTGGTTCCCTATTTTTTTTTACCTAAGGGGGTTGGGTTCCCAAAGCCATAAAGTTTGTAATATTTTTTTAATATTCTACAAATAATTAATTTGTTAGGATGTTAGATGAGTGTCACTTAATTTCTGTGTAAAGAAGATGAACTAGCTAAATTAACAATTTGTTAGATAATTTAGGAACTAGATTGAATTCATTGGATTTGTACAAATTTTTTTTATTCTATGTAATAAAAATAGACAATGAAGATATTTGTTGAAGAGAGAAGGAGATACAGAGAAGAGAAAGGCGAAGGAAAAAAAAGAGAGAAGAGAGACACAAAGAAGAGAGACTTGTAAATGTAACTGAGCTAAGTTCAATCCTATAATTTCTTTGCTAATAATATTAGATCTATGTGAGTGTTCCATATGTTTGAATGAATTTATCTTGGTTGAATGTGGATCAAGTTGCGTCGTAGAATAAATGCTTTTTCAAGTCAACTAGGAGGAGTAGAGTAGCCAAGTTCGAGTCACGGCCGTGAAGGCTTCCCAACCTCACTTAGGATAATTATTCCTTTTTTAGCCTTTTTCATGAATTGACAGCGACAAAAGTTTCTGTGTCAACCTTTCTATCTATTGTCCATCGACAATAGGAGATGGCATAGACCTTCACTTGGTTCCAATATACTCTTTTCTAGCCGATCCGATAATTATTTGGTGGTCATGCCAGCTAATAGACCTTTTTTTTTTCTTGTCTATTAACCATTGGCCATCAGAGGGTAGCAAAAGTTGGCCAATCCAACCTTTAAGCATCGATCCAATGAAAAATGGGTAGTCATGTCAATTAACGAGTCCGATAGAAAAAATAATTCATGGAAATCGTAGTTCCATCATACAACCACCACCCTACTGGGAAAGAACCAATGGTTATGAAGCATTGACAATGGTGATGTGGTCCCATCAGTCAATGGATATCCCATACATAATCTTTCATGTCAATTGTTTTTATGTCACTTTCACTAACCAATTTTAGAAGTAATGAAAGCTTACAAATTCTGACGAGTACTAGGTGGTTCTGGAAACAAACATGCTTAACCAATGAAATATTGTATGGTGATTGAATTTCTATTTGCCACCATCATTGAATTAGTTTGGTTCACTGCCATTGAGTAAAGTAGAGAAAGCGTTGATGGTTGCATGGAGTCGATGGGCCTAACACCTTTTGTTTTAGGCCCTTGGTCACAACTTTTGTTCTATGGATATTTTTTCTTAGCACCCAGGTGCTAGTGAATTTGGGGACAAGTGAGACTATCAACATTAGGTTGGTATTTGAGAAAGATAAAAAAAATGGAAGATTGACGAGGAGCAGCTTCAAGAGTAGGTTGAGGGAGGCTTGTAGCAAATGCAAACAAAGGTAAGATGCTTTTAGGAAATAATGAAATCCATGAAGAATGCACAAAGGATAGGAGTTGACCCAAGAGATGTTGGTGAAGTAGAGGAAGAATCTTCCACTAAGGTTAGGTAGAAGAATCAATAAAATATAAAATGTTGAAAATAATATCCAAAATGACTGTTAGACCAAAAATGGAGGTACCAATGTATGAAGGTAACCTGAATGTTGATGAACTTAAGGATTGAATCGATTATTTAGATAATTATTTGGATTATGAGGATGTTGATGAATATAAGAGAGTAAAGTATGTAGTGACTAGACTAAAATGACATGAAACCCTGTGATGGATGATGTACAACAAAACAAAATAGTAAAGGAAAGTTCAAAATCAAATATTGAAATAGAATGGTGGAAAAATTTAAAGGTAAGTTCTTACCCAAATATTACCAACTAAATATATTTATAAAATTACAAAATATTAGACAAAAGTATATGTTAGTAAAAGAATACATTGAGGAGTTTTACAAATTTAACATTAGAGATGGTTATGTATAAGAGGATGAAAGAAAGTTACAGGATACATTAATGGTTTGAGATATGAGATCCAAGATGAGATTAGAATCTTGTCCTTATGAACAATTCAGGATGCATACCAAGTTGCCCTAAAGGCATAAGATAATATTTCTGGGAAGCATTTTCGAAGGAATAAAGGAAGAATTCCTGCAAGAGGAAAAGTAAAAGTAGGAAATAAAGGGATACTTCAATCTTTCGGAGAAGAGAGTAGAAGTTCTAGTTGAAGTTCACTGAGAGGGTGATTCAAGAGGGAGGGTATCATTTTCTAGAGGTAAACGTTGAGGTAGAGACTATAAACATAGACTATATAGATGTGGAAAATTAGGACACGTGTCTTGGGAATGTTCCGAAAATGCATCAACAAACCAAAGAGGTTCCCATGTCGCAGAAGCAAAGGAGGAGAATATAAATTCAATTACAACTAAAGAATTTCTTGAAGCAGGAGAGTCTTTTCTAATGAAGAGAGTATTGATCAAGTTAGAGAAGGAAGTTAAAGAACCAACTCAAAGGAAGAGTTTGTTCAGGGTTGTGGGAAAATATAAAGGTAAGTTTTGTAAAGTTGTAATTGATAGTGGTAGCATAGAAAATTTTCATTAAAATGTGGAGAAGCTAGAATTGAAAAGGACTACACAACCTAATCCTTAGAAGGTATCATGGTTGCAAAAAGGCCATCGTGTTCTAGATAATAAGAAATTGTAACATCCTCGTGTTAAAAGTTCATGTAATAAAGTTAATAAAGGAAAAATAAGACCACAGTCAATGGACATGTATTTCAAGATGAATGCTGGTAAAAATATTCTAGTGGGCATCACTTGTTGTTTAATATGGCTAAGGGAAAATTGACAAAGGAAATGGCTATGGTTTGGGAAAGGAAAAATGGAATTATTGGCATTTTATTTATGAAAATAATGGAAATTAGGAGAAAAGGAAGGTGAAAGGTCACAGGTTGCATGCGAGGAGGAAATTGAAGGAAAATTAAGGAGAATGATGAAATTAGAGGCATCAATAATAAAAATACATCAGAGCATCAATTCATGGTTTTTTCCAGATGAGATTTTTGTTAGTTCAGTTTTGGAATTAGTCTTAGAGAGGAGAAGAACACCAAGAGGAGAAGGAAAGTAAGCAAGCAAAGGAATGATAAGGAAAGCAAAGGAAAACAAGGATAAAGCGAGGAAAAGTTGGATCAAGCATCTTCAGTAGGAATACTTGCAGAGAACAAGTTGCATGTATGATTTCCTAGCTAGTTTTGACATGCATGGTATGTGCATGTTGGTATTTGGTTCTTTTGTTTTCATTGGCATGGATTTTTATAGGTTTCGATAGTGGATTTTAGCCTTTCCTTTCCATTTTTGAATAGCCATGGTGTGATGGGATTCTTTCTCGGTTCGGGATTCATATTTTCAGAAGGTTTTAGGTCTGGTTGAGGTGGTCTCAAGAAAATACCAAGGGTTGGGGGTGGATATGGTTTTCTCTAAGAAGCCCTCAACATGTGGGTGGAGATAAGAAATTTTTTCAAAGGATGGTGAAGGAATTTTGAGGCATCCAAGCTCGGTTTGATTTTGTGATCTTGGCACTGGTTTAGGTGAGATGACGATATGGTGAGGGTGGAGGTGGTTTAACCTCTAGACTCCCTTGGTTGTTTATGGATTGGTTTATTCCATGAGATTCCACATTCATGCTTGGAATATTGAACGTGGATGATGTTTAGTCAATTTAGTGTCCTAAATTGCTAACATAAATTATTGACCAGGGCTAGTAAACTGATGAAGTGTGATGCACTATATGTGCCTAAGTATCCATTTTTCTTACTTCATTGTTTTTAGTGTTTTATTGATGTTTTGGGGTTTTTATGTTTGATTCTTAGTACGCTACTCTATGCTAAAAAGATGAAGTTAGATCTATGTCAAAAGGGAAAAAATGAAATGTTGATAAATGAATTAAAACATAATTTATTTGCAAGTTTTGTTCCTAATTAGAAAATGATGAAAACAGAGAGTCTTAATCCATGGATATTACAGCTTCTAAATGAACATTCATGAAATGAAAGTAACTCAAAACACTACAACTTAATCTGATTCATTTAGTTAGAGATTTGTTGGAAGAGCTTGTGAAAAATATTAATTATAATACAATGAGGATCTCTTAAAACATAAAAGGAAATGCTGAAACAACTTATAACATTACAACTAAATCTCATTCATGAGTTAGAGGTTTATTGGAAGAGCTTTTGAAAGAGATTAATCATAATGTGATAAGGATCATCTATGAAACAAAACAACCAATAACTCACAATATTACAACTTAGTCTCATTCGTGAATTAGAGGTTTATTGGAAAATCTTTTGAAAGAGACTAACTGCAGTATAATGAGGATCTTATTTTTAACTAAATAACAGAAAATGAAATGCTAATAACTCATAATATCACAATTGAATCCCATTAATTTAATAGAGATGTATTGGAAGAGCTTGAGAAAGAGACTAACTGTAATATCATGAGGATCCTTTATCAGTAAGCAAATGACATGAAACATAATGCTAAAAGATATGATTTCAGAAAGCAATCTAAGTAAGGAAATATGACAAAATAGAATTGAAAATGACTTATCTAGAAAACATGCAAAACCTCCTCGAATAGCAGGGGCCCTCTGCTACCAATTTGGTGAAATTCTTCAGCTCCCTAAAGTTGTAATCAAAACATCAAAGAACTTCTTTATTGATAGACTCACAAATTTACATCCCATTCCATATTAAGCTTTGTTACAAAACACTCTCTAATCCTTTCTCTTCTCCTATTTTTTACTACCCTTGATAGGAAAAAACTTCTCCTATTTATACAAAATATGAGAAGTTATCTCATTAATGAGAGTCCATGAATATCTCCCGCTATCTCTAGAGTTAAAATCAAAATAGGAAATGATAAGACACATGTCTTTTTAGAGTTTCAATACAAATAATAAATGAGACACATATCTTCTTAGAGTTTCAATACAAAAAGGAAATGAGACACATGTCCTCATGATCCCATGATCTTCTTCACTCAAATTCGAATTTGGTTTTGGGACACCAAATAAAAGTCTTTTAGAAGCTTCCTTTTGACCTACACATGTCACAAAACTCATAACACATATATAGATATATGAAACTATGTTAATTTTATAGTTTCTAATCATAAATTCACTTTAAACACATAAAATAAATAACTTTGGAAGACAAGGAACCTAACCCATACATTTATGAAAATGGTTACTTGATGTAGGGTTTTAGGTCAGATAGTTATGAAATGAGAGCTAAATGGTAATGACATAATGGAAATATGTATGAATATGGAAAAAACTTTTGAGACTCAACATACCCCCCAACTGAAGTTGTTGCATGTCCTCATGCAACTATTGCAATGATTCATTTGTTCATGAGTTGATCTTTTATGAGTTTTGAATCATATTGATTCGTTTCAAACTTTGCTTTATAATATTTTATTTTGGCAAAGTATAATACATTTGATTGCAACATTTTTTTTTATGGTTGGTTCTTGTGTGACAACCGGTTTTTTTGAGCAATGTTTCTTGTGTAACAATGCTTTATTATCTTTGTTGCATTAAAGTTTATGAAAACATTTAGAATCAATTACTTCATCAATGAATTGATCATTTGCAAGGCATATAATCTTTTGGATCATGTTGCAACAATAGTTGGTTGGGAAGTATATGCAGGTAGAAATGAAATGAAAATGTGTGATAGTGTATGACATGTGGAAATGAAATGATGTCCCTTCCCCCCCAACAAAAGATATGACTGTGAAAAAGGGAGTGAGGAATTTTTCCAAAGTTACAATTTTAGCATTCTAATGAATTACATGACTAAAAATTAGAAAACCACATACCTTCACTTACCTTAAATGTGGATGAGTTGTGTATATTGAAGAGTGTGGCTGTTGATGTTGTTGGATCAGGAACTATGTAAACAAATGAATTTGATCTGCTTCTTTGTGCTAATGGAAAGATTGGGATCTTTATTGCTGCTGATAAAAATTGATTCCTGCTACAAATTGGTGAAATGATGTAGTCTTCAATTGTTATAAAATTCGATGGTGCAATTCTAGTCATGCGAATAAATGTGTCGATGTCGAGCATGAAGAGAAGTCATTGGATTACCGACCATTGATGAATGTCGTTAACCAATGCGAGGCAAACTCACCATTAATGTCAATGAGTGCCAAAGTACCTGAGTACATCTTACAAAGTGCGAATAAATAGGCTGATGTCGAGCCACTTGCAAGATCTGACGATCAAGGGACATTGATGTATTCTCATGATTGTCAGCGAGAGAACTTGTCATTAATGCATACAAGCCTTAAGGTACTATTAAAGACTCTAGTCTTGGACCTAGATAATGTGCTGATGTAGATTGGCCAAGACTTGTTAGAATGGAGACCTTAAGGAATCCTCCATCATCTAACGTGAGCATGAAAGAATAATTTTTGAAGGACTATGGATTCAATAATTTGCATTGAAGCAAGGTTTATTTGCAAAATGAAAAGGATAGGAAAAGGAAAATGGAAATGGACAATGAAAAATGGAAAATGACAATGGGAAATAAGCATGTAGGTGAACTTCTTGCTTTTATTTGTGGAGTAGATAAAAAGTAATGAAAAGTGTATGTGAATGAAGGAAAATGAACAACTAACTCTTGCTGAGAAAATAATGGTGGTTTGCTTTGAATTTCTTGGTTGGATTTACAATTCAAAAAGGGAGGAAAAGTAATTGTCTTGATGGATATGAACATGGACTTGTTCTTATGTTTCTCATGAAATTGGTCATTTGAAAACCAGTCGTGCGCACAATTAGTTTCCTTCAATGATCATTCGATCATCCCAAATCTGCAAAAAAAAACTTGACATAAAGAACATAAGTCTGTTAAAAAAGAAGTAGTTAATTTTTTTCTAATTCTTACGCAAAAATTAAATGTCAAATGAAACAAATTAAGGTAAATCAAAAAGTTCTATATCCGGTCCAATTCATGATATCGATAACAAACCATTTTTAAAGAATAACCATGAAAAATAAATCAACTCCCTATTGTCGGATGACTTCATGCACTGTGCTTAGTAAAACAATTGGCATCACAAAGATTCACTGTGTTCTGCAAGTTAAAACTTTATAGAAAAATACACATCAACAATATTAATGCAAAATGTTTAGAAATCATCTAAATAATCTTCCAATTGTCCTGCAAACCATTATTAAGAAGAATTTTTTTATTTTTATTTTTATTGAATTTTTTTTCTTTATTAAAAAGAAATTATTAATAAAGATTTTATTTATTTAATATATATATATATATATATATATATATATATATATATATATATATTTAATGAAATAAAGCATGGATGAAATAATTGTCCTTATGAATATTTTTGAAACAAAGTCATGCCAATGCCTCTTTCATGCAAGATAAAAATAAAAAGTTTGAAATTTCTAAAGTCAAGTTCCTAACTATGAAGGAGATGAAGGCAGAATCCTTCTCAATTTATACAACTTGCATTTGATGCACATGTGATAATGTCTTTGCCTCAAATAATCCATTTGTCACTCATTATGTGCCACCACAGATGAATTCTGCCACATTGTCCTTCAAATAAGGAAATCAGATCCTTGATTATTTCTCAAAATTGAATTTTATAAAACCGTGACTGCTTTCATAAAAAAAATATTTTCTCTCACGCACACTTCAAATTAGTGCTCAGAAGAACCCTAAATTTATCCCAAATGGCTGCGAATTTCAGAAAGTTTTAATAATATTTTCTAATTCACCCCGTTCTCGAAAAAACCCATGTTTTAGTTTTTTCTAATTCACTTCGATTTGCTCAGAAAATTCGTTTTAAAATCGGGTGTTTTTGACAATTACGCATTTCGTTTTCTGGCAATTACTTGTAGTTTGATTTGTTTTTATTTGCAGGTTTTGAAGTGTAATGGCTTGTATGTCAAAGAGAAGTGCAGATCGATCTCCCTCATTCCAATTACTTGCAATTGAATCTGCAATCTTCTCTTCATCAATAGTCTGAAATCTTTTCTTCATCAACAATTTCTTCATATGATACACAGGCATTGTCTGTCCCTACAATTAAATTTGTAATCTTCTCTTCATCAGCAATTTGCAATCTTCTCCTCATCAACAATTTGCAATCTTCTTCTCATCAATAGTTTCTTCATGTGATATACCTTCATTGTGTGCAATTTTTTAAAAATGATTTCTAATAATTGTTGTTTGAGGAAAAACGAATATGGAAAAGAGAAGTTTTTTTTTTTTTTTAAATTCCAGTGCATGGGTCTTTGTGTGGATTCGAGGACTGCATATATGCGTAAAGCCAAGCCAAAGGCTGGCCTCATGCGTATGCGTGGGTCTTATTTCCATGAGCCAATTTATTTTTATTTTTTTAAATTGATTTGTTAATAAAATTATATATTATATTTTCAAAAATTCAAAAATATACATATATTTTTCATTAAACAAAAAAATTATTGAAATTAACATTTTTCATCATTTTTAAAGTTTATTGTAAAATGAAATGAAATGATGAAAACATAATTTATTATTTTTTTTAACATAAAAATTCTTTTTTTCTGATCCTCTGGATCACACGAAGTGCAGGAGGAGAGCATACTTGAGAAATTATTAATTTTTTTTTAGATGTAAGAAATAAGGCTACCTAGTTACACTTCCCCGACAACGACGCCAAAATGTTTAGTCAGTTTAGTGTCCTACATTGCTAACATAAATTATCGACTAGGGCTAGTAAACTGATGAAGTGTGATGCACTATATGTGCCTAAGTATCCATTTTTCTTACTTCGTTGTTTTTAGTGTTTTATTGATGTTTTGGGGTTTTTATGTTTGATGCTTAGTATGCTACTCTATGCTAAAAAGATGAAGTTGGATCTATGTCAAAAGGGAGAAAATGCAATGTTGATAAATGTATTAAAACATATTTTATTTGCAAGTTCTGTTCCTAATTAGAAAATGAAGAAAACAGAGAGTCCTAATCCATGGATATTACAGCTCTAAATGAACATTCATGAAATGAAAATTAATTCAAAACACTACAACTTAATATGATTCATTTAGTTAGAGATTTGTTGGAAGAGCTTGTGAAAAAGATTAATTCTAATGCAATGAGGATATCCTAAAACATAAAAGGAAATGCTGAAACAACTTATAACATTACAACTAAATCTCATTAATGAGTTAGAGGTTTATTGGAAGAGCTTTTGAAAGAGATTAATCATAATGTGATAAGGATCATCCATGAAACAAAACAACCAATAACTCACAATATTACAACTTAGTCTCATTCGTGAATTAGAGGTTTATTGGAAAAGCTTTTGAAAGAGACTAACTGCAGTATATTGAGGATCTTATTTTTAACTAAATAACATAAAATGAAATGCTAATAATTCAGAATATCACAATTGAATCCCATTCATTTAATAGAGATGTATTGGAAGAGCTTGAGAAAGAGACTAACTGTAATATCATGAGGATCATTTCTCTAAGCAAATGGCATGAAACATAATGCTAAAAGATATGATTTTAGAAAACAATCTAAGTAAGGAAATATGACAAAACAGAATTGAAAATGACTTATCTAGAAAACATGAAAAACCTCCTCGAATAGCAGGGGCCCTCTGCTACCAATTTGGTGAAATTCTTCAGCTCCTTAAAGTTGTAATCAAAACAACATCAAAGAACTTCTTTATTGATAAACTTACAAATCTACATCCCATTCCATCTTAAGTTTTGTTACAAAACACTCTCTAATCCTTTCTCTTCTTCTCCTATTTTTCACTACCCTTGATAGGAAAAAGCTTCCCCTATTTATACAAAAATATGAGAAGTTATCTCATTAATGAGAGTCCATGAATCTCTCCCTCTATCTCTAGAGTTACAATCAAAATAGGAAATGATAAGACACATGTATTTTTAGAGTTTCAATACAAATAAGAAATGAGACACATATCTTCTTAGAGTTTCAATACAAAAAGGAAATGAGACACATGTCTTCTTAGAGTTTCAATACAAAAAGGAAATGAGACACATGTCCTCATGATCCCATGATCTTCTCCACTCAAATTCGAATTTGGTTTTGGGAAGCCACATAAAGGTCTTTTAGAAGCTTCCTTTTGACCTACACGTCACACAACTCATAACACATATATAGATATATGAAACTATGTTAATTTTCTAGTTTCTAATCATAAATTCACTTTAAACACATAAAATAAATAACTTTGGAAGACAAGGATCCTAACTCATATATTTATGAAAATAGTTACTTGATGTAGGGTTTTAGGTCAGATAGTTATGAAATGAGAGCTAAATGGTAATGACATAATGGAAATATGTATAAATATGGAAAACACTTTTGAGACTCAACATACCCCCCAATTGAAGTTGTTGCATGTCCTCATTCAACTATTGCAATGATTCATTTGTTCATGAGTTGATTTTTTTATGAGTTTTGAATCATATTGATTCATTCCAAACTTTGTTTTATAATATTTTCTTTTGGAAAAGTATAATACATTTGATTGCAACATTTTTTTTATGGTTGGTTCTTGTGTGACAACTAGTTTTTTTGAGCAATGGTTCTTGTGTAACAATGCTTTATTTTCTTTGTTGCATCAAAGTTCATGAAAACATTTAGAATCAATTACTTCATCAATGAATTGATCATTTGGAAGACATATAATATTTTGGATCATGTTGCAACAATAGTTGGTTGGGAAGTATATGCGGGTGAAAATGAAATGAAAATGTGTGATAGTGTATGACATGTGGATATGAAATGATGTCCCTTCCCCCCCAACTAAAGATATGACAATGTGAAAAAGGGAATGATAAATTTTTCCAAAGTTAAAATTTTAGCATTCTAATGAATTACATGACTAAAAATTAGAAAACCACATACCTTCACTTACCTTAAATGTGGATGAGTTGTGTATACTGAAGAGTGTAGCTGTTGATGTTGTTGGATCAGGAACTATGTAAACAAATGAATTTGATCTGCTTCTTTGTTCTCTTTGTTCTCTTTGTGTTGATGTTAAGATTGAGATTTTTATCGCTGCTGATACAAATTGATTCCTGCTGCAAACTGCTGAAATAATGTAGTCTTCAATTGTTATAAAATCTGATGGTACAATTCTAGTCATGCGAATAAATGTGTTGATGTCGAGCATGAAGAGAAGTCATTGGATTACCGACCATTGATGAATGTCGTTAACCAATGCGAGTCAAACTCACCATTAATGTCAATGAGTGCCAAGGTACCTGAGTACATCTTGCAAAGTGCGAATAAATGGGCTGATGTCGAGCCACTTGCAAGATCTGACGATCAAGGGACATTGATGTATTCCCATGATTGTCAGTGAGAGAACTTGTCATTAATGCATACAAGCCTCAAGGTACTATTAAAGACTCTAGTCTTGAACCTAGATAATGTGCTGATGTCGATAGGCCAAGACTTGTTAGAAGGGAGACCTTAAGGAATCCTCCATCATTTAACGTGAGCATGAAATAATAATTTTTGAAGGACTATGGATTCAATAATTTGCATTGAAGCAAGGTTTATTTGCAAAATGAAAAGGATAGGAAAAGGAAAATGGAAATGGACAATGATAAATGGAAAATGACAATGGGAAATAAGCATGTAGGTGAGCTTCTTGCTTTTATTTGTGAAGTAGACAAAAAGTAATGGAAAGTGTATGTGAATGAAGGAAAATGAACAACTAACTCTTGCTGGGAAAATAATGGTGGTTTGCTTTGAATTTCTTGGTTGGATTTACAATTCAAAAAGGGAGGAAAAGTAATGGTCTTGATGGATATGAACATGGACTTGTTCTTATGTTTATCATGAAATTGGTCTTTTGAAAACCAATCGTGCGCACAATTAGTTTCCCTCAATGATCATTTGATCATCTCAAATCTGCAAAAAAAAATTGACATAAAGAACATAAGTGTGTTAAAAAAGAAGTAGCTAATTTCTTTTTGATTATTACGCAAAAATTAAATGTCAAATGAAAGAGATTAAGGTAATCAAAAAGTTCTATATTCGGTCCAATTCATGATATCGATAACAATCCATTTTTAAAGAATAACCATGAAAAACAAATCAACTCCCTATTGTCGGATGACTTCATGCACTGTGCTTAGTAAAACAATTTGCATCACAAAGATTCACTGTGTTCTGCAAGTTAAAACTTTATAGAAAAATACACATCAACAATATTAATGCCAAATGTTTAGAAATCATCTAAATAATCTTCCAATTGTCCTGCAAACCATTATTAAGAAGAATCTTTTTATTTTTATTTTTATTTATTTTTATTGATTTTTTTTTTCTTTATTAAAAAAAATATTAATAAAGATTATATATATATATATATATATAAAGCATGGATGAAATAATTGTCTTTATGAATAATTTTGAAACAAAGTCATGTCAATGCTTCTTTCATGCAAGATAAAAATAAAAAGCTTGAAATTTCTAAAGTCAAGTTCCTAACTATGAAGGAGATGAAGGCATAATCTTTCTCAATTTATACAACTTGCATTTGATGCACATGTGATAATGTCTTTGCCTCAAATAATCCATTTGTCACTCATCATGTCCACCACAAATGAATTCTGCCACATTTTCCTTCAAACAAAGAAATTAGATTCTTGATTATTTCTCAAAATTGAATTTTATAAAACCGTGACTTTTCATAAAAAAAACATTTTTCTCTCATGCACACTTCAAATTAGTGCTCTGAAGAACCCTGAATTTCTCCCAAATGGCTGTGAATTTCAGAATTCTTTTATAAAATTACCTAATTCACCCCGTTCCCGAAAAAACCCATGTTTTAGTTTTTTCTAATTCGTCTCGATTTGCTCAGAAAATTCGTTTTAAAATTGGGTGTTTTTGACAATTACACATTTCGTTTTCTGGCAATTACTTGTGGTTTTATTTGTTTTTATTTGCAGGTTTTGAAGTGTAATGGCTTGTATCTCACAAAGAAGTGCAGATCGATCTCCCTCATTCCAATTACTTGCAATAGAATCTGCAATCTTCTCTTCATCAAAGTCTGAAATCTTTTATTCATCACCAATTTCTTCATATGATACACTTCCATTGTCTGTCCCTACAATTGAATTTGTAATCTTCTCTTCATCAGCAATTTGCAATCTTCTTCTCATCAACAATTTGAAATCTTCTTCTCATCAACAGTTTCTTCATGTGATATACCTTCATTGTGTGAAAATTTTTAAAAATGATTTCTAATAACTGTTGTTTGAGGAAAAACGAATATGGAAAAGAGAAGGTTTCCTTTTTTTTTTTTTTTTTTAAATTGCAGTGCATGGGTCTTTGTGTGGATTGAAGGACTGCATATATGCGTAAAGCCAAGCCAAAGGTTGGCCTCATGCGTATGCGTGGGTCTTATTTCCATGAGCCAATTTTTTATTTTTTATTATTTATTTATTTATTTTTTTTAAATTAATTTATTTTTTTTAATTGATTTGTTAATAAAATTATATATTATATTTTCAAAAATTCAAAAATATACATATATATTTCATTAAACAAAACAATTATCGAAATTAAAATTTTTCATCATTTTTAAAGTTTATTGTAAAATGAAATGAAATGATGAAAACATAATTTATTATTATTTTTAACATAAAAATTCTTTTTTTTTTTCTGATCCTCTAGATCACACAAAGTGCAGGAGGAGAGCATACTTTAGAAATTATTATTATTTTTTTAGATGTAAGAAATAAGGCTACCTAGTTGCACTTCACCGGCAACGGCGCCAAAATGTTTAGTCAATTTAGTGTCCTAAATTGCTAGCTTAAATTATCGACCAGGGCTAGTAAACTGATGAAGTGTGATGCACTATATGTGCCTAAGTATCCATTTTTCTTACTTCGTTGTTTTTAGTGTTTTATTGATGTTTTGGAGTTTTTATGTTTGATGCTTAGTATGCTACTCTATGCTAAAAAGATGAAGTTAGATCTATGTCAAAAGGGAGAAAATGAAATGTTGATAAATGAATTAAAACAAAATTTATTTGCAAGTTCTGTTCCTAATTAGAAAATGATGAAAACAGAGAGTCCTAATCCATGGATATTACAGCTTCTAAATGAACATTCATGAAATGAAAAGTAACTCAAAACATTGCAACTTATTCTGATTCATTTAGTTAGAGATTTGTTGGAAGAACTTGTGAAAAAGATTAATTCTAATGCAATGAGGATCTCCTAAAACATAAAAGAAAATGCTGAAACAACTTATAACATTACAACTAAATCTCATTCATGAGTTTGAGGTTTATTGGAAGATATTTTGAAAGAGATTAATCATAATGTGATAAGGATCATCTATGAAATAAAACAACCAATAACTCACAATATTACAACTTAGTCTCATTCGTGAATTAGAGGTTTATTGGAAAATATTTTGAAAGAGACTAACTGCAGTATAATGAGGATCTTATTTTTAACTAAATAACATAAAATGAAATGCTAATAACTCAGAATATCACAATTGAATACCATTCATTTAATAGAGATGTATTGGAAGATCTTGAGAAAGAGACTAACTGTAATATCATGAGGATCCTTTATCTAAGCAAATGACATGAAACATAATGCTAAAAATTATGATTTTAGAAAGCAATCTAAGTAAGGAAATATGACAAAACATAATTGAAAATGACTTATCTAGAAAACATGGAAAACCTCCTCGAATAGCAGGGACCCTCTGCTACCAATTTGGTGAAATTATTCAGCTCCCTAAAGTTGTAATCAAAACAACATCAAAGAACTTCTTTATTGATAAACTTACAAATCTACATCCCATTCCATCTTAAGCTTTGTTACAAAACACTCTCTAATCCTTTCTCTTCTTCTCCTATTTTTCACTACCCTTGATAGGAAAAAGCTTCCCCTATTTATACAAAAATATGAGAAGTTATCTCATTAATGAGAGCCATGAATCTCTCCCTCTATCTCTAGAGTTACAATCAAAATAGGAAATGATAAGAAACATGTCTTTTTAGAGTTTCAATACAAAAAGGAAATGAGACACATGTCTTTTTAGAGTTTCTATACAAAAAGGAAATGAGACACATGTCCTCATGATCCCATGATCTTCTTCACTCAAATTCGAATTTGGTTTTGGGAGGCCACATAAAGGTTTTTTAGAAGCTTCCTTTTGACCTACACATATCACAAAACTCATAACACATATATAGATATACGAAACTATGTTAATTTTCTAGTTTTTAATCATAGATTCACTTTAAACACATAAAATAAATAACTTTGGAAGACAAGGATCCTAACCCATATATTTGTGACAATGATTACTTGATGTAGGGTTTTAGGTCAGATAGTTATGAAATGAGAGCTAAATGGTAATGACATAACGGAAATATGTATGAATATGGAAAACACTTTTGAGACTTAACAGGTGATTGGATTAAATAAATATTTGGTTCAACCCAATCTATGGTTGGGTGGTACGTGGAAATCTCGAACCTGGTTGGATTTTGAATATGTTTAATAAGAGCTAAGTTCCTCTTGCTTTTGATGAGTAAATGTACTTGTTATTATGCAACTTAAATGGTTGTTTTATCATTGTTATTTATCTGTTTATATGTTTGTTATAAGCATGGTTTTATGACAGATCTTAGTCATGGTTCTCTTCATGTTTTTAATTGTGACCGAATGAATAATGAATCCAAGACCTAATTTATGTTATGCTAGTTATTGTGGGAAGGCATTAGTCCTTCTTGTTAAACCTCAGATAGATTTTCATATCCTTATGTTCAGATATGCATTCATGACCTGTAGGTTGCATGTTTACCATGTGTTTGACGAAATGTCAGTCCCAAGTGAGAAGGGTCAGTTCAAATCTCGGTTCAAGTTTTTATTTATATGTAATTCATCATTTCTGGAAGTTTCACTGAGTTCTGGGCAGAGGCTTGAGTCCTTGCCTTGAAAAAGTGGCTCATAATTCAAGTCTCTTCCATAGAATTGTCTAGAAAAGTCCACAGTCGTTGGAAAGCAATCCTATGGGAGATATTGGAGGGACATAGTCACTTTCATGCCTTGGAAAGGGAGCATATGAGGCTCCAATTCAGTGAAAAAGAGAATTATCTCAGGGGTTGGACACTTGGAAGGGTTGGGTTGCTCTTGGAGGTCCTGTAGCACCTAAGGGAGGCCAGTAAGGTCTTAATTTGTTGACTCTATTTCTTTAAGGTCATAGAGGAGTTTGAGTCTGATCACAGTGACTCTCATCTCATATTTACACCATGGAAACCAGTGAAAATGGGTAAATGCGTGAGGAGGAATTACAGGGTGGTATTAGAGTGGGTTGTGCTCTCTTTGGGTAAATTCTAATGTTTTCAAGGTTATGGTTGTCATGCATGGGATCATGGTATACAATTGTTATGGTCATGCATGATGTTGTGATGTTAATGGTTATAACTATTATTAAAACATGTACATGCTGATGTGGACTGATCTTGCAGATGAGATAAGCCTCCCCTAAATATCAATGAGGTATGGGTTTGATTTTGGTATATATTTGGTTTATCTATCATGGTACACTTGCAGGAAGAAGAGAATCAAGTATGACGAGAAAAATGGTATACTACAGTTCCCGTGATTCTCCCTACAAATCATTTGGGCAACAAGGAGAAGAGTATTCTCCTAGTATAGCAGATACATTGAGGAGCTTGAGGGAAGAGATAAGAAGTTTCAAAGCATAAAATGATTGGTTGGTTGAGGCTTATGAAATAATTTCAAGGGCTCAGGAGAAGTAGGTAGAGGTTAATGTAGCGATTCTTCAGAGCTTTTTAGAGTTGCAGAAACAAAGACATATGAGGATTAATCAAGAGAAGGAAGAGAAATGGAGCATATGGTAGCAGATATCGTTCTGAATACAAGTTAGATAAAGGGGACATAGTCAGAGGTGGAAGATCAATCGATACACCTGACAAGAGGACTGGTATGTATGGGAATCATTCTAGTTCCTCATCAAGGATACATGATCATAGTCATCACCGTCATCATCCTTATAGGAGGAGGGAGTATTTTCCTGAGGAGTTCAAGAAAGTGAAGGCCATACATTTGATGGAGAGATGAAGAAGTCAAAATATGCAGAGGAATGGTTACTTAGGATGAATAAATTATTTAGATTTCTCAGTTATTCAGAGAACATGAAAGCCAAGATATCCACCTTCAGTCTCAAAGGGAAAGCAAGTATTTGGTGGGAAGATGTAAATAATGTCAAGGGAATTTGGGAAGAAGACTTGATTTGGGATGATTTCGAGAGGCTCTTCAATAAGTACTTATCGAAGAGGTACTATGATGAAAGAGCTAACGATTTGTATGAGTTTCAAATGGGTTCTACGATAGATGATGAGTATACTAGTAGGTTCTTGGAGTTGTTGAGCTATGTGCCTTATATCAGGGATGGGAAGGTTAAGATTCATAGATTCATCAGTGGATTGTAAGAAACATATAGAGACCATATTGAGTTTGATGAGCCTAGATTGTTGGAAGAGGCCATCTGAAAATTGAAGCATTGTTATGAGGAGTCAAAGCGCAAAGCTGAACCTAAGCATGATTTGAATGGAAATGATAAAGTTAAAGGGAAGTGGCCATCGAAGCAAAAAATGCCTCAAGATGCAGGAGAGAAAGAAAATGTTTATCATTACAAGAAATTCAATGCAGGTGAGAAAGTACATGGGTCGCAGCCTGGAGAGCAACAGACTAGAGGTGATGGTAGAGGACCATTTTAGTGATGGATATGTGGGAAAGATCATTGCAAGAAGGATTGTACGTTGTACTAGGGAGGTAGGCCTCATATCTATAATGCTCAGGAGGTCCAAAAAACTGGGGATGTTGGTCATAGCATTTCTCGTATTTATTCACTTGTGGACAAAAAGCACACAGATTATAAGGAATCCATTATTGAGATGGAAGGTAAGCTCCGTGGTTGAGCTGTTTCTATTTTGATTAACCCTGGATCTAATCGTTATGTTAATCCTGACCTAATGGATATGTGTGGCTTGAGAAAAGAAGTGCATGCAGATTCTTGGTAGGTACAATAGGCTACATGTACAAAGAAGAAAGTTCATCATTGGGTAGGAGCTTGTGAATTTGAGTTGAATGGTATGCCTACAACAACACATTTGAATATACTTCCATTGGGATCATATAGTATGATTTTGGGTGTGGACTGGTTGTATCTTCACAAGACCAAATTAGATTGTTATGACAATGCTATTGAGCGCTTGGATGATAATATGGAAAAAAGAATATTGCATGGAAATAAGCAGCCTACATCAGTGAAGATGGTCACAAATATGCAGGCTAAGTGGAATTGTAGGAAAGGGTGTTTATTGTTTGTAGTGCATATTTCCAGTGATAAGGATAAGGATGTTGAGGATGAAGAAATATTCAAGAGGTACCATTATTGTAGCAGTTTCAGGATTTATTTTCTGTAGAGATTCCAAAGTTTCCTCCTCATAGAGAAGTGGATTTTTCTGTTGAGCTAGTACCAGGGGCAACACCAACATCAAAGGCACCATGCAAGATGAGAATTGAAGTTGCAATTGAAGGAAATGATTGATAAGGGATACTTAGGCCAAGTGTATCTCCTTGGGGTGTGATAGTATTTTTTATGAAGAAGAAGGATGGTACTCTCAAATTTTTCATTGATTACAGGCAGTCGAACAAGGTGATGATCAAGAACATGTAGCCATTATCAAGGATTAATGATTTTTTTGATTAGTTGAAGGGAGCAACAATGTTCTCAAAGATTGATTTTGAGATCAAGATAACATCAGGTACACATCAAAGAATAGGACATCTACAAGACTGCTTTCATGACCATGTATGGAAATTATGTAGTTCCATTTGGTTTGACTAATGCCCCAACTACTTTTATGCACTTGATGAATAATGTGTTACCTCCTTATTTAGACAAGTTTGTTATTGTATTCAATGATGAAATCTTGATATATTATAAGAATAAGGAAGAGCATGTCGAGAATTCAACAACACTGTTGATATTTCTAAGAGAATATTAGTTGTCTTCCAAGCTTAGAAAGTGTGGTTTATTTCAAATAGAGCTACATTACTTGGGACATGTTATTTCCAAGGCATAGTGGTATATCCATAAAAATTAAAGGCTATCATGGAGTGGGAAACTCCTATAAATGTGGATGAAGTTAGATCATTCATGGGACTAGCAGGTTACTATAGGAGGTTCAATGGAACTTGTCATACATTGCCTATCCTATTACATCATTGCAAAGAAAAGGTGAGAAGTTTGAGTGGACGGAGGAATGTGCAGCCAATTTTGAACAGTTGAAGTAGCTGTTGACAAACACTCCAATTCTTAAGATCGTAGATCTAGATAAATAGTTCATAGTGTGTAAAAAATGCTTGCAAAAGAGAGATTGGTGGAATCCTTATGCAGGAGGGACATCTGGTGTTCTATGAGTGCAAGAAACTGAATGAGCACGAGTAGAACTATGTGACTCATGATCTTGAGTTGGCATATATTATTCATGCCTTGAAGATGTGGAGGGATTATCTTCTTGGCAGTGGGTTTTTATTAATGAGCAATCACAGTGGGTTGAGATATCTATTTGAACAACCAAATCTAAATTCCAAGAAGGATATATGGTTGGATACCCTTGGTGAGTTTGACTTCGAGATCAAATACATTAAGGGAAAGGAGAATAGGGTTGCATATGCTCTTAGCAGGAAAGTGCAGTTGAACAATGTTGCATTAGTGAGTTCATATGGGACATATTTATAGGATCAGATCTTACAGGCAAGACAACATGATGACATGTACAAGGAGCTTATGCATAGGTTACAAAAGGGTACAGGTGATCAGGATGTGGATTATCATCTTACAACATATGGCTTGGTGTGATTCAGGAATAAGATCTATGTGTTAGATGACAATGAGCTCAAGAAGCTTATCTTGAGGTAGTTTCATATCAAACCATATTCAGGTCACCCAAGATATCAGAATACATTGAAAGCAGTGAAGAAGCTCTAATATTAGCCAAATATGAAGAAGGAAGTGGCAGATTTTGTGGCTAGGTGTCTGGCCTATGAGTAGGTAAAACAATACTGTAAGCATCTAGGTGGGTTGCTTCAGTCTATTCCAATTACATAATGGAAATGGGAGATCATTTCCATGGAATTCATTAGATGTCGTCTGAGGACGTTGAGGAAACATGATTCTATCATGGTTGTGGTAGACAGGTTGAGAAAGGTAGCACACTTAATTCCAATAAAGACTACTTATTCAGCTAGTGAGGTATCACAAGTCTTCATCAGGGAGATCGTGAGATTGCATGGTGTTTTGAAGAATATTGTGTCAGACAGGGATACCAAGTTCACTTCCAAGTTTTGGAAGGATTTGTTTGCATGTTTGGGGATAAATTTTTCCTTCAACACTACTTATCATCCACAAATAGATGGAAAAACAGAGAGGGTCAACATGATTTCAGAGGATATCCTGAGGATGTATGTCATGTATCAAAAAAAGATATGGGAGGATTATATTACATTGTTTGAGTTTTCTTACAATAATGGTTATCACGAGTCATTGAGGATGAGTCCGTTTGAGGCACTCTAGGGAAAATTTGTAACATTCCCATCAGTTGGAGTGATCCAGTGAACATGGTACTTACTGGACTAGACATGTTGGAAGACATGGAATAGGAAATGCAAGTTATAAAGAAGAAACTAAAGGCAACACATGACAGGTAGAAGACTTATGCAGACTAGCATAAGGAATTTAATGATTTTTAGGTTGGGGAGCATGTGTACTTACACATCAAGCAAAAGAAGAGCTCCTTGAGGATTGCATCATGTTCCAAGTTGGAACCACTATATTGTAGGCCTTTTGAGATCCTTGAGAGGATTGGACCAGTGGCCTAGTACACACTTGCATTGCCTCCAACAGTGAAATTACATGATTTTTTCCATGTTTTATAGCTTAAAATATATGTAAAGGATGTTGATAATGTTATTGATTGATCTGTATTACAGGTGGAACGAGAAGGAGAATTCTAGCTGGAATCTCAATGCATATTAGAGTGGAAACAACTCATGCTCTAAACCAAGAAATTGAGCAAGTTAAAGTGCAGTTGAAGAAATTTGGGCCCGATGAAGCTACATAGGATATTGTTGATTAGATGTAGGCTATTTATCCTTCATTGTTTGTTGGTGGAGGAAAATGTGTTTTAGTATTTGTACATATTTATGTATGGTTGCTATTGTAAATACCACAATGAGTTGTGTTATAAAGCTCCAATAAGCGGTATGGTTATCATGTTGTCATGTTTGTCATGATGGTTTTTCTTTTGAGCAGGATGTTATTGTAAATATTACAATGAGCTCAGTTATAAAGCTCCATAAGAAGTGTGTTTTGGTTTTTGAGCATTTTTTTTGGTTGTAGGTGTCACATAACATCGAGGATGGTGTTCCCCTAAGGGGGAGGGGTCTATAATAGCCCCGGGTTAAAATTTCATGAAATAAAGTTAATAAAGAAAAAATAGGACCATGGTCAAGGGACACGTATTTTAAGCTGAATGTTGGTAAGAATATCTTAGTGGGCCTCACTCGTTGTTTATAATGGATAAGGGAAAATTATCAAAGGAATGTTGAAGTTCAACAAGAATTTGCAGCACCTACACTAGTGTGGGACCAAGAGGTCCAAGCAGTACCTACACTAGTGTGGGACCACAGGTCTTAGCAGCACCTACACTGGTGTGGGCTAAATTTGGTGCATGTATATTTTAATTATCCCTTAATTAAAATGGACAATAAAATGTAATCTTATCTAAAAAATACTTGTAATAGTTAACTGAGTGTGATAAACTTAGTTAGCTCATGAATTTCGAGTTGAGGGTAGTTGTTAGGACATGCAGAGTGATTCTCTGAGTTGTTGAGTCCAAGTTGCAGTTAGTGCATTAGTTAATGCATGTTGTAATCAATTAAATCACTCTAGGTGAGTTAAAATCAGTTGGGTTAGTTGTAATTTTTTGATACACTAGTGGAAGATCAAGTGAATTAAATATTATTTAATTCACAATCAGTGATCTCACATGTAGCTGAGGATTTACTATTATATTCTACATGCATGTCAGTTCCAGTGGAGACCCATTTGAGACTAAGGTGAAAGGGATGTTGACTATCATTTGTAGGATTATTGGGTTGCACCCATGCAACCAAACACCCATTGGATTGACCATGATCCTTGCACAGTTAAGGAAGGCCACAATTCCTATTCTACAGGGATTTCATTCCTCATGAATTGCGTGAGCAAGGCAGGCTCTTGAGAGGCTGAAAATTGGCTAAGTGTTGGTCAGTTTTTGGTGAGGATAGTGTGATATAGATAACTGAGTGTTGGAGACTCTTGTGATGAGAGGAAATTGTATTTGTTTCATGTATCCATGCTGAATATATACAATAGAATATAGTGGGCCAGTTTTGAGTAGCAGGCTTTCCCCGGGAAGTTATATGTGTTGTGGTTTGATCTGATTCTTTATTTGCTTTATGTAATTTGCGATTGTGTTTAATTTCCGCAATTTATTTGTAGAAGTGATTCATTATCTAGCTTTAGTATATTGTTAGATCAGTTTGAATCCATGATATACATATATGTTGTATAATTTCTACATGGTATCAGAGCACAGGAAATTACTGCAGTGAAGAAGAAGCTGAGTTTGTGACTAAATAGAATTCGAATTTGCAAAGGTACTCTTGGTGCGACATGTGACTCATGATCGAAATGGATTTCAATGGCTTGAGATTGGAGTATGCACTCGAGGGCAGATCTAACAATATTGCTTGGAAATACATGATGGAGGTAGTACTCCAAAACAATGGCTTGAAGGAATTCCTTGACAGTGACATTCCCAAACCTGCTGTGATAGATGCTGCAAATATTGATGCCTGGAAAAAGAAGGTTGAAAAGGCGAGGGTGATCCTATTAGAGGGAGTACGAGACCACATTGTCTCAAGTCTCGATGGCAAAGCAACACCATATTATATGTGGAAAGCTTTAACGGATCTATTTCAGAGCAGCAACGACCATAGGAAATTGGCGCTGAAAGATAAGCTTAGGAAGATTAAAATGGAGAAGGGCGACACAATTCCAAAATATCTAATAAAGTTTGTCCAATGTCGGGATCAGCTTGGGAGTGTTGGAATAGCAGTCGCAGACAATGAGTTGGTGAGTCTAGCTCTTCTAGGACTTCCCAAGAGTTGGCACAGTTATGAAGACTCTGTCAATGGAAGAGAAAAATTTCCAGCTTGGGAACGACTGTGGTCATATTTGGTGCAAGAGGAGTTTAGATGGAATACCAGAGATGGATCTTCATCTAAGCATGAGGATGAAGAAGATTGTGATTTGGCTTCCAAGGCGAATAAGGGGAAAGGAAAGAAATTTCACTCCAAATCTGAGTCGAGTAAATATGGAAAGAAGCAAGATATGTCCAGGGTGAAATGTTTTCACTGTCATGAACATGGACATTATGCCACAAACTATCCACAAAAGAAGAAGAACAAGAAGGCTTTAGGATATGCAGCTGGTGAGGCTTTGGACTCGCAATTTGAGCTTGAATATCGCTCATTGCATGCATGGTGTCAAGTGAAATTTGTTCGGTGTGGTACTTGGATAATGGTGCTTCCTCTCACATGAAGAGAGACAAGGAAATTTTTAGCAGCTTGGAGGAGAAGGACCTCTAGATGCATATTGAAATGGGGGATGATGGAAGGTACAATGCTACCAGGATTGGTACTATTACCTTTCAGAGACATTCAGGTAAACAATTTTAATTAAAATATGTAATGCATGTACCAGGCTTAAAGAAAAATTTGGTCTCAGTTGCAATGTTGGAGGATAGAGGCTATGATGTTGTTTTTAGTGAGGGTAAAGCTTTCCTACGAAAAAAACAACATGACAAGCCAAGAAGATTTGGATTCGAGTTAAGAATCTCTATAAACTAGATGTAGATGGCTGCGTTGCAATGATGGGCAAGGCAAACAAAGCGGTGAGCTGAGATGAGGGTGAGTTATGGAACAGGGGATTGGGCCATCTACACCACAGAGCTTTGAAAGTCATGCAGAATATTTCTACATGACTTCCAATGGGAACACTTTCTCAGTTAGACACATGCAAGGGTTGCACCATGGGGAAGTATGCAAAGGCCACCTTTCATGAGAAGGAGAACCGAGCTTCGGAAATCCTTGAGAGAGTTCACTCAGATGTGTGTGGACTGTTATCTACTGCTTCAACAGAAAAACATAAGTACTATGTGATATTTGTTGATGAATTTTCTCGTAAGTGCTGGATATACTTCATGCAGAATAAAGATCAGACATTCTCAAAATTTCTTGAGTTTAAAGAATTGGTGGAGAAATACACAGGGAAGCAAGTGAAGGCTCTTAGGAGCGATAATGGTAGTGAGTACATCTCTAACGAATTCAAGAACTTTTGAAGCAAAGAAGGAATTCGAAAAGAACTGATAGCACCTCATAACCCACAACATAATGGGGTTTCTGAAATAAATAACATAATGATTGTGGGTGCAGCACAGGCGATGTTGCATGATCAAGGCCTATCGTTGGATCTGTGGGTGGAGGCATTCAACACAATGGTATATGTGCAGAACCATTGTCCTCATAGGATACTTGGAATGAGTACACCAGAAGAGGCTTTTATTGGTAAGAAACCTGATGTTTCACATTTTAAGATTTTTGGCTCATCTGTTTATGTGCATGTGACCAAAGATGCCAGGAAGAAGCTTGAAACAACAACTGAGATTGGGATATTTGTGGGGTACACTGAAACCCCCCACAAATATTGGGTGTATTTTCCAAAAAACAGAATGACTGTTGTGCGACGGGATATAAAATTTGATGAGGAGAAAGCCATGCGGTTGTCCCTTGAGAGGGAGATGGACTTGCATGCAGAGGAGGAACTTTTGGTTCCCAAGAATGAACTTCAATATGTGGATAAGCCACATGCAGAGGATCATGGAGAGGAGGAAAACACTCATGCAGAGCCATCCATTAGAAATGGTAGAAGGTGTTGAAAATGCAGCAAGATGATGGAGCTTAGTGAAATGAAGTCTACTTCACTAAGTGGGCCTGCAGGCGATTTTTGGCGCAAAGTCTATTTTTAGACTATGTCTATTTTTAGACATATGGAGCATGGTCCAGGGGTTGTAGTATGTTATTATTGGAGTATTGGTCATGTTGGTAAAAATATATGGACCTCTATTTTTAGACATATAGGTCGAAGTCTATTTTTAGACTGCCTATCCTAAAAATAGGGAAGTCAAATATTATTTACCCTTAATAATATTTGGACTCTAAACTTAAGTTTACTCTCTTGGAGCACTTCAGTTCGAGCCTTGGAAGTGGCTCATGCATCTGACAGAGGAATTACGCTATTCCTAGGGTTTGGTGAGCTCATGCATGGTTGACTTCAGTTAGGACTTCAGTGGCAGAAGTTTGGTGGAGTTGATGAGACAGTTGGTGGAGTTGTGTTCGGTTTAACTTGGTTGAACTAGTTGAGATTAGTTTAACTAGCTAATCAACTAGTAATGAGTGGAGTGAATTAAATATTATTTAATTCACTAATTATTAACTCATTATTCAACTCAATAACACATCAGTTCACTACAGTGCATGGACAGTTCAGTGGAGACCGGTGAAAGAGGTAGATGAAAGGGTTGAGATAGCTATCAGTTGTGACATCAGTTGTGCATGAGATTTGCACCACACTTGGAGGAATTTCCCATGATGATTGCGCTTTCAAGCCAAGGAGATTCAAACCTTGGATCTCTCATTAGACCAGCCTTTATTGCGCAATAGAGGCAGGCAATTAGTGGTTGTGTTTTGAACCTGTGACTTGTTCAAAACCAAGCTAGTTTGTGTGTAACTAAATGAGATAGTACTGAGTACTTGTGAGGAGTATTGTGCTATGTGTTGTTACATGTTTTCTCCATTAAAATATACACAATAGCTAAGGGGTTTTCAGCTATAAGCTTTCCCCATACATATTGTGTAATGTGTGTGATGTTTTGATGATCTTTTGATCGCATACCACTTGTTTTATTTCCGCATGTGTGATGATCTGAGTGGAAGAGATTATGTGTTGCATATGAATTTGAATTGATATGTGATCAGGATAATCTCGGTGGATAAATATCATTATTCAGAAAATTTCTACATGGTATCGGAGCTATTGAAGCAGAGATTGATCATCACAGTGATTACAAACTTATTTCGGTAGACAGAGTCTGCATGCGGGCCAGGTAGCCTCTGGATCCATCCTTTCCTTTGAAAGGTGATATATCCAGTAAATTCCCCTGCAGTCGATCTTTGTGCTAGAAATAATTTGTTCTCACAGATCAAGAGCGGTTGAGCTTTGAGCTTGGAATTTGAAATTTTGCAGCAGGTTTGTTTTCTTGGTGCCGGAGTTGAAAATGTCTTTCAATGGTTTACGACTCGAATATTCTCTTGAAGGCAGTTCGAATTATGTTTCATGGAAGGATCGCATGGAGGTAGTATTAGAAGATAATGGACTGAAGGAGTTCGTAGATACGGATGTCCAAAAGCCCACTGATCCTGCTGAAGTCGAAGCTTGGCAAAAGAAGATGGCGAAATGTCGAAGGATTCTGTTGGAGGGCGTCAAGGATCATATTGTATCCAGCCTGCATGGAAAAGCTTCTCCATATCTAATGTGGAAAGCTTTGACGGATCTATTCTAGAGTAAGAGCGACCAAAGGAAGCTGGAACTCAAAGATAAGCTCAGAAACATCAAGATGGAGAAAGGCGACAGTATCGCCAAATACCTCACGAAGTTCACTCAATGCAGAGATGAGCTGGGAAGTGTGGGGGTGACTGTCGAAGATGAGGAAATGGTGGACCTAGCTCTCCTTGGTCTTCCGAAGGCTTGGCATTCATATCAAGATAGTGTCAATGGTCGGGAGAAGTTGCCGGGATGGGAGCGCCTTTGGGCGGATCTCATGCAGGAGGAGATAAGGAGGACTACCAGGGATGGATCTTCATCCAAGGTATCTAATGAAGAAAATTGCGCTTTGGCTGCCAAAGCAAAGAAGGGGAAGAGAAAGAAGGCTTCTCAGTCTGGTGTGAAAGGCAAGAAGCAAGACATGTCCAAGGTGAAGTGTTTTCACTGTCACCAGAACTGACACTATGCCACAAATTGTCCGCAGAAGAAGAAAAATAAGAAGGCTGCCGGATCTGCAGCGGGAGAGGCATTGGCTTCTCAATTCGAACTGGATTTTTCACTAATCGCATGCTTGGGTTCAAGTGTGGCAGGATCAGTATGGTTCTTGGACAGTGGTGTGTCATTTCACATGACCGGAGATCGAGTTCTATTTTCAGATCTGGAGGAAAAAGATCTTGGAGTGCACATTGAGATGGGCGATGATGGTAGATACAGTGCGACTGGTATCGGTGCCATTTCCTTTGAGAGGGAGTCTGGTAAACCTTTCATACTGAAGGAAGTTTTTCATGTTCCAGGATTGATGAAGAACCTGATCTCTGTGGAAATGTTGGAAGACAAGGGGTATGATGTGGTCTTCAGCGAAGGAAAAGCCTTCCTGCGCAGTAAGACTACTGGTGAGACCCGGAAGATAGGGGTTGAAATCAAGAATCTCTATCAGTTGCAAGTAGATGGCTGCGCAACAATGGCATGCAAGGCGGGAGAAGTGGTGAGCCGGGATGATGAGGGAAAACTGTGGCACAAGAGATTGGGCCACCTTCACCACGGAGCTTTGAAGATACTGCAGCAGATTTCTACTGGGCTTCCTAAGGGCACTCTTGCGCAGTCAGATCAGTGCAAGGGGTGTACCTTGGGGAAGTATGTGAAAGCCACCTTTCACGAGAATGATAGTCGCGCCACGACGATCCTTGAGAGAGTTCACACATACGTGTGTGGTCCTTTCTCTGTAGCTTCAACAACAAAGCACAAGTACTACGTGATCTTTGTTGATGATTTCTCTCGGAAGTGCTGGATCTTCTTCATGCAGAAGAAGAGCGAGACATTTTCTAAGTTCTGTGAATTCAAGGCGTTGGTAGAGAAGGAATCGGGGAAGCATGTGAAGGCTCTTAGGAGCGACAATGGTGGTGAATTCATCTCGGCTGAATTCAAAGACTTTTGCAGCGCAGAAAGGATTCGGAGAGAGCTCATCGCACCCCATAACCCACAGCAGAACGGGGTGGCTGAGCGGAAGAACAGAACGATCGTGGGTGCTGCACGGGCGATGTTGCATGATCAGGGCCTACCCCTTCACTTGTGGGCTGAGGCATGCAATACAGCAGTGTATGTGCAGAACCGTTGTCCTCACAAGGTTCTTGGCATGAGTACACCGGAGGAGGCGTTTTCTGGCAAGAGGCCTGATATTTCTCATTTAAGAATTTTTGGCTCACCTGTCTACATGCATGTGACGAAGGATGCCAGAAAGAAGCTGGACCCGACCACAGAGGTTGGAATATTTGTGGGGTACAATGATACACCTCACAACTATCAGGTGTATTTGTCAGACAGTCGCAAGACTGTTGTGCGACGGGATATCAAGTTTCAGGAGGAGAAATCCATGCAGTGTTCGCTTGAGAGGGAGCTACACTTGCATGCAGATGAGGAGATGTTAGTTCCTAAGGAGGAGCTTCCGGATGTGGATCATCCACAAGAGGAAGTTCAGGAGGTGGAATAAACCACCCATGCAGCACCAACCATCAGAGGGCGCAAGCGCACTACAGAAGCTGAGCGACTGGCTCGAGATGCAGAGAAGGTTGTAGGACCACCTACAGCACAGCGCAGACAGAGGCAGTCACCAGATCGGTACACTGGATACATGGCTCTTGTGAGTCAATGTGTTGTGACGGAGCCATCCTCTTTTGAGGAAGCTGTGGAGGAACCCGCATGGGTTGATGCCATGATCGAAGAATATGATTCGATCATCAGGAACAGTGCATGGGAGATTGTCCCAAGACCGGTTGGGAAATCAGTTGTAGGTTCGCGATGGATCTACAAGGTGAAGCAGGCGGCTAACGGGAGTGTGGAGAAGTACAAGGCGAGATTTGTCGCCCGTGGCTTCTCACAGATCGAGGGGATTGACTATGAGGAGACTTTTGCACCTGTCGCAAGGTACTCTTCCATACAAACGATCCTTGCTCTCTCAGCGCAGATGGGGTGGCACATTCATCAGATGGATGTGAAGACTGCGTTCCTCAATGGAGTTATTGAGGAAGAGGTGTACATAGAGCAGCTTGAAGGTTTTGAGATCTTCAGCAGTGAGTCGCATGTGTGCCGACTCAAGAGAGCACTGTATGGGCTGAAGCAAGCACCTCGTGCTTGGTACACTCGGATAGACAGCTACTTCACTGGGCTTGGATTCTCCAAGAGTGAGGCGGATCCAAACTTGTACCAGATTGTGGTGGAGGGGAAGCTGTTGATCATCGTACTGTATGTAGATGATCTGATTTTGACTGGCGATGAGCATTTGATACTTTCATGCAAGGAGGATCTTGCACGAGAGTTTGAGATGAAGGACTTGGGCATCCTTCATTATTTCCTAGGATTGGAGATTTGGCAGCGCAGCGGAGGACTGTTTGTTTCTCAGGGCAAGTATGCCCGGGAGATTCTGGAGAGGTTCAACATGCAAGGCTGCAAGCCTGTTGACACTCCTCTTTCTGGTGGTTGGAGGAAGGAGGATGCTACTTCAGCGGAGGTAGTGGATGCCACTGTCTATCGACAGTTGGTGGGGTCGCTTATGTATCTGGTCAATACACGACCCGATATATGCTATGTTGTTAACCAGCTTTCACAAGCTATGGTTAATCCTACCAAGCTCTTCTGGAAGGCAGGCAAGCATGTATTGCATTATCTTAGTGGCACATCGGGATATGGTCTATGGTACAGACAGGAGGATGGAGCGAAGCTTTCCGACTTCACTGATGCAGATTGGGCAGGGAGCCCAACGGACCGTAAGAGCACATCTGGAGGGATTTTCAGCATTGGGTCGACAGCAGTTTCCTGGTAGAGCAGGAAGCAGATATCCGTGGCACTCAGTTCAGCAGAGGCCGAGTACATGGCAGCTAGCTTGGCTGCATGCGAGGCTATTTGGATGAGGAAGATCCTCGTTGGATTGTTCGGGTTGCATTTGGAGCCTACAGTGATTTACTGTGATAACCGGAGTTGCATTAAACTCTCAGATAATCCAGTATTTCATGATAGATCCAAACACATCGACATCAGGTACCATCATATCAGAGATTGTGTTCAGCGGAGAATCATGATGCTTTCATATGTTCCCACGGAGGATCAGGATGCCGACATCTTGACGAAGGCGCCCACCAGGAGCAAGTTCGAATTCCACAGAGGCAGGATAGGGGTTGCAGATAATCCATATCTTGCTGAGAGGAAGTGTTGAAAATGCAGCAAGATGATGGAGCTTAGTGAAATGAAGTCGCCTTCACTAAGTGGGCCCGCAGGCAAATTCTGGCGCAAAGTCTATTTTTAGACTATGTCTATTTTTAGACATATGGAGCATGGTCCAGGGGTTACAGTATGTTATTCTTGGAGTATTGGTCATGTTGGTAAAAATAGATGGACCTCTATTTTTTGGACCTATAGGTCGAAGTCTATTTTTAGACTGCCTATCCTAAAAATAGGGAAGTCAAATATTATTTACCCTTAATAATATTTGGACTCTAAACTTTAGTTTACTCTCTTGGAGCACTTTAGTTCGAGCCTTGGAAGTGGCTCATGCATCTGACAGAGGAATTACGCTATTCCTAGGGGTTTGGTGAGCTCATGCATGGTTGACTTCAGTTAGGACTTCAGTGGCGGAAGTTTGGTGGAGTTGATGAGACAGTTGGTGGAGTTGTGTTCGGTTTAACTTAGTTGAACTAGTTGAGATTAGTTTAACTAGCTAATCAACTAGTAATGAGTGGAGTGAATTAAATATTATTTAATTCACTAATTATTAACTCATTATTCAACTCAAAAACACATCAGTTCACTACAGTGCATGGACAGTTCAGTGGAGACCAGTGGAAGAGGTAGATGAAAGGGTTGAGATAGCTATCAGTTGTGACATCAGTTGTGCATGAGATTTGCACCACACTTGGAGGAATTTCCCATGATGATTGTGCTGTAAAGCCAAGGAGATTCGAACCTTGGATCTCTCATTAGACCAGCCTTGATTGCGCAATAGAGGAAGGCAATTAGTGGATGTGTTTTGAACCTGTGACTTGTTCAAAACCAAGCTAGTTTGTGTGTAACTTTATGAGATAGTACTGAGTACTTGTGAAAAGTATTGTGCTATGTACTGTTACATGTTTTATCCATTATAATATAAAAAATAGCTGAGGGGTTTTCAGCTATAATCTTTCCCCATACATACTGTGTAATGTGTGTGATGTTTTGATGATCTTTTGATCGCATACCGCTTGTTTTATTTCCGCATGAGTGATGATCTGAGTGGAAGAGATTATGTGTTGCATATGAATTCGAATTGAGATGTGATCAGGATAATCTCGGTGGATAAATATCATTATTCAGCAAATTTCTACAGAAGGCGCATCGCGGAATATGATAGATTGAGACTTGATGCAACAGAGAATGTAGGAGCCCCTACTTCACTGCGCAGATAGAAACAATCTCCAGACAGGTTTATTCGATACATGGCTCTTGTGAGAAAAGTTATTGTGACTGAACCACATTCCTTTGAGGAAGAAGTGCAACAACCAAATTGGGTTGATGCTATGGTAGAGGAGTATGACTCCATTGTCAAGAACAATTCATGGGAGGTAGTCCCAAGACCGGTTGACAAATCAGTGGTTGGATCTGGATGGATCTACAAGGTAAAGCAAGTTGATGATGGGAGTGTGGAGAAGTACAAGGCCAGATTTGTAGCCTGGGGATTCTCATATATTCAGGGGATTGACTATGAAGAAAAATTTTCACTAGTTGCAAGGTATTCTTCCATTAGATCTATCCTTGCACTCTCAACGCAGATGGGGTGGCACATTCATTAGATGGATGTGAAAATTGCGTTTCTCAATGGAGTCATTGAGGAGGAAGTGTACATAGAGAAGCTTGAAGCACTCGAAATATTTGACAACGAGTCGGATGTGTGCCGACTCAAGAGAGCACTGTATGGGTTGAAGCAAGCACCTTGTACTCGGTACACTCAGATTGACAACTATTTAACCAGGTTGGGCTTCACCAAAAGTGAAGTTGATGCAAACCTGTACCAGATTGTGGTTGATGGTAAGATTTTGATTATTGCACTTTATGTAGATGATCTAATCTTAACAGGTGATGAGAAACTGATACTTTCTTGCAAAGAGGACCTTGCAAGAGAAAACGAAATGAAGGACATGGGACTCCTTCATTATTTCCTTGGTCTAGAAATATGGCAGCGGAATGGTGAAATTTTTGTTTCTCAAGGAAAGTATGCAAAAGAGATACTGGGTAAGTTTCACATGCAAACTTGTAAACCCATGGAGACTCCTCTTCCTGGAAATTGGAGGAAAGAGGATGCTACTTCTGGAGAAGTAATGGATGCTACTGTCTACAGCTAGTTAGTGGGTTCACCAATGTATTTGGTGAACACAAGACCAGACATTTGCTATGCAGTTAACCAATTGAGTCAAGCGATGGTTAAGCCTACCAAGCTCTTTTGGAAGGCAGGGAAGCATGTATTGAGGTATGTCAAAGGAACATCAGAGTATGGTTTATGGTATAGACATACAGAGGGAGTGAAGCTTCAAGGCTTCACGGATGTAGATTCGGCAGGAAATCCATCATACAGAAAGAGCTTTTCAGGAGGGATCTTTAGCATTGGATCAACGACAGTTTCTTGGTACATCAGGAAGCAGCGACCCATGGCACTTAGTTCAGCTGAGGTAGTGTACATGGCAGAAAATCAAGCTGCATGTGAGGCCATATGGATGATAAAGATCTTGGTTGGTTTTTTTGGTTCTCAGATGGATCCGACAGTGATACATTGTGATAACCAGAGTTGTATTAAACTCTTGGTTAATCCTTTGTTTCATGATAGGTCCAAGAAAATTAATATCCGGTACCACCATATTATAGATTGTGTTCAAAGGCGCATAATGTTACTTCAGTACATTCCCATGGAAGATCAGGATGCAGATATTTTGATGAAGGCGCTCACCAGAAGAAAATTCGAATACCATAGAGACATGATCGGGATGAAGGATAATACCTTTCTTGTTGAGAGGGAGTGTTGAAGTTCAACAATAAATTGCAGCACCTACACTAGTGTGGGACTGAGAGGTCCAAGCAACACCTACACTAGTGTGGGACTACAGGTCTTAGCAGCACCTACACTGGTGTGGGCTAAATTTGGTGCATGTCTATTTTAATTATCCTTTAATTAAAATGGACAATAACATGTAATATTATCTAAAAAATACTTGTAATATCTAACTGAGTATGATAAAATCAGTTAGCTCATGAATTTTGAGTTGAGGGTAGTTGGTGGGACATGCAAAGTGATTCTCTGAGTTGTTGAGTCCAAGTTGCAGTTAGTGCATTAGTTAATGCATGTTGTAATCAGTTAAATTGGTCTAGGTGAGTTAAACTTAGTTGTTCTAGTTTTAACTATTTGATACACTAGTGGAAGATCAAGTGAATTATATATTATTTAATTCACAATCAGTGATCTCACATGCAATTGAGGATTTACTATTCTTAGCTGCATGCATGTTAGTTCCAGTGGAGACCCATTTGAGACTAAGGTGAAAGGGATGTTGACTATCAGTTGTAGGATTATTGGGTTGCACCCATGAAACCAAACACCCATTGGATTGCCCATGATCCTTGCGCAGTTAAGGAAGGCCACAATTCCTATTCTACAGGGATTGCATTCCTCATGAATTGCGTGAGCAAGGCAGGCTGTTGAGAGGCTGAAAATTGGCTAAGTATTGGTCAGTTTTTGGTGAGGACAGTGTGAGATAGATAGCTGAGTGTTGGTGAATCTTGTGATGAGAGGAAATTATATTTGTTTCATGTATCCATGCTGAATATACAATAGAATATAGTGGGGTTTTGAGTAGCAATCTTTCCTTGAGAAAATATCTGTGTTGTGGTTTGATCTGATTCTTTCTTTGCTTTATGTAATTGGTGATTGTGTTTAATTTCCGTAATTTATTTGTAGAAGCAATTCAATATCTAGCTTTAGTACATTGTTACATCAATTTGAATCCATGATATACATATATGTTGTATAATTTATACAAGGTAATGGCTAAGGCTTTGGAAATGAAAAATACCATTATTGGAATTTTATTTATGAAAATAATGGAAATTAGGAGGAAAGGAAGGTGGAAGGTCATAGGTTGCATGTGAGGAGGGAATTGAAGGAAAATTAAGGAAAATGAAGAAATTGGAGGCATCAATAATAAAAATACATCAGAGCATTATTTCATGGCTTTTGTTAGCTGATCTTTTTGTCAGTTATATTTTGGAATTAGTATCAAAGAGAAGAAGAGCACCAATATGAGAAGGAAATAAAGAAAGCAAATGAAGGACAAGGAAAGAAAAGGAAAGCAAGGATCAAGAAAGGAAAAGTTAAATCAAGAAGCTTGAGCATGAATAATTAACTGGTTTCATGTACGATTTCCTAGCTGGTTTTTACATGCATGGTATGTGCATGTTGGTATTTGGTTCTTTTTTTTTTTCATTGGCATGGATTTTGTCGGGTTTTGACCATGGATTTCAGCCTTACCTTTCCATTTCTAAATAATCATGGTGTGATGGGATTATTTCTCGGTTTGAGCTTTGGATTGTCAGAATGTTTGGATCTGCGTGAGGTGGTCTCAATAAAACCCCGAGGTTTTCTCCTTGAAGTTCGCAACAGGTGGGTGGAGATAGGAAAATTCCTCAAGGTATGGTGAAGGAATTTCGAGGCATATTTAATGGATGTTATATCATTTGTTATTTATTTGGTTATATGTTGGTTATAAGCATGTTTTTATGACAAATATTAGTCATGGTTCTCTTCATGTTTTTACTTGTAACCGAATGAATAATGAATGCAATACCTAATTGGTGTTATGACAAATATTGTGAGAAGGAATTGGTCCTTTAGGTTAAACCCCAATTTTTTTTTCATAACCTTATGTTCAGATATGCATTCATGACCTGTAGGTTGCATGTTTACCATGTGTTTGAAGAAATGTCAGTCCTGGTTGGGAAGGATGAGGTCAAGTATTAGTTAAATTTTTAGTTTATAAGATTTTCTTCTATGTCATTCATCATTTTTGGAAGTTTCATTGAGTTTTGGGCAGAGGCCCAAGTCCTAGCCCTGAAAAAGTGGCTCAGAATTCAGGCTCGCTGGCATAGAACTAACTGGAAAATTCCATAGTCACTGGTAGGCAGGCCTATGGTAGTGACTAGAGGGCTATAGTCGCTTTCATGCCTTTTCAAGGGAGCATCCGAGGCTCCTTTTCAGTGAAAAATAGAGTTATCTCAAGCGTTTGACACCTAGAAGGGTTGGGTTGCTCCTAGAGGTCATGTAACTCCCGAGGGAAGTCAGTAATATATTAAGTTGTCGACTCCATTTCCTTAAGACAATATAGGAGGTTGAGTCTTATTATAGTGAATATCATCTCATGTTTACCTCGTGTAAACTGGTTAAAGCAGGTAAATGTGGGAGGAGGCGTTACAACAATGCAAAGTATAATTTCAAATTGGGAGATATAAAGATGAGATTGTATGTGATGTGATGCTAATGGATGTTTTCCATGTTTGTTGGGAAGGCCATGGCAATATGATATGAAATCTATCCATGGTGGTATATTAAATACATATACTCTTGAGAAGGATGGTAAAAAACATACATCATTGCACTTTCCAGATGAAGGAGTCAAAGATGAAGTTGGCCCAAGTGTATTATTTATTTTTGGAAAGGAACTACTATGAGGAGTTAATAAAAATGAGGTACATTTTTATTTGATTGAGAAGATTCAGGTAATCCTTACAAGCACAAATCTAGATTATTTACCTAAATAATTTAGAAGTATGTTAGATGAGTTCGCTAATAAAATTGTTGATGAGTTACCAAATAGTTTACATCCTATTAGAAGTGTCAGCCATCACATAGACTTAATCATAGGATAAAGTATTCCAAAAAAACTAGAATATAGAATGAATCCACAGGAAAAAGAGAAAGTAAAGAGGAAATTTTAGGATCTATTGGAAAAGGGTATTATCAAAAAGATTTTGAGTCCCTATTTTGTACCTATAGTGCTTAGTTTGAAAAAGGATGGTGGATGGAGGATGTGCACTAATTCAAGGGTCATCAACAAGATCAAAATCATGTATAAATTTCCACTTCATCACATTTATAACTTAATTGATTATCTATCTGGTGCTAAATACTTTTCTAAAACTAATCTAAAATTTGGATACCACTATATTAGAATTAGATAAGGGGGTGAAGGGAAGATGTCCTTTAAAATAAATCATGGACTATATGAATGGTTAGTGATGCCTTTTGGTCTCAATAGTGCCCCTAGTACCTTTAAGAGGTTAATGAATCATTTTTTGAAGGAGTTCACTGGAAAATTAGTTACTATGTGTCTAGATAATATTTTAGTGTACATTTAGACAAAGGAAGAACAATTAAGTCATTTCAGGTTAGTTTTGAGTACTCTGCAACAAGATAAATTTTTGATAGATATAAAGAAATGTATTTTCAAGAAGAAAGAGTTGGTATATTTGGGCTTTGTAATTTATGAGGATGCGATAAATATGGATTTGGATGAAAATAAGAGAATTATTAATTGGCCCATTCCATGAAATATTTTTGAGGTAAGAAGCTTCCATGGCCTTTCAATATCCTATAGGAAATTTATTAGGAACTTTAGCAGTATTTGTGCTCCCATTGTAGAAACTATTAAGGAAATTAAACAACATTTTAGATGGATTGTAGAAACCAATAGAAATTTTAAAATATTGAAGCAAATCACCAAGAAACCAAATTTATCCCTATTGGGTTCTAGTAAAACTTTTTAGGTTGAAACATATGCAAGTGGAGTTCCATTGTAGCTATTTTGAGTCAAGAAGGAAAGCCAATTGCTTACTTCAGTGAAAATTTGAATGAAACAAAGAAAATATATTATTATTATGACAAATAATTTTATGCTATTGTTCAACTCATGTGTTGGCTCGAGGGGTCCTGACCCAGGTTTGGAGGTGAAGGTTTGCCAACAAACCCCTATACTACTGGCCCTTTCGGTAGTGACCCGCTTGTGTAGGTCAAAGTCTCACCCAAAGCAGTATGGGAGGGTGCTGGAACCAGGTTTCTACACCCTGAGAGAGAGTAGGTAATGCAGGCCCGAAATTATCAGATATACACAGAAGGGTGATTCGCAGGGTTCCATAATGTAACCAGAATATAGTTCTTATCAGATCTTCTTTAGCAGGTTCGCATCCACGTGCATATCATCAATTACAACCATAAAAAAACATAATCACAACCAATATTGTCAACACAGATAGTTTGCATTAATTAGCAGAGATGCAATCAGTAAGTGCAACAACAGTCACATCACAGTAATATACTAAGTGTAGATAATTTCATATCACAGAGATAAAACAGAAAAGTTCGCAACTTAATCAGACAATATTAGTTCGCATCAATCATAACAGAACAGATCTAGGCAACATCATATGTTTCAGCAATACTTCACATATATTACTTATCAAAATCCTCTTACATTCCCTGAATACCACCTGCGCACACAACTAGCAGGGTTCGCACACAACATGACATAGGATCATGGCGTACATAGCCAACAGGAGTCCTAAACCAAACAACCCAACCCAAGATCTAGTAATTCGTACTTTGCATCAATATCTATTCATCCTCTACCTATCGACTAAAAAAGGTTCAACTATTTATACTACTTTAGCCTACGCATCCAATGGTCCACAAACCGTGGTTTGCGGACCCTTGGTCTATCCTTGACCTGCTTACAATGCATTAGGGGCTCTGACCCACCCCAAAACCCCTGCGTTAGAATAAATATAATAAAAAATATACAAAATGGACAAGATTCGCAGCTTTGTAGGATACCCTGTTCCAACAGTCCCCCAACACAATCTTGTGACTCGTCTCGAGTCACTGAGATGGTGGGGTCTCCTTCTGTGCCTGTACAGCTATTTCGGCCATATAGTAATTTTATTCAATATGGTTTGAGCTGACTACCATTGACGTAGCCTGGTAGCATATCACTGCGTAGGGTAGCTAGCCTAACAGCTCCGCCATTCTTGACTTCCTTAATGGTGTAGGGACCAAGCCAGTGCTGTCGAAACTTCCCTGGACACTTTGCAAACTGGCTATTGTATAAGAGGACCAATTCGCCCTTCGCGAATGTCTTTTGGTGAATATGTCGATCATGCCAGGCTTTATCACGGGACTTCTGAACCTACTGATGGAAATTAGCAAGAAACTGATCTTCATCCAAAGCCATAAGTTGTGCTAATCACTCCTCCATGATGTCAGGTTCTGCCATGTTCGTAAATGCTGCGATATGCAGACTAGAAATAATATACTCCATTGACATAATGACCTCTTTACCATAAACCATCCTGAATGGGGTTTTCCCCCTTAGCTTCTTGCAGGTTGTTCAATAGGCCCAAAGAACCGATGGGATGCACACGTCCCAATCGCTGCGATCAGCGTTGCATACCTTTGTCAGCGCTTGCTCCAACATTTTGCTAAAAGCTTCAATTGCGCCGTTGGCTTGTGGGTGATACGGTGTGCTCTTTGCATGATGGATCCAGAACTCCTCAGTCAAAGCTTGGATTGTTTCATTAGCAAAGTGCGTACCTCTATCGCTCATGAGGATCTTCGGGCATCCAAATATGGTCAGGATTTGTTAAAATATGAAATGCACAACGGTCTCTGCAATACAATCCTTTACTGCTTGTGCTTCGGCCCACTTGGTTACATAACCAGGGGCAGTAATAATGTAGCGCACACCCATCTTCTTCCCTGGTGGGTTGATAGGCCCTATGAAATCGATGGCCCATTTATCAAATGCTTGTAGAGCCATTTGTGGTTGAAGGGGCATTTCATCTCTGCAGGACGACCTCTCTATTCGTTGGCATGTATCGCAGGATTTACAATAATTGTGAGCGTCACTATGTAGGGTTGGCCACCATAACCCAGCTCTCAAGATCTTTTGCGCCATTGCTTTCCCGACATAGTGACCTCCTACTACTCCGTCATGAGCCTCTTCCAAGATAGCGTGCCTTTCATGTTCCAAAACATATCTCCGCAATACTTCATCAGCTCCCATCTTATATAAATGACCTGTGATGATGGTAAAATTTGTAGCCCGGGTAACTAATTCTTTCTTCTGTTGTACCGAGTATACTGGAGGTGCCCTCCCAGTAGTCAAGAACTGAATGATATCAGAGAAGTGTGCATCTACCACATTAATAGAAAAATAGCTGCACATCTGGCAATCCGTCCTCCAGGTTGGTTGGCTTCTTGCCACTCTCAATTTGGGACAAGTGATCTGGCCCAGCATTCAACTTTCCCGGCTTGACAATGATTTCAAATTCATACTCCTGAAATAGCAGTAGCCATCAACAAATTTTCCCTCCCAACATAGGCTTATTTACCAGGTAATTCAAGGTTGAATGGTCGGTGAACATTTTGAAGTGTCCTCCTAACAAGTAATGCTGATATTTCTGCAAAGCGTACACCATGGCCAATCCCTCCCACTTTGTAGTGGAGTAGTTGCGTTCCACACCAGAGAGTTTCCTACTCGCAAAGGCAACCGGATGGTCGATATCTCCTTCTTTCAGCTGCGTAAAGACAACCCCGAGAGCAATACCTGACAGATTGACGTGAACATGAAATACCTTCTCCCAATTAGGAAAGATGATAATAGGCGCCGAGACCATCTTTTCCTTAAGTAACTCAAAGTTCTTTTGACACTCTTCATTCCAAAAGAACGAAACATCCTTCTTGAGCAATTTTTCCATAGGGGCCATAATCAGTGCATAACCTTGAATGAATTTCCTGTAGTAGCCCATGTGTCCAAGGATTGAGCGCAACTGTTTCTCCATTGTTGGTATTGGAAAGTTTATGATAATCGCAATTTTGGCAGGATCCACCATTAGTCCTTGCTGGCAAACTATGTGGTTGAGAAAGATTCCGAAGGGTACGCAGAAGATACATTTCTTGATATTTAGGGAAATCTGGTGTTTTCGACAGGCATCCAACATCATGCACAGGTTTGATACATGCGTCTTTACCAAGCCAAAGACAGTCCAATCATCGAAATATACTTCTAGGAATTTTTGGATGAATTCCTTGAATACTGCAACAAAGACCCGCGAGAAGATAGCAGGGGCATTCTTGAGCCCAAACGACATGAAAATATACTGAAAATATCCCCACTCAGTGGCGAACATGGTTTTGCTGTGGTCCTCAGGTGCAATTCTGATCTGATGGTATCCTGAGAACTCGTTTGTGAAGGAGTATGCTTCCTGCCCTCCCATGCCGTCCAAAATTTTGTCTGAGAATGGTGTAGGGAATGGATCATGAACGAAGGCATCGTTCAACTTGCGCAGGTCCACACAGATCCTAATATCCCCCTTAGTATTTTTCTTCTGAACCACCATCGGGCTGACCCAGTCTGACTGCTCAACAGGTTCGATGATACCTGCTGCAGTCATTTTATCAAGTTCTTCCTTGACCTTCTGCTTATACTTGGGATTCAACCTATAGGGTCGCTACTTCACAGGGTGCGCATCCAATTTGAGAGTGATATGCATGACCCCTAAGTCCCTCGTGATCCCCTTCAGCTCCAAAAAATTTGTTGGGAACAAGTTCTGGTATTCTGTGAGTAATTCGGCCACTTTTCCTGCTGTATCCTCATCCAAATAGTCCCCAACCTTAGCCAACTTAGGGTGCTCTTCCATCCCACTATTTACTTCTCGCAGCTTGAGAGTCTTAGTGACATCCACCTCTTGCAGTGGAGGTCCTGCAATGACGCACTCCCCTTCTGATTCCAGGATAGAGACAGACCACAGGTCATATTCACCTTCCTCCTTTGCTAAGATGCGGCATTTGAAATATCCCGCATCTGGGTTTCCCATGTCGGTGCCCCGAATACTGCAAATGATATGGATTTTCCAAACAAAAATGTGTCTATATTCTACAGAGCTTCGTCAAGCGCCTCTGAACCCCCTATCAGTCCAAATGTTTCTATGAAGTCATCCTTCAGAGTTTCCCAATGGCGGGTGCGTTGATGGAGCTCCGCATCCAGGTACCATGCAGTAGGGATTGGACCCAATGTATGAATGAACAAGTGGACCCACTCTTCTGTAGTTTGGTTAACCCACATATTTATCCATGCAACGAAGTGCTCACGTGGATCCCCTAGGCCAAGGAACGTCTTGACCCATATCTCCGTTGGAGGTTCAAATCGCAGGAGCATCATGTCTCGATAACCCTCCCAGTCCTGGAACACCCCCTTATGTGTATCCCACCATCATGCAGGTGTTGCACGCATAGCTAGATTAAGGCCCCATAACCTTCATTCTTTGGGAACCTCGGCTTCAAATGTTCACAAAAACTTTTTAATATTACTAGAACCATCAAAATAGGGTAGGTCTCTTACCTCGGAGGAAATGCAGCAGAAGTTCTTTGTATCCTAAAGACATCGCAACGCAGAGACATCGTGTAACCGGTTTTTCCAATTCTCGATCTTCTTGTCAGAGTTGGAGAAGCATTCACTGTCATTTTCCCAGAAGAGTACACCATATGCCGTGGGATTGATCCAATCTTCTTCCCACGCAGTCAACTTATAAATGTGATCCACATCCTCTTCGTCGCGTATTGGCTCTGTATATCATTCGCCTTCCACAGGATCTAATGGTACTATCACCCTTGTGCCGTTATTTTCAAACACCATGCTTCTCTCCTTTAAGTTAATGATGCCTCCCATATCTATGGCCCAGTCTAACCCGAGGAGCATGGGGTAAGGGTCCGCATATTCTACAATCTGAATTACCTCAAAGTTAGCCCAGACCTTGACCCCTGCGATATCTACCACGATCTTCGACAGTCTCCCCAAGGGTATGATCTTCTGCTGATTGGCCATACGTAGCTGGATATTGGACCACTCCAACTTAGGTTCTCCCATCCATTGCCACATTTGTTTTGGTAGTACATTTGCATCTGACCTGAGGTCCAAAATAACCTGATCCATTTCGTAGTTACCGATTTGTGCTGTCAACCGCATCTCCCTACCGGTGCGTTTCTTATATCTGTATAGTTTATGCAAATCCTTGATTTCTGGGGGTAGGGTAGGCCACGATGCACAAATATCTATTAATTCCTGAAGATTCTCCACAGCCTTTGGGTTGCGCAACAACTTCATACATGCCTGCAAAAAGGGTTTGACCTCCTCATCTGCCTTGAGCTTCGCAGGTGCCTAAGAAGTAGATGCCTCCGCCTCAGCAAAGTCTTTGTGAGGTGCGGAATTTTTTTTTATTTTTCTTTTTTAGATCCAAACCTTCCTGTTTGATAACTTCTTGTCAGATCAGAGGTTTAATCACAGCATTCTCCCTAGGTTCCCCGGTGACCATCCCACTGCGTGTTGCGAAATTCATGCTTGGATCTTTGTCTCGCAATTCAACATTAACCCTCTTCACATTCTGCGTAGGTGTCAGCTAGTTCTCCTGCATTTTTTCTATCAATATTGGAAACTCTTCAATCGCATGGTTCATCTGTCTGCAATACAGGCAGTACTACCTCGTAGGGTTCAGAGAGTCCCTTGCAAAGTGTCCTACTTCTCCACAGTTATAACAGATTAGTTTCCCTCGTCCCCGACCTGCGCTGCCACCTCTTCCTCCTCCCCTGCCCCGGGCTGGGGAGCCACCTATGCCCAAGAGGGATCTTGGTGAGGATGGATCCGACTGTACCCTATAGAGATTCCCTCGATCGATCATCAAATGATACGTCCGACAGTTCTTCTCATCATGTCCTACAGACCTGCAGAACCTGCACCATCGTTGCTTTACCTCTGGGACATACGCACCAAGGCGGGGGCAGTGGTTTGTGTTGTGCAGCCCCGCAACGTGATAATCATCGCACCATAGTGCCGGCCTACTTGACCCTGCAATTTCCTTAAGGCACAACGAGCTAGGTCCCCTGACCTGCATATAGTCTGCTAACAGAGGACAATTATCCTCCATTTGTCATGCATCGTATGCACCATCTTTCAGGGCTAGCCTCTGCTCCTCGCTCCTTTTGCAGATTTTGGATCTCCATGTGCATCACCTCCAATTGTCCTTGGATCTGTTGGATGCCCAACTGGGTATCATCTCTGGGCGCAACTTCTAAATTCATAGCGACCTCCAAGGATTTTTCCTGCGATTCGAAAGTTTGGTGACACATAGGTACACGCAGGTGAGGCAACAACATAGCGATGAACCATTCCATGTGCTTTATGCCATCATACTAAAATCCTCCTTCTCTGATCACCTTCTTCAGTCGCTGATCGGACTCCCACATAGACTCAGAAGGCCCTTGCTTGAAATCCTTTAGTTCCACCACTATTTGCGAGTAGGATTTAGGCTTCTTGAACTGTTGTTTTAAGGCATTATTAATCTCTTCAATGGTTGCATTCACATGCTAATCGAGGTATCCCATGTACCAGTCTAGGGCCCTTCCTTCAAAAGCAAGAGATAGCTGCGCTCTTTTCACAACATTTCTCGCTAAATTCTGCGCAGTCCATACAGATCCTGCGACAAACCAGAATTGATCCATATCTTCGTCCCCCACACCCTTGAAGGTGGGTAACTTCATCTGTGAAGCCATATCGTCTTCCGGTGGTGGCGCAGGTGAGTTATTTCCATTATGAGGATTTGAAGATGGTGTTGATGGGGGGTTATGCACAGAAAAATTAGTCACTGGACTATAGACAGATCGATCTCCTTCTTGATTAGTTCTGTAGTACTTACCACTGCGCGTCGTACCCTCAATTTGATCGGAGCTCACTCACTCGGTATGGATACACATGATACTTTTCTCGCACAATAAGATCTTAATAACCACAAAGTTTTTAGAAAATTACCTCGGAAACCCTTGAAGAACCTCTGCTCCACTTCTGAGTAGGACACAAATTGATCGATTGCAAATTCAGTCACAAATCCTCCTATCACACTGTCCACCCAATGATCTACTGTGCAGCTAATGGTATTATCAGTGTTTTCCAACTGCCGGATTAGTTCTGGAGTCCACTGTGTGACCCGTTTGTCTTTCCAACACTACTGAAAATCGACCAGCCTTGCGAGCCACTCCTGTAGCTCGATTGAAAAAGTTACGAAGAAAATATTGTAGATTTCCAAGAAAATATTCTTATTTTTCCACTTCTTCACAGTCAAGTTCGCATTTCAATTTTCGCTTACAATGAATTCCTGAACTTTCTTTTCAAACAACTCGTCGATTTCTTTCTTTTTAGGCTTCCAATACGGCCTTGGCATTACCAAATATCTCCCTCAAAATGCTCCCGGTCCTGGCAATAGAACCATTTGTTGGCTCGAGGGGTCCTGACCCAGGTTTGGAGGTGAAGGTTTGCCAACAAACCCCTATACTACTGGTCCTTTCGGCAGTGACCCATTTGTGCAGGTCAAAGTCTCACCCGAAGCAGTATGGGAGGGTGCTGGAACCAGGTTTCTGCACCCTGAGAGAGAGTAGGTAATAACACAAGCCCGCAATTATCATATCTACACAAAATGGTGATTCGCAGGGTTCCATAATGTAACCAGACTATAGTTCTTATCATATTTTCTCTAGCAGGTTCGCATCCACGTGCATATCATCAATTACAACCATAAAAAAGCATAATCGTAGGCAATATTGTCAACACAAATAGTTTGCATTCATTAACAAAGATGCAATCAGTATGTGAAACAACAGTCACATCACAGTAATATACTAAGTGCAGATAATTTCATATCACAGAGATAAAACATACGAGTTCACAACTTAATCAGACAATCTTAGTTCGCATCAATCATAATAGAACAAATCCAGACAACATGATATGTTTTAGCAATACTTCACATATATTACTTATCAAAATCCTCTTACATTCCCCGAATACCACTTGCACACACAGCCAGTAGGGTCCGCACACAACATGATAGAGGATCTCCGTGCACACAGCCAACAGGAGTCCTAACCCAAACAACCCAACCTAAGATCTAGTAATTCATACTTCACATCAATCTCTATTCATCCTCTACCTATCGTCTAAAAAAGGTTCAACTATTTATAGTACTTTAGCCTACGCATCCAATGGTCTGCAAACCGTGTTTGTGAACTCTTGGTCTACCCTTGACCCGCTTACAATGCATTAGGGGCTTTGACCCACCCCAAAACCCCCGCGTTAAACTAAATATAATAAAAAATATATAAAATGGACCAGATTCATAGCCTTGTAGGAGAGATTCATAGCCTTGTAGGAGACTCTGTTCCAACATCATGGTTTAATTTACTGAAATTCATTATTTTCAGTTCAAAAGCAACCAACCAAAATTGAATCAGAGACATGCTAGATGGGTGGAATTTATGTAGAATTTTACTTTTTTAATTAAACATACTAGTTGTTCATAAAATAAAGTGGTTGATGCTTTAAATAGAATTAACTTAAGTTTACAAGAGCTTCATATCATTGGCTTGGGATTTGACGAGCTCAAGGATATGTACAAGAGTGATGCAAACCTCAAAGAAGCATATGCAACCTGTGAAAATCAAGTTAGCATGAATACAACTCAATGGTCAAGTTATATTATTTAAGAAGGTTTGTTGTTTAAGGATAGTAAGCTTTGAATACCCAGATTTTCCATGTGGGACAACTTAATAAAGGAGAATCACAATGGAGGATTAGAATGACACATTATAGCTAATAAATTTTTTGTTGTATTAAATTTCTTTTATTTTATGCCAGGCATGCAAGTTGACATAAAAAGGTTTGTGGAAAGATGTAAAGTATGTCAATAGGAAAAAGGGAGAAGCCAAAATGAAAGATTGTATCAACCACTGCTAATCCCTAGTAGGCTTTGGAATTATGCTAGTGTGGATTTTTGTTTTGGGATTACTATGAACATGAAGAGATAATGATTCTATTTTTTTTTTTGTTGTGGATAGGTTTTCTAAGATGGCACATTTTATTGTTTGTACAATAACTACTGATGCAACTAGTGTTGCAAATCTATTCTTTAAGGAAATTGTAAGATTTCATGGGTTGCTTAGAAGCATTGTATCAAATAGGAATACGATATTTGTAGGCCACTCTTGGAAAATTTCCTGGAAGGAACTAAGCACTAATTTTAACTTTGGTTCATCTTACCATCCACAAACAAATGGATAGACAAATATTGTGAATAGGATTTAAGGAAATATTTTGAGGAGTTTGTTGAATGAATATCCCAAACAGTGGGATTAGATACTTGCTCAAGCTAATTTTTCTTAAAATGACTCATGTGAAAAAAGTATAAGAACGAGTCCATTTCAAATATTATATCGAATGCAACCTAGGGGAGTGTATGAACTAAGGAATTTGGGAAAGAAAAAGCTCAAGAGTGCAAACGATGAAGATTTTGCAGTGGGCATGCAAAAGTTTCATTGTAGGATAACAACAACAACAAGCACAAATAAAGAGTAGACATGAAAAGAAGAAAGATGGAATTTGAAATTGGTGACTTGGTAATGGCATACTTGAGAAAGGAAAGGTTTCCTATAATGACATACAACAAACTTAAGCTCAATAAAATTGGTCCCTATAAAATTTAGAGGAAATTTAATTCCAATGATTATGAGTTGTAACTCCCTAAGGACATTGGAATATCACCAATTTTTAACGTAGCAGACATGTACCCTTCAAGGAATCAGACTGTGTTACAACAGATGCACCTATGAGTGATGAAGATTCGAAAAATAAGTGGAAGAATAAATTGCTTAAAGAAAATTAGAATAAAATTGAAGCAGTATTGGGTTAGAAAGTAGTCAAGAAAACAAGAGGTAAATAGTATCTTCAATATCTGGTTAAATGGAAACAACAACCAGTAGAAGATGCTACATGGAGGACAACAAAAAATATTACCAAGTATGTTAGGTCCCTATAATACTAGTGTATCCCCCTTATTGTTATTGTTAGTGTAGCCTCCTATTGTTATTTTTGTGCCCATGTGTCCCCCATATTATTATTGTTGTGCTCCATAGAAGCCCACTTTTGTTATTGTTGTGCCCTTTCATTATTATTGTTATGTAGTTGTGATGTGACCCCTTAGACTCCTATATATATACTAATGAGGTATTATCATTTGGATCATCCAAGAATTGGCCATTTGTATAATGTAAAGGAGTTTCCCCCCTCTAATAAGATAATTTTTAATTCGTTGATCTATCTTTTATTTTGTGAGCTAGTTGCATAACATTTGGTATCAGAGCTTTGGATTCTAGGGTTTCGCTTCTTCAAACATGTCATCCTAAAATTTTCGCTATAATTTTCTTTTTTCCCACGAGGAATCAGAAGCTAAAATTTTGACCACGTTGAGACAAAAAATTGGTGAACTTCTTGTAAAAATTATAGATATTGGTTCGCTATAGTTTCTGAGGTATGGTCCGAAGAAGTTAGCGTTTTTGAAGGCTCTAGAATTCAATCTCAAACGGGCGACCTAGGGAAAATTGTCATAAATTTCTCTCCAAGAATCATATTTGAATTTCGTAAAACATGAATGGAATTTTACAAAATGTGGTTTTTCGTTTATCATTGTTAGGTCTGAAGTTCGAAACAATGACACGTGGAATTCTGTAAAAGTTCGCTCTACTTACCCAGTCTATAATCAAGTCACCGTGGAAGAATGGGCATAACACTTTCTTGAAGAATTCAGTCTTGGTCTGAATTGTGGGGTTGGAAAGAAGACTCAGAGGGATACCACAGGATAGAATTTCATACCTCGAAGAGTTGAAATTCTAGAGTTATAGCCATTTCAATATCAATCTCCTAAAAGTAAGAAAAATGTGTGTATTTTTTAAACATTGCATAAATTTTGTTTGAAAAATAAGTTTGAAGTGATTCCAAGGGAATATTTAAGGATATATATGACTATTGGGATTTAAAATTCCTACCAAAAAAAATAATTATACACCCATTAAGCCCTCATAAATATCTAATATGACACATGAAGAGGAAGAATTGGAACATAATATATCCCAATTACGGGACCAAGTGCAACAAATTTCTCTCTCACAAAGAGAAACCAAAGATGAACTAAAAGGGGACATGGATGGATTGAAATGGGACATGGATGAATTAAAATGCAACATGAATGGTTTAAAAGAATACATGGAAGGTTTAAAGGAAGGTTTGACAATGTTGCTACAAGAAAGGCTTCCCAACGGTGACAAGGTATTCCATGAAAATCATAATGAGGACAAAAGGAATATGAATTATCATCTTTGAGACTCCAATGTTGGGTTTAAGACCACCACATTCCAAATATCGATATGAGGAAGTTTGATGGAAAGGATCCGGTAACGTGGACACTACAAATAGAGAAATAGTTTGATCTTCGTGATGTGCAACACACACAAAAGGTACACATTGCATCTTTTTATTTAGAACCCGATCAATTTGTATGGTATCAATGGATTTGTTCTCGTAAACCACTTTTCACTTGGTAAATTTTTACAAAGTAAATGATAGAACATTATGAGGATACAAAGAGCACCACCTTCTATATCCAATTAATAAATCTCAAACAAAATGGTTCAATGGTGGAGCACATTGAGGACTTCCAAAAATTGAATATTTGGATAACTCATATTCCAAAGGAGCATTAGATTGATGTATTAATAGGGACTTTAAAGGATAACATCCAATATTAGGTTCACCTTTGGGAATATAGTTCATTGGATAACACATTTAGGGTAGCAAGAAAAGTTGAAATTAAATCTATGGAAACATGGAAGTCTATCACTCACAACTATAAAGATGGAAGTTTTGTTGCTCCTTATAGCCTTCCACAAACTAAAAGGTTGTCACCAAAACTATTGGAGGAAAAAAAAGAAGAAGAGCTTTGTTATAGTTGTGATAGAAAATATAATAAAGGTAATAAGTGTGCCAAGAAGTAATTATTTTACATATATTGTGAAGAGGAGGAATAAAAAGAACAAGAAACATCAAACAAAGAGGATATACACTAGGAACCAACCCCAGAGAAAGAAGAAATGAATCCAACCATATCTTGTAATGCATTGGCAGAAATACCACACCTCAAATTCGCAAGATAGAAGGATATATCAAGAAAAAAAAGATAATAGTGTTGATTGATTTGGGTAGTACCCCTAATTTTATTCATTGTAAGATAGCCAAGGAATTGAATTTCTTCCCATATCCAACACCAGAGTGTCATGTAATGGTTGTAAATGGAGGAAATATAAATTTCTCTTGAAAGTGTCGTAATATCAATATAAACATGGGGGAATATGTGTTTAATATTCCAATGATTTTCATTCCAACTAGGAGTCCAATGGTTACAATCCTTGGGGACGATAACTTTTAATTTTCAAGAAATTTTCTTGAATTTTTTTTGCGAAGTAAAGGAAGTTTAATTAAGGGGTATCACAGGGAAACCATGAAAGATAATAAACTCCAATGGCATGACAAATCCTCTATTTATCTAGATCTCCAAAATGTCTTGGAAAATAATTCCAAGGTCTTTGAGACTCCAAAAGTCCTCCCACCTATTCACGATCATGATCATGCTATCAATTTTATTTAAAGAAGCGTTCCTCCAAACAAAAGGCCTTACATATATCCATATGCCCAAAAGAGTGAACTTGAACGTATGGTTACAGAAATTCTAGAGGTCGATATAATTTAACCTAGTCAAAGTTCTTTCTCTTCTCCAGTAGCATTGGTGCACAAGAAGGACGAATCATGGTGTACGTGTCCAGATTATAGGGAGCTCAATAAGATCATTCTTAAAGATAAATTTCCCATTCCTGTCATTAATGAATTTTTGGATGAGTTACATTGAGAAATTTACTTCACCAAGCTGGATCTTCATTCATGATATCATAAAATTATAATGAAGATTGAAGACATTCCGAAAACAACATTCAAAACTCATGAGGGTCATTATGAATTCTTGGTCATGCCTTTTGGACTTACTAATTCACCTTCCACATTTTAAGGTTTGTTGAATTCCATTTTCAAACCCTTAGAAAATTTGTGTTAGTATTTTTTGATGATATACTAATCTACAAAAAGTCTTGGAAGGATCACATTCAACACGTTGACAGGGTGCTCAAACTATTGGAGGAGAAACAATTATATGAAAAAACCTTCAAATGTTTCTTTGGAGTACATGATATAAAATATTTGGGTCATATTGTATCTTATGAGGGTGTTAAGGTAGACTCTCAAAAAATTAAAGTCATCAAGGAATGGAAAATCCCCACAACCATAAAGCAACTTCGAGGATTTCATGGGTTGACAGGGTATTATCGCAAGTTTGTTAAGAATTATGATCGAACAACAACACCTCGAACAACATTACTGAAGAAAGATGCATTTTCTTGGCCACCAAAAGCAACTAAGGCCTGCTAACATCTTAAAGAGGCAATGTGCCAAGCACCGGTCTTAACTACGCCAAACTTCACGAAATCATTTATTGTGGAATGTGATGCCTCAGGAAATGGAATTGGTGTTGTTTTAATGCAAGAAGGAAGAATCATTGCTTTTGAAAGTTGTCCAATCAAAGGAAATTATTTACAAAAGCCTATTCATGAGAAGGAAATGTTGGAAATACTACATGCACTAAATAAATGATGACCTTAGCTAATGGGAAGACATTTCAAGGTAAAAACAAATCATGATAGTATTAAATACTTTTTGGAACAACGATTATCTTCAGAAGAGCAGAAAAAATGGGTCACAAAGATGTTGGGTTATGACTTTGAAATCATCGACAAAAAGGGAAGCAAATGTTGTTGCAGTTGCACTCTCAACAAAGGATGAGGATGTGGAAGCATTGATTTGTGTCATTTATAAAATCCAACCTGATTGGATAACAGAAGCAAGGGATGAATGCAAGAACGATGAAGAGGTGTGGACACTCATTCAAATTTGTAGCAAGATCCCAACATATATGATACTATTAGCTGGAAAAATAATTCATTATGGTACAAATATTGCTTATATATTTGTAAGAATTCCCAACTAAAACAAAATATTCTTTTGGAATTGTACACCTCCCCCTTAGAAGGGAACTCAAGATTTTTAAAAACTTACCACAGGGTCAAGAAGGAATTTTTTGGGGATGGCCTTAAATTTGATATTTAGAAGTATGTGGCAGAATTTTTGGTTTTCCAACAAAATAAAGTTGAGACAATTAAGAACCTAGGTCTGTTACAACCTTTATCCATTCCAAGTCAGCGTTGGGAGGGGGTCTCCATGGATTTTATCATAGGCTTACCCAATTCTGAAGGAAATAGTGTCATCCTGGTGGTAATTGATAGACTTACCAAGTATGCACACTTTTGTGCATTATATCATCCTTTCAAAGCCAATACAGTCACTATTGCATTTATGGAAACAATTCAAAAGCTACATGGAAACCCAAAGATTATTGTAAGTGACAAAGATCCCATTTTAACTGGAAACTTTTGGACAAAATTATTTTCTTGTCTTAGTACTCAATTAGCTCATAACTCATCTTACCATCCTCAATCTGACAGGAAAGATAAGATAGTGAAAATATTTTTGGAAGGATATCTTCGTTGCTTTGTATATGATAAACAAAAAAAATGGGTCAAGTGGTTACCTCTTGCTGAATGGTGGTATAACACCTCCTTCCATACTGGAGCAAAAATGACCCCATTTATGGCACTTTATGGATATCATCCACCATCCATCACATCATATTTAAGAGAAAATTTTAAAGTTCAAGCAGTGGAAGATCACATCAAGGATCAACAAAAAGTTCTCCAACTCTTAAAGGATAACCTAACTCTGGCGCAAAATCAAATGAAGCAAAAAACATATCGACATCGCAATGAAAAATTTTTTGATGCATGCAACAGGGTATTTTTATGAGTACAACCATACAAACAAATGTCCCTCAAGCAAGCTAAGAAGGATAATAAATTATCACCCAAGTAATATGGTCCTTACAAGGCGTTGCAAAATATTGGTACTATGGCATACATATTTGAGTTGCCTTCATATTTTGGAGTACACACATTGTTCCATGTTTCATGCTTAAAGAAGGCTATCTATGACAAGCTCCCAGATCAAACAATGTTTCCAGAACTTGATAAAGAAGGAAAAATCATCCTTGAGCCTGACGCAGTCGGGGAAACAAGAACCTGATAATTACATAATCAATTAATTTTAGAGTATCTCATTAAGTGGAAGAACTTACCCATTTAAGATTCAACATGGGAGGATACAAATTTTATACTCAAGCATTGAGGACATTAATTTTTTTGAAGGAGAGAGGCATGTTAGTTACTTATAATACTAGTGTATCCCCCTTATTGTTATTGTTAGTGTAGCCCCCTATTCTTATTTTTTCCCCATGTATCCCCATATTGTTATTGTTGTGCCCCATAGAAGCCCACTATTGTTATTCTTGTGTCATTTAATTATTATTGTTATGTAGGATATGATTATATTGTGACCCCTTAGACTCCTATTATACCAAGGAGGTCTTATCATTTGGATCATCCAATAATCGTTCATTGATGTAATGTAAAGGAGGTTTCCTCCTCAAAGAGGATACTTTTTAAGTTGTTAATCTATCTTTTCTTTTGTGAGTTGGTTGCATAACAAAGTATGAACCAATTGTTGAAGAGTTGATGAGCAACTCTTTTCTTTGCAAGGAGTCTGATACATGAGAATCTACAAGCCAAGATCATTCTTGAACTCTTGAGTCAATTTTTTTTTACTAAGGGAGTTTTTTCCCTAATTTGTTTACCAAGGGAAGTTGGATTCCCCAAGCCATTTAATTAGTAATATTTTTGTCATAGTCTAGAAGGAATTTAATTTGTTGTGAAGTTGGAAGAGTGTATTTAATTTCTGTGTAAAGAAGATGAACTAGCTAAATAAGGGATTTGTTGGATAATTTAGGAACTATATAGAATTTGTTGGACTTATACGAGATATTTTTATTTTATTTAATAAAAATAGAAGAGGGAGGGGGAGACAGAGAAGAGTAAGGTGACAACAGAAAGAGAAGAAAGACATAGAGGAGAGAGACCCACAAATAGAGCTAAGCTAAGCTCAATCATGTAATTTCTTCTCTAATAACATCATATATGTGTGTGGGTTCCATATGTTTGAATGAATTTATCTTGGTTGAATGTGTACCAAGTTGTAGTATAGAATCAATGCTTTTTAAGGTTAACTAGACGGAGCAGAGTGGTGCGGTTGGACTCATGGCAGTAAATCCATCATAAATTCACTGATCTGAACTTATAAAGGAACACAACAAAATACATATATAACCATAAATACAAATATGTATAAGAAATAACACTTCATTTCATTAATATCAAAGAACTGAAATATGGTTACAAACATAATGGAAATAAAATAGTTTTGGCGATGGTATCTTATCTTTGAGAAGAGATGTGGCAGCTACATGCCTCTGAACTGTGTTATAATGAGGCTCGAAGGCCTATTTATTATCGAGAAACAATGGAAAACCCTAAACATCCAAAAACCTAACCCAGGGTCGTAACTTTGGCATACGATCTCCATTTGACATGCACAAAACCTCGTTAGAAAAATATATCCGAAGAATACAAATTTTGAGTGAAAAAAATCAATCGTACATTCATGTTTCCTTGGTTTTCCCAAAAAGTGTCGTTTAGGGCCTCAAAACGCCTCTGGAAATTCAAGACCCAAAAAACTGCCAAAAATAGTAAACTGTGCTCCAATTAAGGAAACCAAAAAACTGAAAGAAACAATGGTGGGCGTCCAAGTTGAATAGGCGGGTGGATACCAATATCCACTTGGATCAATCCTCCCCCCTTAGGAAGCAATGGTCCCCATTATGTTTAGTGCCTCCATGAGATGGGGAAAATTCTACTGAACTTGGTCCCTGGTGATCCACTTGCCTTGGTGCATGAGTTGGATAGCCTAGAAAATTTGATACTGTTGGATATTATGCTAGCGAGTGTTCTTGATCTACGTCTCCATGATCCGATCAGTGGTTGCATGTAACATGCAGTCTGGGTTTAACTCCATTTGAGTGAGTTGTTCTACAATGTCGGATGTGTCCAACAATGGTGGAAAGTGTGGCCGAAGGCAGTCCACATTAAACACTGGGTGCAGGCCAAGGAACGATGGGATTTTGAGCTCGAAATAATTTTCCCCTACAACATTGGTGATGGTGTATGGCCCATTTTGGAGTGGCAGAAGCTTACGATGGGGCCCAGCGAGGAGATCCTTCTGAAAATGTAGCAAATTTTTTGCTCCCACCTAGAACTTGTGTGATACATGATGTTGATCATGTCACTGCCTGTACTTAGCATTGGATTTTTCCAATCTGTCATGGACCTGCTAGTGGATGTGTTGGATTCACTCAATGAAGCTGTTAGCCCTGTCGGTTTCTGACTACACATGGGCTAAAGCTACCATAGTAGTTGCAAATGGTATGGCCACATCAATGGGACATAGTGGTTGGAATCCCAACCCCACCTGAAAGGGGTTGTGGTCAGTTGAGCTATGGAGAGATCTATTGTAGCTATGTTGGACATAGGGGAGGTTGTCATCCCATGTGCGAGGATGATTCGAGTTGTACATGCGCATAATGTGTACGATCATCCTATTGAAAGCCTATGTTTGGGCATTAGTTTGGGGTTGGAGGGTCGTGGACTTAGTGAGCTTGGTATCCAACATCAACTAGAAACTTGACCAAAATGTACTTAGGAACCTGTTTTCCTGACCTGAGATAATGGACTGCGGGATCCCAAAGTGTACCCACACTCATTCAAAGAAGATATTAGCAGTGGTTTCTATTGTGATACTCTTCCTGTAGGCTGCCATAATGAACATCTTACAGAATCTGTTGACGACCACGAAAAAACAATCGTTTCCAAGCTTATTCGAAGGGAGACTCGACATGTAATACATGGAGATGGATTACCAAGGTCGACTAGGAGTAGGCAGAGGAGTATATAGGCCTTGCTTCTTAATGGTCAGTTTGGAAATGACGTAATAAATGTAGGATCTGATGTATTTCCAAACATCCTATCGAAGGTTCGGCCAATAAAAATAATTTTGTAGCACTGTCACTATTTTCTCTACTCTGAAGTGTCCATCGATCCGACTATAGTGCGCCTCCGAAATCATATTGCCACGCTCACTTGAAGCAACAAAAAGGTGTCCTAGGTGAAATAACAATGTATCTTGGAGGTGAAATTTGGAACTTGATTGCCTTCCAGGAGTGTCTAGTATGTGTTGCCAAATTCTGGATCGTTCATGTATGGATGCAGACTCTTTGAAGTCTCATGCCCACAAGAGTCAAGCACAGTGGTCAACACCATGACTGATGTTTGGGTGAGGAAATTTGCAACATTATTGGCTCTTTCCTTCTTGTACTTAATTTTCAAGTGGAATTGTTGCAAGTATGTGGACCATTTTTTATGGCGATCGTTTTGAAACTTCCCTTGTGTTTGTATGAACTACAGGGCTCGGTGATCTGTGTGGATGAAAATTTCCTTCCCCAGAATGTAATGCTTCCATATTTGGCATGCCTTCACAATGGAATACATCTCTTTGTCATAGGTGGGATACTTTCAGACTGTGTCTGAAAGTGTCTCACTGTGATATGCCACTAGATGTCACTACTGAGTAAGAACTGCACCAATAGCATAGTTGGAAGCATATGTCTCAATCTCAAATGATTGTTGCAGGTCCGGTAATGTGAGCCCTGGTGCATGTTGGGTCGTTAATATGCCATTATTATTATCACTTTTTAACACTTATTCCACCCATTTCTACCATTCTTCATCACGTCATTTATTATAATTTATTATTTAAATCCATTTTATGATGATTTATGCTTCTATGAATGAATGTTATTTATTCTCCTTTATTTCTAATAAATTGATGATTATGAATTATTTTATCAATGATAGTTTTAATAAATTGGTTATAACATTATTCACCATTTTTAGCTTCCAAGGTAATTTCCAGATTGAAGATTTGATCATTAAAAGTGCCAACTCAGAAATGCGCTGGAATAAGGAGTGACAGTTTTGCGATTGATATTCTGAGCAAATGAAGATGAATCTGGAAAATCCGGAACATGGGTTTTGTCCAGAACGGACCCAATTAACTTTATTAAAGAACGGTTTGCCCAAATTCGGCCTGTGTTGAGAGATTCGCAGAGTTCTTTAAGCACGATTTTCTCAGTTCTGTTGTTGCAGCCGTCCTCCAAATCTCAGCTGCAAAGCCAAATTCGTCTTCTTCTTGTTGATCAATTGGTTGGAAACAATATAATTTTGTAATAGAATCATGTTGTAATTATCTCCATTGTAATCACTCTCTGCTCTCTTTGTATTTAAATCAGAACAGAGATCAGAGAGAAGGAGGACTTCAGGGATGGATTCGAATGATGGAATTGAGGATGAATTAGAGAATCAGAATTGAGGATGGAAGAGAGAATGGATAATGGCTGAGCGATTGAGAGATTTCTTGTTGTAATCCATTATAACTCTGCTTTGATATTTTAATATAAATCTGGTTGCCATTCATTCTTTTCATTCTGAAGTAGCCCAGCAGCGTCCGCTGGCGGCCAAGGGCCCAGCCTCTGGTGGATTGTGTTGCTGCTGTATATCATATTCTTTGGTTTATGCGTGGTTTTTCTTATTAGCATTATTTGGTAATCTGATGTGTTGTTTAGTTTACATCACACGCTCTGTCATGCTTAATTTATTAAGGTTTCTAAAGACAGAACTATTGTATTGACTCTGCATCGTATCTCTGTTCTTTTAAGTGTTGATCTTTACAGAATACTGTTGCTGTTTAATTACAGAGTCGTTGTGCTGTGCACTTGTTCATTAACATTACAGAATTTATCTTAGAAATTATATTTCCTTGCGATTGTTGAATTTATGAACGTTGCTGCTCCATTCTAAAAGACAGTCGTATTATTTATAACTAAGGCTGACAAGTGGATTACCAAGATCAGATTGCTATTAAGGTGTGCCGTATGTTAAGTTATTATGCATTTGTATTTGGCTTTCCAGCGTTGTTTTATATCCTCTCATTAATCAATGCTGTTCTATTTCCTTGTGCTGTTCGATTTATTCTTAGAGTAAAGATTGCTATTAATTTGGCTTTGCTATTGTTCATTTCCATTAATTAGAGTTTGCTGTCCAAATTCTTTTAATTACAGTTTGCTGCCCATTTACTTTGTTGTTCTATTTTGCTATCTGCCGTTCCATTTACTCGCATTTGTTGTTTTGGTGTGAGAGACGATCTAAGGCTGTAGTGAGCTTCGGCATTCACTGTCTAGCTCCCAGACCCGTGATCTATGCTCTAATTTCCTTTCCATCAGTTTCCAAAGGGATGGGCTATTGTTGTCAAACCCTTGACTGATACATTGCTTATTTTTCCGAATGCATGATTTAAAGTCTTAAAGTGCTTTGCTGTAAGTAGATTTTATTTCCAGCTTTCATTTACTTTTGGATTTTAAGCACTATACTGCAAAACATTACTCTTGAGTAAATAACGCACCATTGTCCCCACTCCCAGGAATAAAAAGTCGTCCCTGGGTTGACAATTAATGTGAGGTAATTAGGAGTTACAAAGACACCTTTTTATCGCTCCACAGTGCACAGCAGAGGCGATGCTTCAACTCGGAAAACACATTTTGTTGGGATTCATAACAAAAAAGAGTTTATTTCGCTCCACCCGTGGTGACTTGACTCGAAGGCCAAGTGATATGAGAGAACCCCAACACAAAACTACGGTAGAAATTGGCAAGGCCCAGAAAGTTGTGGAGCTTTATTAGAGTGTTTACAACTGGCCAATCCCGAATGACTTATATCTTGGTTGGGTCCACATACACACCCTTCTCATCAATGATGTACCCCAAATATTGAACCTGGGTCATACCAAAAGTGCATTTCTCAAATATGGCAGAGGTGCTCTTCCCAACTCTGGCTATAGATCAGGATGTCATCCAAATACACCACCATGAATCACTTGGTGAAGGGTTGCAAAATGTCGTCCATCAGCCTCATGAAGGTTGCAGGGGCATTCGTCAACTCAAAAGGAATGATCAACCATTTGAAAAGGACCTCGGATTTAAAGGCAGTCTTCCACGCATCAAAGGGTTTGATTGGTACCTAGTGATACCTGGACTTCAAGTCGATATTGACGAAATATTTGGCCCCTTTGAGCTGGTCCAAAAGGTCATCAATCTATGGGATTTGATACTTATACCGAACAATGATCTTGTTCAACACTCGATAGTTAATACAGAGTCTCCAGGTCCCTTCCTTATTTTGTACCAACACGATTGGGCTCCCACAGGGTGATGAACTTGGTCTGATGTGCCCTTTCTTCAAAAACCCGTGAACCTTCCTCTTGATTTCATCGTTCTCCAGAATAGAGCGTCGATAGATCAGTCCATTGGGCAATGACACATTTGGGGTCATATCAATGGGGTTCTTGACCTGACAATGTAGAGGTACCCCTATGGGTGAGTTGAAGATGTCCCTGTACTCCTCCACGACCTTGTCCATATGCAGTTGTTATGTGGAGGAGCCCTATCTGGAGGCCATGACCATAATATTCTTCTTCTTATGAGGGCGAATCGTAAGGAAAACAAATTTACCGGTATGATAAATGAGCTTACTACATTGCTTCGCATTGATCAAAGATTTGACAGTAGGTGTTGCTACCTCCGATATCCTGTACAAATTATTTCCCAAAGTAATAATAACAATGCGAGGCCTAGAATCATACACAACATTTCGCTTCCACAAGTATGGTTGGCCTAATAATACATCACAAACTTCAAGAGAAAAAACATCACACATTACCTCATATGTGAAGGGCTTGATGCTGCAGGGAAGGTGGCATTGCTGGATGACGTGGAGATCTTGTCCTTGGTGAAGCCACCCAATGGTGTATGGATGTAGGTGTGATGTAGTCGGTAGGACCAGCCGCTTCACGACCTATGTTGAAATGAGGTTCTTTTGGCTTCCGATGTCGACAATGAACTAAAACGGAGAAAAAATCACGCACATCTGGGAGTGGAAGAGGTGCTCCTCCTCCTCGGGGATTTTCAGGCTCATCCTTTTGGATCTTGGTGGTGGCAACAGTGGCACTGGGCTCCACACCAATAATCTACTTCCCTTTATCATTCCTCTTGTCGGGTTCTGACTCACATTCAGAGCATGCATCTCATTCGAAAGACTTTAGCTTGTGTACTAGTGACTGCTTGGCTCGATACTCACTTGTGTTGTGAGTGGGGCTCTTATGGAATTCACACCACTTTCCCATGTCCTTCTTTGTCTTTGTGGTATTGTTATTTTCTTGCGGCTTTGATGGGTTGTCCTGGGTTGCCCTGCCTTGGATTTGTCCTTTGTTCTGTGTTTTGGGGGCACCTTTCCCTTGCTTCAGATTTGCAGATCCAAAGTCTCACTTCTTCTGTTTAAATTTTTTCTCGATCTTGGCAGCATATCGGTATGTTGCACCAAGCAAGGGGATGTTGAGGAACTCCATTTCCTCCTGAATGTATCTGTGAAAATAACTGCGGTACTTAAGCACAAGATTTTTCTCTGAATCTTTGATACCCAACTTCGTGTGCAGGGTATGGAATAGATTCATTAGTTCATGCACATCTTGATCCCTTTGTTGTCGCAGTGTAATCCATTGTATGTACTTGTCCTCATAGCTCTCCACGGGGTAATATTGCTCCTTGATGGAATCTCAGAAATAATTCCAAGTGGGTTCTGCTGAAAACAGTGAGGTTTCTCTCTCATCCCTCTGTTTGTAGTAGGTTTCCCACAATTCCTTGACATGGGGGTGACTTTGAGGAGTGCAAAAGTAATATTTTCCCTATTGGAAAAATCATGAAATGAAAATATCCTTCCAACTTATTTAACCATCTATCTATGGTATCTCCATCTATCTTGCCTTCAAATATGGGAATTTTAAAGTTGACTTGTACCTTGAAGGGAGTGGCATGTCCCAAGTGACTGTCATACAAAGATGCCTCGCCTATGGGCATCCACCAAAGTGTCTAGGAAAAGTTTTTCATCATCACATTCCTCTGTCACTTGAGGGATTCTTCTAGCAATATTTTGAAAGGATATCCTGCTCCCTCGTCTTTCTTTTCTTCCGCCATGGGAGTTCGTTGAGGTTTGCGAGGATGGTCTTGCAACTGTTCAACAAGTTCGATCCCTAATTCCTTATACCTTGACCTTGTTGGGGACATGCAAAGAAAAACAAAGAAAGAGCAGACCACTTTGATACCACTGATCCGAACTTAGACATGAACGTAATAAAATACATATATAACCATAAATACATATATGCAACATAAATAACACTTCATTTCATTAATATCAAAGAACTGAAATATGCTTACTAACATAGTGGAAATAAACTAGCTCAGGCAATGGTAGCTTATCTCCGAGAAGAGATGTAACGACTACATGCCTTTGAACTGTGTTACAATGAGGATAAAATGCTTATTTATTATTGAGAAATAATGGAAAACCCTAAACATCCAAAAACCTAACCCTAGGAGATTAAGCGTCAAAACTATGGGTCCCGTTTGAGTAAATTGGCACATCAACTTCCTGGGGTCGTAACTTTGGCATACAATCTCTGTTTGACGCGCAAAATAATTCATTAGAAATATCTATCTTAGGACTACAGCTTTCGAGTGGCAAACATTAGTTAAAATTTCATGTTTTCTTAGGTTTTCCCAAAAAACATCGTTAGGGCCTCAAAACGGCCCCGAAAGTTAAAGGACCCGAAAAAATGCCAAAATAATAAACTGTGCTACAATTAAGGAAACTGAAAAACTAAAAGAAACAATGGTGGGGGTCCAAGTGGAATAGGAGGGTGGCCACCAATATCCACCTGGATCCCTCACTTATGCAAATTCTTCCCTTTTTAGCCTTTTTTGTGAATTGATAGTAACAAAAGTCCCTCTGTCAACCTTTCTGTGTAGCGACCATTTATCTACAAAGATGTTTGAGACATTCATTTGGCACCGATAGACACTGCTAATTGATCTGACAATCATCTGGCGGTCACGCCAACTAATAAATTTTTTCCTGTCTATGTTTCTTGTCTATCAACCATCGACCATCGAAGGTTAGAAAAAGTTGGCCAATTAAACCTTTGAGTGTTGATCCGACAAAAATTGGGCACGAGCCTGATAGAAAAAATATTTCATGATAATTGCAATTATGTCATACCACCACCAATGTACTAGGAAATCACCAATAATTTTGAACCACTAACAATGGTGAGGTGGTCCCATTAGTTAACAGGTCTAATAGACCGGACCTTTCATGTCAATTGTAGTTCTATCACTACCACATGTTGATTGTGCAAGTAATAAAATCTTGCTAGTGCCGACGAGCACTAGACAATTCCAATGACAAAAAGGCCCAACAAACATAATCTTTTACGGTTATTGAAGTTCTATATACCACCATCACCACATTGGTTCATTTCATCGCCATCAAGTAAAACAAAGAAAACACTGACGATTGTTGGGAGCCATCAGGCATAACACTTTTCGTTTTGGGTCCTTGGTCACAATGTTGGTCCTATGGACCATTTTGCTTAGCACTCAGGTGCTAGCGAATTTGGGGACAAGTGAGACTATCGGCATAAAGATAATACTCCATTTTTTAAAAATCTTATTTATATACTCGAAAAGCATTAAGATAAGTGTTGGAAGATCACCATAATTTCACTGAGTGAAAAGGTCAAGTAGATTGATAGTGTGAAAATTATTTTGAAATTTAGATTTAATTTGAATATAAGGTGGACAACTGAGATAAAATACTTTTCATATTTCACTCTTTTAGTGTAGCTAGGTGACAACTATTTTATACCGTGATGTTTTGAGAATTAACTAACCCACTATTTAAATAATAATAATAATAAAATATTATTATTTAAGCATTGTGTATTTTTTTTTTATACTAATCAAAATAGGGATATATATATATATATATATATATATATATATATATATATATAACAAAATGAGAAATTTATATTTATATGCTAGTCTGCACTTGGATCACAACAAATACATCACCTAGTACATAGCTATATCTTCAAAAAAAATTCCTTAACCTTCTTATCCAAGAAAACTACAAATTTTTGGAGAGACTCCAAAATGGGGTTTTGTGGGTATATACCTTATAGAATTGACCAACAAAAAATACAATTTACATGTCATATGATAACTGATTGATAATGCATTTTTTTATAATTATGCAATGCCAATCATTTAGCTTTAAGGAATAGGAGAAGAGCTGTTTTGACCATTGATTTTTAAATCTACCGATCTTAATTTACACCATTCTTTAACACAAAAGTTCACATTTTTATTAAGATACAAAGAGCATGAGAATTAACTTGAATACTTAATAAGGAGAGAGTCTCCCAAAACAAACAGTGAAGCTACCTAATTTTTTTTGGCCAACTTAATCCCTTTATAAAAAGAATAATCTTCAACTTGGTTTTTTGTCATACATCCTAAGCCCCATAAATTCTTTGCAACTTTAACTTCCTCAATCCCATAGAGCACCCCATGTGCCACTCCTAAAAAAGCCGTAGTCTAAAAATACCCACAGAATAACCCAGAATTTCCAGTAAGATTATGAAAAATTCCTACAAGGATTTTTGAAAATCTAGGTTACAGTTATTAAACTTCAGTATTTTGGGTGTCTTAAAGGTTTCTGATGGTGATAAATCCATTTTCACCATAAAAAATGCAATTCAAACACTCCACCATTTTCACCACAAAAAATGCAATTCAAACACTCCAACTACCTAATTTTTTGAATTTTTTTACGAGATTCCAAAAAAAAACTACCTTCCCACCCCATACAGCCGAAAAAAATAATTTTGATTTTTAAAATTTTAAAATTATAATTAATTACTTCAGTAATTGTAACCCAATATTTCTGAAAACTTTTCATAAGAATGAGCACTTTTCTCCTTTTTAACGAATTTGTGACACGATTAGAATTCCAGGTATTTGAAATAGTGGAGTGAAAAGAAAAAACTCCAGATATTTGAAATTTGAAATCGTAGATTGAAGAGGGACAAATTCAATCATTTCGCAGGTAGTTGCCGTTATACTGGACAAGATTAAGTGGCAGCAGGCGATACTCACACCAATTTATTTTTTAAAATCAGGGTATTCAAGTGGGTGGAGCTAAACAATCTGGAGCACTCACAGAAACAGCGGCAGAACGTGGGAATTAAGATTCCCACTTCATAAATTTCCCAACAGTAACCTGTAAGTGGTAGTCAGTGTCGATTCATTTGATTTGCGAGCAAAAAATTGCAGAAGTATAAATTAATGTTAAGGCATCCATGTGGATTCATACGCTGAATATTTTATGTATCCACTTCCAGTGCATCTTTGCTATTAGTTTAAAAATTATCATATTTTTTGCAGGTTAATAGCTTACTTGGATGTGGCCGACCTGTTTTTTCATATAATAGTACATAGTGGATTTTCAAATTTAATTTTAAAAAAGAATGATGACCTGCATCCTATTTTGGAATCCTCGAAATGAAATGCCCCATTAATGCATCTTATCTTGGAATACTCGGATACGAGTGCTCCATTAACTTCCATCCAATTCCAGCATTCGACTGCAGAACCACGCACAAAATCTATTATCTTCACAGGACCTCCATACATTATTTTATATTAACATTTTCTATATAAGCTTTGGTGAGAATATCTCTAGTTCAGAGCACACTGGTTGTAGCTTTCCTCTGTATTGAATTTGCTGCTCTGTAATGAAAAATCCTTCTAGTACATCTTGCAAAATGCACAGGGCAGTGCCCTTTGCTCTGATTACAGTAAAAGAGGTACTGTTTATGTGTATTGTAACAAGAAGTGTTGCCTTTCCACAGATGGGTAATCCCTTTGACCAAAACACTTATAGCCCAGGAGCTGGTAATAGTCCTAGTTATCAACAGGGTGGCCCCTTTGTTGATTCACAGTATGGACAGAACAATCCCCCTGGCCAGTACTCCTACAGTTCTGGATATGGAGGCAATTCCCCTGGTTTCAACAGCCCACAGTATGCACAGAACAATCCCCCTAGCCAGTACTCCTACAATCCTGGATATGGAGGAAATTCCCCTGTTTTCAACAGTCCCCAGGATGGACAGAACAACCCCCCTAGCCAGTATTTCTACAGTCCTGGATTGGGAGGTAATTCCCCTATTTTCAACAGTCCCCAGGATGGACAGAACACCCCCCCTGACCAGTACTCCTACAGTCCTGGATATGGAGGCAATTCCCCTGGTTTCAACAGCCCACCCTATGGATCAGGCGCTGGAACGGGTGCAAGCTTTTATGGCCAGACATGTCCGGCGGTGGAGAGAATTGTGCTCGGCCTTATGTCTCAGGCTGTGCAGAACGAAACCCGCCTTGCTGCTTCTATATTGCGTCTGCATTTCCATGATTGTTTTGTAAATGTAATCCCTCTCCTGATACATTTGAAGTTTTCATTTTACATCTCTGAGATCATTTTTTAATTTTAGAGGTTTCCTCTTTTGCAGGGCTGTGATGCCTCTGTACTACTGGACGATACTCCTACGTTTCAGGGAGAGAAAACTGCGGGACCAAATAACAATTCTCTCAGAGGATTTGAAGTGATAGATGTAATCAAATCGCACCTTGAATATTGGTGCCCTGGAGTTGTTTCCTGTGCTGATATTCTCGCCATTGCAGCTAGGGATAGCGTTGTCCTGGTATTTTTCAAATTCCTAGTTGTGATTGGTAGCGTACATTTAACAGTGAATACATTAATTATTTATATATATATATATATATACCCATGATGTATTCAGTGAATACATTATATATATACCCATGACGTATTCACTGCTACAAGGCGAGCTTTCAGCTGCCATAGGCCCATTAATGCAGCCAGGCAGCTGATGCCCGCCGTCAGATGATCTACACCGACGGCGGGCATCAGCTCCCTGGCCGCATTAATGGGCCTATGGCAGCTGAAATAAGGCTTGCCCTGCTACAAAGTGTATATATATATTTTTAAAATTTTTCATTTAAAATTATTAATCATCAGTTCACTTTGTTAACCAAGTAAATTATTTGAATAAACTTGTTTTGTTTATTCAAATACATAATTTTTGATGTGGTAGTTTGAAAGAATAATTGTTATTTTTACCATACTAGTTAGATTATGCCAATTTTTACCAGCAGTATATTGAATATATAAGGCTTATCTTGTTATATATATGAAATTAAGGTTGGGTGATTTTGAACTAAATTAATGTTGTTCTTTAAACTACAAACTAGGCTTATAAATTAAACATATTAATAAAGAAAAAAGATGATATAGCAAATGATTTAAATATAATTATAGTTAATTTCAATATCTAATAAATAACTTAAAAAGATGTTTTAGTTTTTTTATTGGATTTTATTTAAAATTGTATATGAGATTTTGTTTTCTTGTTATTATGTATTTTTAAATATATAAATGAATTGAATAGTTTTAGGACAAGCAAAATGTCTGGAAAAAATATTAAAATGTCTATTAATTAGACTACTCAAATTAAAAAAATTGAAAAATTCAAACTGTTTATTAATTAGACTAGTTTAATTAAAAAGAGAAGGTAATCTAAATATTTTATGTTTTGGCTCTTTTTTGGTATATTCTTTTGGGTTAATTTTGTTTGAAATTGGAAAAAGTTGTATTGGAATCACAAGTTTGAATTCTGTATAATCAAGATTAAAAAGATTTTTCAAGGTGCTGAATACCTAAAAAAAATCTGAAAAAGAGTAGAATGTTTATAAATTAGATTACTAAGTTAAAATAAGAAAAATATAATCTAAATATTTTATGTTTTTGGCCTTTTTAACATATCTTTTTTTGTCAAATTTACTTTTTTTTTGGTGGGCTTTAATTTGCCCCAAGGGCGTGAGGAGATTTGACCCCGTGACCTTCCATATGGCAAGGTATCCTGTGACCTTCCATATGGCAAGGTACTTTAGCAATGGGAACTCGACCATTTGAGCTATCCCTTAGGGCTTTTGTCAAATTTACTTGAAATCTGAAAGAGATACATTAAAATTGAAAATTTGAATTCTAAAATCTACATTATCAAATCTTAAAAAAGTATTTCAAACCAAGAAATTCATTTAAAAAAACAAAATAACAACACTCTGATTTAAAAAAAAAAACAATCTAAATATTCTATGTTGTTGCGTCCCTTTGTTTTCTTTTGTTTGAAAGTTGCAATCACAAAAGTGAAACATATATTTATGAATTTTCAAAATGCTGATTCCATTCATATATTAAAAAATTATTATGTTTCATTGCTAAATTCAAATTTGAAACTTGCAATCACAAGTGTGAAACATGAAATATGTATATTTATGAATTTTCAGGATAGTGACTTCATTTATATATTAAAAAAACTATTATCTTTCATTGCTGAATTCAACCACCAATTAGCTATTTTAGATCTATTCCATGGCTTAAATCTCTTTATTGTGGGAAGCAACTCTCTCAGCCCGGTTAAGAATCACAACAATTTGAATTTAAAAGATGTTATAAATGTAAAAAGTTGTATAATGATAGAAAGTTTGATGCTGAGAAATGAATAGTCAAAAAGTCATAAGAGTTTTGGATTATATTCATTCTCATAAAGGAACCATCTCATACAATGCCTTAGAAGGTATTCTCCTACAACCTTAGGAAGTGTCTCCTACAGTGTCTTATAAAGATGCTTCCTATTTTGTAATATTTATTGATGACTACTCAAGAAAGGTTTGAGTTTATAAGTTAAAAAGAAAAGAATGATGTATCAGAAAATTCTAAATCCGCTATAAATCATTCGTTTATGTTCAAATACCAAGTATCCCAACTAAAATAAAGACAGTTTTCTTAATTATTTTCCCCTTTCTTTGTTGCAGAGTGGTGGACCTTCATGGGATGTTGTTCTAGGGAGGAACGATTCAAGAACAGCGAGTTTTGATGCAGCGAACAAGCAGATACCGTCACCCTTTTTCGATGTTCAGACACTTACCTCATCCTTCCAATCAAAAGGCCTTTCTCTGGAAGATATGGTTTCACTTTCAGGTGACTGATATTTAAAATATGACATTTCTATTTTATTATTTATATGAAATTTGTAAGTATCAGTGAGGAGCAGTATTATTTTCATTTCAAAGTTATATTTTAGGAATATTTTAAATTTTTGGTAGTCTAATTAAACTGTTTTTTTATTGGAAATCATGGAAATTCTAGTAAGATTTTAAGAAAATTTTGAAGGGATTTTTGTAAATACAGATTATAGCTATCCAACTTCAATATTTTGGGTGTCTTAGAGGTTTTTGATGGTGCTGAATCCATTTCCACCAAAAAAAAAAGATGATTCAAACACTACTACTTTTGGTAGTCCCCGCAATTTCTCAGCCTCCGTAAATAACTTATTAAAATTTCTTTTGATTCTGAAAGTTATAGTCTACCTTTTTTTTCTGCCTGAAAAATACTCTGGTTTATATTAAGTACCAGGACATATACTTTTTGTTCAAAAAACATGACATTCTTTTTGTTCAACATACAATACATTCAGATTTTGAATATCATGAGGATTTTTCTTCACTTTTTTTTTCTCTCCCAAAAAACATTAATTCAGTCTATTTCATAATGACATTTTCTATCCTTTTACCTACATACTTTTTCTTCACTTTTCTTTTCTTCCCCCAAAAAGTCTAGCTTGCTTTCAATTTTGTCTGGAAAATCAAATCATGGAAATTTTGGCCAAATTTTAATAAAATCCATTGTAGATCCAAGTTATAGCTTTCAAACTTAAAATAAAACATGAATTTTTGATGATTCTGAATCTATTTCTACCATAAAAACAAGATTCAAACACCCATCTGTAATATTTTCAAAATCTACTAAGCAAAATTCAATATGCAAGCATATTTAAAATTTACCAAAAAAATAAAATAAAATAATAATTCTCCTTTATCCTGATTTTCTCCTCAGGAGCCCATACAATTGGGATTACGCGGTGCGTAGTGTTCAGGCAAACATTATACAACCATAGCGGCGATGACCGCCCCGACTCCACCATTAATACGTCGTTCCTGCAACAGTTACAAGGGCAGTGTCCTCGGAGTGGTGGAGACGAGTTGCCTTCGTCTCTTGACTACGTAACGCCAGCCCGTTTTGATAACTCTTACTTTGCCAACTTGAAGCAGCAGAAAGGTGTTCTGCACTCTGATCGCACGCTATACGATCCCGCAGCCTCAGGGTCTGTAACCAGTAGCACAGTTGATCAGTACTCTTCCGATCAGTCTGTTTTCTTTGAAAGCTTCAAAAGAGCCATGATCAAAATGGGCAATCTCAGCCCTTCGGCTGAAACGCAAGTAGAGATCCGGCGGGACTGCAGAAAAGTAAATTAGAGAGCTCCTAACCTTCATCCACAGGCATCAGCTCTGATGAGGATAAGTTGGATAAACTATCCTTTTGTAATATAACGGGGAAGATAAGTTGGATAAACTATCTTTTCGTAATATCAGGTTGGATTAGTGGCAGAATAATTTTAATGTTGAAATGTGTGGATAAGCTTATTTATCATAGAATAAAATTTTGATAATTTTAATTATTAATAATATTCTTAGGTTGATGGCAGGATTTAATTTCTATTAAATATTTCAAACTAATTTTAATAGCATACACCATAATTACCAAAAATTCAAATTCAAATTCAATACCATAAGTCATAATTACCAAAAATTCAAATTCAATAACATACACCATAATTACCAAAATTCAAATTCAAATTCAAATTCAATACCAAGAGTTCAAATTAGATTGGATACCAAAAAATTTGATGGTCTAAAATGATTTTTTTTAAAGGAGTATACACTTTATAAATACTAAAAATATGTTAATTTTTAAAGTATCATAGAAGTTTGATTTGTTTTAATCTCTTGGATAGATTGTTTTCTTTTTCTCTTTATTGTGCACCTTGACACATTTGCTGGTAAATTAATTGGATAAGATTGTTGTTTTTTATTTAACATTGTATAAATTCCCCTAAAACATAGACATAAATGGGAGTATAGACTTTATAAATATTAAAAATGTGTTATTTTTTTTCAAAGTATTATAAAAGTTTGATTTGTTTTTTTTTCTCTTTATTGTGTAACTTGAAACATTTTCTAGTGAATTAATAAACATTTGAAACATTTGCTAGTGAATTAATTGGACAAAATTGTTGATTTTGTATTTAACATTGTATAAATCTGCCTAAAACAAATACATAAAATTGTATCTTTTTAGGTAAATAAGCAACTTCAACCACAATCAAACCTACCTACTAGTCTAGATCCATCTTTAAGTGCAAAATTTGAGGAAAGGTTTGCACCTCGAGAGATTTGATCCTTCTCGATGTTTGATAGATCTAGAGTTAAGATGGATCTAGGTTGGTTTCAGTAGTGTGTGGCCAAGGAAAATCTATAGAAAATATGATTATTTTTATCAATAATATGCAAATATATATAATATTAATATAATCATTTTAAATATGCTAAATATGTCTAACATTAACCTGGTCATTTTATTTTGATTTAAATTTACTTCGTTACCTCAATTTGGTGAGATGATAAATATTGTCGGATAACTTTAATGATGAAAAATGATGATAAATATTGTTGAATAACTTTAATGATGAAAAATGATGAAATAAAAATTTTGAGTGCAAAGTGAAAATAATAGTGTTGAATGCTAGAAAATGTGAATAATAAGAATGTAGTCAATTACAAATAATATTCATTGTGATCAATTTCAAACTATCTATTCTCTTCTATTATTCTTTGAGATGTTGTAGTAAACATCATACCTTGTCTCTCTTACTCCCGAATGAATATTAATAGGTTGAATTACTATAACACAAAAATCAATATACATTATCAATAATTTTTTGTGCCTACACTGAAATCAATGCACATTGTTAATCCAATCAATTTCAAATTAATGTACCATCATGATCCAATTATATCAAATCATAAATCAACATATACACTAAAATTAATGCATCTAATGCATACAATCAAATATGATTAGAAATCAACATCTACACTCAAATCAATGCATCTAGTGCAAGTAAGAAAATAGGATTAGAAACCAACAATGCATTTGGTGCAAGCAATCAAATAGGATTATAAATCATCTACATTGAAATCAATGCATCTAGTGCAAGTAAGAAAATAGGATTAGAAACCAACAATGCATTTGGTGCAAGCAATCAAATAAGATTATAAATCATTTACATTGAAATCAATGCATCTATTGCAAGCAATCAAATAATATTAGAAAACAACCTTTACACTAAAATCAATGCATCTAATGCAAGAAATCAATTAGGATTAGAAATCAACATCTACACTCAAATAAATGCATATAGTGCAAGCAAGAAAATAGGATTAGAAACCAACATCTAAACTGAAATCAATGCATTCAGTGCAAGCAATCAAATAGGATTAGAAATCACCACCTACACTGAAATCAATGCATTTAGTGCAAGCAATCAAATATAATTAGAAATCAACATCTACATTGAAATCGATGCATCTAGTGTAAGAAATCAAATAGGATTAGAAATCACCATCTACAATGAAATCAATGCATTTAGTGCAATCAATCAAATAGGATTAGAAATCATATACATTGAAATCAATGCATCTAGTGCAAGTAACCAAATACCATGAGAAATTAATATCTATACTAAAATCAATGCATTTAGTGAAATCAATTAAATAGGACCAGAAATCACCATCTACATTGAAATCAATGCATCTAATGCAAGAAATATTCTTCCCTCTCCTCCCATCTATATCTATATCTCCCTCCATATCCCCTTATTTGTCTCTCTACCTCAGCCCCCCAAAGAAACACACACTCTCACTCCATATCTATAAATCTCTTTGTCTCTCCCTCCCTCTCTCCATATCTCTCTTCTTCCCTCTCTTCACCTTCCTTCTATATCTCTATCTTCCCCTTCTCTCCCTCTCCCCCATTTCTATCTCTCTTTCCTCCTGATGTCCTATCTCCCCCTCTCTCTCTCTCCACATTTCTCTCTCTTTGTATATATTCTTACCTCCCTATCTCTTCCACTCCAACTCCATCTCTCTTTCCCTCCCTCTCTCCACTCTCTCACATCTTGTCTCTTCCTTCCTGTTGGTGAGGAAACAGGTCTCGCAGGCAAGACCTAGGTTTGGGGATTGGGCCAACAAGGGAGTCCGCTATAGTCTAGCACCACGCCGACATTTTCACCCTACTCCGAAGAGCAGAGAGTCTCACCCGAGGCATGCCACGACCACATGAAGGAGGGGAACAGATCGGTATTGGTAGATGGATCCGCAACTCAAAGTTAACACAGAATCATATGCATACATAACATCGCATGTAGAAGATCTTCTCAGAACATCATGCAGATACTAAGCAAATAAAATTTTAAAGTACTACATGCATCATGCAACACGTTCAAGTCATATGATAAGACATCAACCTTCATATATATTAATAACCATTCAATAGGAACAAGAGTTACATTGCTCAACAGAATGAGCTTCCAGATTCAGTTACAAAGGTCCCGTAGGACAGAGAGAGAGATACTACAGTAGTGACAGATCTATGGAGACACAGGAAATACAAGGATGTCGAGACCAGAACAGAGCTCTCCTGCGCCGTCTGCTCCTCGGCCTTGTTCTGCCCTAGCCTCTCTGATCTCTCTGTATCTGTGCATGTCTAGCCTTTTTCTGCTGGGTGACGGCCTATTTATTCACCAGCCAGCGCAACTGTTAGTTTCTCTTGTGTTCTTACTCGGCTTCTTTCAGCTTCTTCATGTTGCACATGAGTTCCACTATATGTCCTTTGCCACATCTTCCCTTTATCTGCACTTGTCTGCGCCAACCTTGTCACCTATCTCTTGCTCCTCCGCAACCTCGACAGCTCCTTTGCCTACCATTGTTGTGCCCACCACGTGCCGATTCGAAACCCAAAATATGTCTTTATGCAAAATTCAAAACAAGGGCCCCAACAGGCCCTGATTACATCCTTTTGACTCGTTCCGAGTCAATTATCCTGAACCGTCTCCACCTCCATGGGGCCGCCTGACCCTGTGCCCTGTTCCTGTTGCACACCTTCTCCTTGCTGTCCAAACAAGGGCCCCAACTTCGGGACCTTGTTCAGAGTTGAAGCCTTAAGCTCTTGGAAAGTTACCACAGCCTGCTGCCACCCTTGCAATAATGCGTCCGTCTCTGCCGTGATCTTGGTGACAGCTTCCTCCCTGACATTCGCTGGTACAACGCTGAATACTATGTTGACTTGGTTCCCGGCCTTAGAGGCCAACTACTGCATCGTCCGGGCGCTGATCTGTATGGGCTGGCGAAGCTCCCAAATTGCCTGCTTGGCGGCCGTCGATGTCTCCTCTACTTGCTGAATTTGGACCTCTAGTGCATCCGCCTGGGCATACAGTTGGTCCAGCTTCGAGGGGTCTGTGGCGTCTTGTATTTCTTTGGAGAGTTGTTGCAGCTGGGTCGAAATCGGCTGTGTCTTCACTGTGAGGGCCGTTGAGCATTCCTATAGACCTTTCAGGAGGTCGTAGGCATCTCTGGCTGCAGGACTGAGGACTTCCTGCATCTTTGTTATCTGGCCCTGTTTCTCTGAGATTTGGGCTGTGTATACCACTGCTGGGTCGGGCAGCGCCGATCGTGCTGCCAATGCCGCTTTGAGCTTTGTATTCTCCTGGTGGAAGTTGGAGTATGCCACCCGGAGGTGGATTTCTCGCTCTACTACTGCCGTTTCTTGCACATCCGCTGGTATTTGACTGTAGTGGGCCATCACTGCAGGCCACACTTCCTTGAAAACCCTGGCCATCTCGTCCATCTGGTTCTGTAGCTACCCGTTTTCCATTGTGAGCTGCTCACGCTGTTTAGTGAGCGCGATTATCTGCTACTCTGTTGCTCACATTTTTGTTGTAGCTCGACGTACAACCTTTCTTCCTGCTGGGCTACCCTCTGGATTAAGTGGTACAGCCAAGCCGTTCCCCACGTCTCCATGCTCTCGGCCCCTGAAGTACCTTGATCTGGCTGTCGCTCCTGAAGTGGTTGCCCACTGGCAAATGATCTTGTTGATTGACCTTGAGGTGACTGCGGCGGGGTTTGATGGGGTGCAGAGTCTGCCATGTTCAGGTCCGATCGCTCCCCTTGCTCTACTTGGTTGGGTTGTTGGACCGGAGTAGGCTCAGGAAGTAGCCCAGCTTTATCTTCAACTATTTGTTCCATCTGAGTGATTAGGTTGGTAAAGGTGGTCTGGGGGTCCACGGTGGGGTTGGCTGGAGGTACCACTTCTATACCTGAGTCAACCTCTGTCCCGTGGTATCCATTGAGTAAGTTTCGAATTACTGGATTTGATACGGTGGTGGATGGTGCGGATGAAGTGGTAGGTGGTAATGGGTCAGTACGAGGTGGTGAGATACAGATGTTTAGGAAGTCGAAGGGGTTAATGGGTTGGTGGGGTGGCAACCCGCTTGCTTCCCTTGTCTCAGAAATTGGTTCTTCCTAGATTAGTATCCCTGTGCTCAGTTGCCGGGGTGGATCCTCCCCTGCGAGGTCGACCACCAGACTTGACTTTAGAGTTCTGGCCCTCTTGGCCTTGTGTGCTGCTATGGGTTTCGCGGACCTACTCTTTCCCGCCAGTGGTGTGGCTGCTGGGCTTGCTGAAATAAAAAATACCTTTGGAATGGGTGTGGGGATGGAGGTCGTGTTTGGAAGCTAGGTCGACTGAGAAGCTTGAAATTCTGAAAAGACTGGGAATGGAGTGGCACTACTTGATATCACCTGAACAATTTCGTTAAAGCTTCGTACATGTGTATTTAGTTGTTGAATGATTGGAAGGAGCTACAGGTTTGACACCTTGCTTGCTGTCTCCATTTCCGTCTCTCTTGAAAATTGGTGTGGTAGCATCTCGTCAAAGAGGTACGTGTACACCCCATTTCTGACCTCCATTACGACCCTCGACCACGAACACAATTCGGTATGGAAAGCTGCTTCGTCGATTTGGAATTTCAATGACCTCATCTGGAATGTTGCCTCCGGCACACAAGTGGGTCTGAGGAACGTGTGCTTGTGTGTGACCCCAAACCAGACTTGCTCGCTGTATCTGTCCAGCAAGTTTCTGGGGATCCTTTGTTGGCTCATCACCACATCAACCATTAAGCTGTACCAACTTTGGAAGGCATCTGTGTTTACCTCCTTGGTGCTGGGGTCTCCCGACACCTTCCATGGGGTGAATTTCATTGCCAGCGGCTGATCCTACGCTATCTCTACCGGAACTCTGATGAGGGGGAACGCCCACTTCCACATGGCCAGCGCTACTATCAAGTATCCGTAGATGAATCCCATTTCCCTCTTGTAATTATCTTCACATGTCTCGAACAACTCCTTCAGCAGGAAGGAGCACCAGTTCAGCCTAGTCCCCTGGACGCAGTGCTCCGCAACTGAAATGGTGTCCAAGGTACACTCCCCCTTGGTGTAATGCCTCATTGTCTTACTGGCAATGAGGTAGCATGCGAACCTGATTTCTGGCTTGTTGATGAGCTCAAATTTTGCCCCCTTTCCTCCCCTTCGGGTGCCATACTTTGCATAATAATCTGTATCCCCCGACTTCTTCGCTCTTTTGGAGATGGTCTGGAACGCTAAAGAGATGTCCCTGCCTTCTTGTGAGAGCCCTGTCAGCCTGCGAATATCCTCAGCATGGATTGGAATCTCTTTTCCCAGCGACAAGGAGCTATTCTGAATTATACTCAGTAAGAATTTGGTACATTGCAGGGTAGCACTTGTCGTCCCAAACACTGGCAGGTTCCTCAAATTCAATAAAGAGGACTGCTGGATACCTCGAAACTCAGGCAAGATTTTTTCTGCCGCTCGTCCTGCTTCTGTTGTATAGCTCTCAATGTACACTTGTCTTTTGAGCACTGGGAACTCAAAGGAGTCCGTGAGATCTGCGTCAATTAGAGCTGCACTGTCATACTTCCCGACGAGGGACTCCATTTTTTGAATCCTACTGTCTAGCTCCTGTTCTACTACTGCTGGACTTGCTTTTGTCATCTTTTCTCGTCGTTGATACACCTGCAAAATAGTTCTCGGCCCCTTCTCTTGGCTTTCTTCTTCTGGACGCCTTCGCTGCTCTAGTTCTGCTCCAAATTCCTTTGCTCGTTCGAAAATTTCTAACTCTAACTCGGATCTCTCTGACATTCTCGCGCTTTTCTTCATGCAAGCTATGCAATTAACCAGCACGAGTGAGGTTGATGAGACCCCATAACTAATTAATTCTTGTTGGTGTCCTCCGTGGCGATAATCGTGTGATTAGTTGCCGGCTGAGGTGTGTTCTAACATTTGTTGACTGTGGTGTGGGGAAATGGGCAGACGCGACGGCTGAGGTTACTTCTAATTATGGAAAAATGATTACTGCAAGGTTACTTCTAATTATGGAAATTTACTTTGCAAATCCTGGCGATCCTACGGACTGACACAAGTACTGAATGAAATGATGGGGACTGACACTTGACACGTTTTCTGATCCTACGGGGATGGCATGTTGGATGCGCCCCTCCCCGACCAAAATCGGTTGCGTTGCGGTCCTCGCAACCAAGCTGTTATTGACGACCTATGCATGGATAAGTGACTCTACCTACGCTCATCTCGGGTGTGAGAGAGTTATTCAACTACTCTATTCTACTGACTTCTCTCAGGTGCGAGATTTATTGCAAGAAAGCTAAAGAAACTTAGTCATGGTAGGGCTTCAGGCGTGCGCCATTCACCCATCCAGGTAAAACAATACCGTCCAGTTGAGCCAACCGAACTACTCCAGAATCCTTAATGTCGATGACGAAGTATGGTCCCAACCAGTACATTTGTAGTTTCCCTGGAAATTTTTGAAACCGGCTATCATATAGCAAAACCTTGCCGCCAACCTGGAACGTTTTCCTCTTAATGCGTTGATCATGCCATGCCTTCTGCTTGTCTTTTTGAACTTTTTGATGAAACTCGGCAAGGAACCTTGCCTCGTTAAGTTCCTGTAATTCATGCAGGCGTTCCTGTAGTGATTCCTCCTCCGAGAAATTTAGGGAGGTGGCGATCATAAGGCTCGGTATGGTGAACTCTGCTGGAATCACAGCTTCATGGCCATACACCAGCTGGAAAGGTGTTTGATTCATCAGGCGGTTCACTGTTGTTCGGTAGGCCCACAGTGAGGCTGGTAGACGTTCATCCCAATCGTCCCGTTTTGCATTGCAGATCTTCGTCAAGCCTTTTTTGAGGATTTTGTTAAACGCTTCGACAGTGCCATTGGCTTGTGGGTGGTATAGGCTGCTTTTGTGATGTTGTATCATGAAGGTGTCCAGAAGCGATTTAATTGTGTCGTTAATGAAGTGTGTACCTTGATCAGTGGTTAAGCTCCTTGGGCAGCCAAATCTGCTAATGATGTTTTCAAAGATAAACCGGGCTGCCGTCTCTGCCGTACAATCCCTTACCGCCTCTGCTTCGGCCCATCAGGTTAGGTAATCCGTGGCAGTGATGATGTACCAGGCCTTTGAATGCCTGGCTACAGGTGCTATGGGGCCGACGAAGTCGACAACCCACTTCTCGAATGGTTGCAATATGTTCACCGGGTGTAGTGGGAGTTCGTCTATGTGAGAGGGCTTCCCGGTCCTCTGACAAATATTGCATTTCTTGACAAAATATTTGCTGTCGGCATGGACCGTTGGCCACCACAGTCCAACTTGTAGCACTTTCCTGACTGTGGGTTTCGCCCCCACGTGTCCTCCTGCGATGCCACTATGGCATTCCCACAGAACGGCTTCGCGTTCATGGTTGAGGACACACCTCCGCAGAATCTCGTCAAGCCCCAACTTATACAACTGCCCCACAAGCAGTTGGTATTCAGTAGCTCGGATGACCATGTGTCATTTCTGGACCAGGGTGTAGTGCTGAGGACACTGCCCCGTGGTGAGGTATGTTACGATTTCGGCCAAATAATCTGGTATGGCTTCTACCCGGAAAAGATCAGCATCAAGCAACTGATCATCGAGAGAGCCCGCGTTCTCTCTAGTCTCCAACCGAGATAAGTGATCGGGCCCGAGATTCAGCCTCCAGGGCTTGAAAATCACTCCAAAGGTGAACTCTTGAAAGAGGAGGAGCCACCGGCATATTTGTCCTTCCAAAACGGGCTTATTGACTAGGTATTTCAATGCAGAGTGATTAGTGAAGAATTTGAACTTACCTCCTATGAGGTAGTGGCAGAACTTCTGGAGTGAGTACACCATTGCTAGTGCCTCCCTCTCCGTGGTGGTGTAATTCCGCTCCGCATTAGACAGCTTGCGACTGGAAAATTACACTGGGTGGTCGACTGTCGTCTCCCCCGGTTGCGCTAAGACAGCCCCAAGTGCGATACCAGAAGCATTGATATGCACATGGAACTGCTTATCCCAATCTGGGTGAACCAGAATGGGAGCAGTTACCAATTTTTCCTTTAAATCATCGAGAGTTATTCTGCAGTCATCCATCCACTGGAACGCCTCTGACTTCCGTAGTAACTTCTCCAAAGGAGAAGTTATCTTCGCATAGTTTCTGATGAATCTCCTGTAATAGCCCGTGTGCCCCAGTAGTGATCTCAACTGCTTCACGGTTTCCGGTGCTTCCATGTGGAAAATTACTGCCACCTTGCCAGGGTCAACACAGACTCCTTGCCTACACACCACATGTCCTAGGAGCGTTCCGAACGGAACCGCGAAGATGCATTTCTTCAGGTTCAACGAAATTTGTAGTTGCCGACACTGGTCGAACATTATGCGTAGCAGGGTGGCGTGATCCTTTAGCAAGTTGTAGACTGTCTAGTTTTCCATGTAGACTTCCAGGAACTTATGGATATATTCCTGGAAAGCAGCTATGACAATCCTAGAAAACACGCCAGGTGTGCTCTTCAACCCAAACGGCATCATGTGATGCAAAGGACCCCCACTCTGTGGTGAATGTCGTTTTCTTCTTGTCCTCTTCCGCAATGTGCACCTGATGATATCCTGAGAACCCATCGGTGAAGGAGTATGCCTCATTCCCCGCAACATTGTCTTGTACTTCGTCGCTGAATGGGGTGGGGAATGGGTCATGGATGCAGGCATTGTTCAAACTTCGGTAGTCCACACAGACACGAATTTCTGACTTGTCCTTCTTATTTTGGATGACGATGGGACTCACCCACTCTACTTCTTCCACAGGGAAAATTAGGCCTGGCTTCAACATTTTTTCGATCTCTATTTTGACTTTCTCCTTTATTCGCGGGTTCAGCTGGTAAGGTCGATGCTTCACTGGCCTGGCATCCGGCTTCAATATAATCCTCATCTCTCTGAGATCCTCTTTGATCCCTTTTAAATCCGCAACCGATGAAGGGAATAGGTATTCGTATTCCTTGAGGAGACTAAAAATTTCCTTCGTTGTCTCCTCGTCCCAGTAGTCCCCAATTGTAGCCAGCTTGGGTTTTTCCTCCGTGCCGATGTTTAGCTTTTTAGTCCTCAGTGGAAGTAGATGTATCCCTTCGGTGGTAGGCTCTTCTTTGATGTTCTGCTCTCCTTCTGTCTCTTCAAAGTACAGGTGCCTCAGGTTCTCTAGACTGTCATCTTCTGGCTCGCTATCAATCCTTTGGCAAGCCAACTTGTGTCTACCATCAGGGTTCAGCACCAATGGCCTCCCTTCTGTGCTCTGATCGGGGAAAAACAATATTCCTTTTATGGCCTATAATGCTTGGGATATCTGGTCTGTCTTCCCCTTAAATGAGAAGCACTGAAAAAATTTGTCTGCAACCTCCGGCCAGGAAGTGGTCCCTCTCTTCCTCTCTTCTTCCAAATACCAGGCTTGCAGAGTGGTATCCAAGGAGTGGACAAACTGATGCACCCACAGCTCCTCCGGATACCCCACACTTCTCCACTACTTTTGACATAATTTCAGATGGTCTTTCGGATCAAAATTTCCTTGGTACCTTCGCTTTCTTCGAGGTCCTTCGTCTTCCTTAAACCGTGCCCTCAAAGCTGTCGCCACACAACTCCATCGCGACAGGGAGTTGCGGTGATTTTCCACCACCTGGCTGAGGTGGACTGCAATGCTACGTCCAAGAGTGGTATTTTGTTCTCCTCCGGTACCTTGTCTTCTACCTTTGCAATGAAGGTATTTACTGCTTGCATATTGGACAAGGTTGGGTATTCCCTAATCTCGGCCCCAATCCAATGGATTCTTGCAATATTGGCGCATCTCCTTGTGCTAGTTTCATACCCGCCTTGCTGCCAATCCTCCCAAGCTATTTCTGAGCCCATCTTCGAGCTCTGGACACTTCGCTAGCTTACAGAGCTGGTTACTGTCAGGTTAATGTAATCCTCCCTCTTCCCTGCTATCATCTGATAGAGGTTGTCCAATATCTGAGCATCTTCCCTGTTATCTACTGTTTCTGTATATCTCGGACCTTGATACGGGTCTAGAGGCTGAGTGAATCTAACTTCCCCATCTTCAAAAATCATTAACTCCTTGAGATCAATGATGGATTAGTTTTCAAAAGCCTAGTCGATCCCTAGCAATGCAGGGTATGGGTCTTTGTATCCCATAATATCTATTACCTCGAAGTTTGTGTAGGTCTTTACCCCTGCGATGTCTACCTCAACCTCTTTGAGTCTTCCGATTGGCACAATGCAGTACTAGTTTGCCATCTTGAGTTAGATCGGCGAATAGGTTAGCCGTGGTCGCCCTAAAGCTTCCCAAGTCTTCCGAGGTAGGATATTGATGTCGGATCCCAAATCGAGCATGGTGTCCCTAATTTGGAATCTCGCAACCTGCGTGTCTAATCAGAACTCTTTTCCCGTTCTCCTTTTGTTCCGATTTACTCGCTGTACATACTGTGGTGTTGTTTCGGGGGATTCCCTCGCTCCTGCGTTCCCCTGCAACACTTCCACTAGGGTATGCTTGAGCTGTTCCCGCATTGAAGCATTGTCAACAATTTTGAGAAACATGTGGAGCCATTCCTCGATCAGAGCCCCTATAGCACTTTGTTCTCCGGTATCTTTCTTCACAGGTAACTCAATACCTTTGTCTCCCCCCAGCTGGGAAAAAGTGTCTACAACCTCCTGGAAATATTTCTTCTGCATTTCTGCCCTGATCAGTTGGTTCGGGGATGCTGGCCTAATCACCCGCATCGGATCCTTCTCACGTGCATATTCCCCCGTTTTCTTTCCTCCTCGGGTAACTATGGCTACGTTCTGCATGGCCGGAGTTGCTGTCCCTCGAGGTTCTGCGTTCACCAGATTCGTGCTTCTCTGCCTTGCTTGTTCCTCCCACTTCTTGATAAGTTCAGGATAGTCCTCTGTCGCGTGTGTGTTCATGTCACACTGGGAACACCACGAGATTCTGGGTAGGGGGCATTCTTGGGCCATATGACCCTCTTGATCACAGTTGTAGCATTTCAGCGGACCCCGTCCTCCTGTACGGCCTCCCCTCATACCGCCTCCTCTGCCTCTGGGAGCCTCATTCACTTTGTAGGAGGGCCGATCTAATCGGTCTGCCAACGCATCTATAGCTCTACACTGTTTGGTGCTGTGAGTTGTCGAAGCGCAGAAATCACAGTACACATTGTTTGGAACATTGGAGTAATTTTGAAAAATTGGACACATCCGAGGTTGCTGACCCACTGTTCGACAGATTTCGCAATACTCTGTTGTGGTTTGGGTTGGTTGATTTGGGAACCTGGTATATAGTTGTTGCGGCAGATATATCCCTTGTGAGTTTATTTGTGCAATGCCTCTGATAGGTGGAGCCCCCTGCACTGCAGCTGCTGAGGTCCCCACTCCCTGACTTCGCAACCGAGGACACTCGGTCACCACGTGTCCTTCTACCAGGCAATGTGTGCACCAGACATTCGGCCTGACTGGTCTTATGGGATGCATCTCTTTAAGTTTTTCGGTTAGATTGGAAATATGATGTTGCAGTCCCAGTAGGGATGGGTCCTGCGAGGCTGCTCCTCCCCTATATTCTTGCGGGTAGCCCGCCATTGCCTCTATCTTCATGGCCTGTTCCAATGCATCTTGTAAGTTGTCGATCTTTTGCTGAGTGAGGGGGGTTCACGTTAAGGGAAGCAGGGCCTTGATGAACCAGTCCCTCTAATGATTTGGGTCGATCGGGTAGCTGAGTTTCCTGATCGCATCTTTGAACCTGCACATCAGCTCCCACGTAGTCTCTCCTTCTCCTTTCTTGATCTCCCATAGTTTCGACAGACCTTGCGGGTCCGTTTGGGGTAGCTTAAACTCTCTAACAAAATCTCGCTTGACATCTGCAATCGCTAGATTCTGGTGGGCCTCTGACCACTTTATGAACTAGCGCAATGCCCTTTCTCTCAGCGTGGTCTGGAATTCGATCAACTTTCCTAGATCTGGCATTTTCCTTGCCCTCCATATGGCTTCAAATAAGCACCAGTGGTGTTCCACATCATCATTATCCCACCCAGAAAATTTTGGGTAGCGGGTGAATGATCCCGCCATATTCACTTGCGGAGGTGTAATTAGAATGAATCCTCCAGGTCCTGGTTGCGTAAGTATACCACTGGTAATGCTACTATTAGCATGTGTTGCTGCTAACAATTGACTGCTATTCAATCGACTCAACTCTTTTAACTTAACAAAAATATCACTTAGGGGTTTATAGAGTACTGGGGGAAGTTAGGGACCCGTGCTATTCGAATTTTGGGGAGTAGAAATACCTAGAGATATGAATGCTGTCTTTTCTTGGAATAACTGCTGCATCGCGACGTACCACTCGAGATCGGAATATTCTTCAGGGCACGCGTCTGCATCTCCTTCATCAGACATCATCTCTCTCTTCCTCCTTGCTGGGCTCCCATGCACCCGCCGCACTCCCTCAACAGTCCCTGCCATCTCCTAGGGACCCACTTGGCCTTCCATGTCCACTATCTTCTGAGGTGCCTCCTCTTTATCCTTCCTACTACTCTCTCGTCGTTCCAACTCCTGCATCACCCTCTCTCGCCACCTTTCGATGATCTACACCCTCCGATGTGCACGTCGCTCCCTCAACCTCCTTGCGGTTTTAGCATCCATTCCCCTACTCCCCCGCTTCACATTTTGTGTAGCATTTTTCCCTCAAGTCCTTCCCCCAGAACTGGAGGTTTACGCTTCCATTCTTGATTTCTGAAATTCCGTCAGCCCTTTGTCCACCATCAGGGCCTTAATCCACAATGGAATTTCCTTCAGCAGCTTCCCTCTTAGTCCGGATCGGATAGCTTTTGCTTTGGAGAAAGAATGGTAGAACTCTGTTGCAAACTCCACAATATACCCATCCAAGGTAGATTCTACCCAAAAATCTACAGCTTGAGTCAACTCAGTATCTAGCCGATGAAGGCCCACCAGATCTCCGTGCACCCACTTGCGGTTGATATTCCACGATTTGTCCTTAGTCACTTTTCTCTGTAGCCTCCGCAACCAGCTATAGAGTTCGCTGGGGAAATTTCCCTAGAGGATCTCGTAGGTATCGCTGGCAGAATCAGAGAACATAACTAGATCTCTGATCGCCTTCTATTTTTGACTTCTCAGCTCAGCTTGCTGAGTTATAAACTGGTCCAGGTGGTTATCCCACCATCTCCGTATTTCTCCTTCGAAGATCCTTGATACCATGATCTATTTCCCCTAATGAAGTTTAGGATCCCGACTGTTAGTATGAATCTTTTGTCGAAGTGTACGAAAAAAGACCACTTTAGCTACGCATAACTTATAGCCCTAACATCAAATGTGGCTGCCAATATCTTCAGATCTGTAGTTAGTTGATCAAGACAAGTGCTGCAAAAAACCAGATCTATACATAGAGAGACATTAGGCAGTAAAAATAAGGTTTTTCTCCATACATCCAATAGACAAGACAAGAACAATATTTTTTGAAAGAATTTTTGTATTAAGGGCACCTGGGAGGAAAACAAGGTGTTTCCAATTCTCCTCAATGGGATGGGTTCTTGAAAGTCCTCAGCACTTCAGATCTAGTATTTCTCTCTCTTGTTGGTGTAGAAACCCATACAAAGATAGAACTCAAAGGGAGTTCACACAACAAATAATGGAAAATGTGACCAAGTGTATAGATCCAAAGTGATCTAATAGGCGACAAAAGGTGAAGAATGATAGGAAAAACCCTCCTATTTATAACAAAATATTGGGTCATTCTAGATCTTGGTGCATGATTAAAATAACATTAGCCAAATCTAGATCCACCATTTATCGACTATTTTATTATATTTGTTGGAGGGAAAAGGTATTTGACTTGGGTCAAATCTCTTTATTTGTGAATAATAAATAAATAAATGATTTATTTATCATTTTAAGGAGGTGGTTAAAAGATAATCAAATAAATAATGATTTATTTAATTATTTATGGGTGATTTAGTCATATTTAACAAGGAATATTATTTAAATAAGGTTTAAATAATTATTCCTAGAAAATAATAAGATAAATAAATATTTATCTAATTAATTTCTTTATTTTGGGTTAAACATGACTAGGAAAATCAAACAAATATAGGTTTGTTTAATATTTCCTTTTGGGGTTTCCTGTTTAGACCATAAACAACCTAATAAATGTGTTTTATTAAGTTATTTACATAGTGAAAGCAATTTTACTTAGGGTAAAATTGGTCTTACATGGTGTACTTGGGTCCATCTAATGATAATAGGTTAGATGACCAAAAAATGGTGTAACAGATTTCCCCCCAGCGTGCGAGTGTTAGGAGAAAATCGTATGACCGAAGTACGTTGTAAGAACTCAATCACGAGACATCAAAAGGGAAGTGAGAGAGAGAAATGTAAGGTAGACTAATGTGCTGAAGAACTAGACCCTGAGGAGACGAGACTTACAGGTGCAACAAGTCTCTTTTTATGAGAGGGTACCTGTGTTAAAGGCGGCGGGGGAGGCATACCTATGCCCACCGAGACAAAGTACAAAAGAATAATGTGTCTATTAAACAAGGGACCGAACCATAAAGTACAACCGGCATAAACATGAGCTAGATAGAAATACAATGAGGGATCCCACATACATGCTGTGCCTGGGATAACAGCCAGGACTTATACAATAATATCTGAGTACATGAGATACAAATACAACCCAAATGCCCCCTACAAGCGGGGAAGGGCTCACAAAATCTGACTGATACATGCAAATCAAAGAGGCGCTGCAAGCGGCTAAGGCCGACATCATCAAATATATGGAGCTGCATCGAAGGCTGGAATGAAGAGGTCATCCGGGCATGTGGGGGGCTACCTGCAGGGCCACCCCCTCATGAGGGCTGAGACATCTCACACACACCCGGGCATCATCAAGAGCTGCTGCTGCATCACTGGACCATCAAGCATATGGATCTCGATCATGCTGAAAGGAGCTGAAGTGGAGAAAAAATCAAGTCAAAGGGAAATGAGAGATCCCTTTGCTTGATCCAAGGCACTGAACAAGAGTGGAAGCTGGAACCAAGGTACACCGCTCTCTAGACCTATCCTCTAGAATGAAGGAGCTGATGTCGACAGAGGGAGGTCCGCTGTAGGTGAGGCGATGAGAGATCCTCAACTAAGGCATGAGAGAAAATAGTAGAGCAACTGACAGACTAATACCGATGATGATGATGGAATGGAGGGGACTGAGTAGCAAATGGACGACTTCCCTTGCTAGAGCATAAAGGGCACGAATGACATGGCAGCGACTGAGACAATATCATAAGGGATAGGGGATAGTGGGACTGAAGGCCATAATGTGCGACACAAGAGAGAGACCAAGCAATGAAAGATGGAGGACTATAGCGGGGTACAATGGGACACGAGATAGACACCATGAATGCGATGACGACTCAACTTGGATGCTCTAAACAAGGGTGACTCGATGGTGCTGCCACACAGTAAAGGTCCCATGGGGGACCATGAAACATGAGTATAAGATGGTATCTCATGACGAAAATCAACACGAAAAAAGACAAGTATGGAGGCAAAGTGGTGCCCCAAGTACAAGTGTTGTAAGTGAGGAAATCCGATTTTGGGGGGAGATGAAGTGACCCTTCTTGGACAAAATGTGTCTTGGTGAAGTATCAAATCACAAAAAACTAACAGATACACATTAGAGGGCTCGGTGAGAGCTTTCCAACGGTGTGGATGGTTTGTCAAACTGAGTTACGGTGTGGTCGCAACAGGCGAAAGAAAAACCAGGGTTCTCTTTTAATAAGGCATTTTTCCCTCCAAATTCACTCATTTGCTAGTGTTGCTGTGGTAAAGGTAGAGAGGAGAGAAGGCCCTAAATCTTGCGGTGACCGTAGCGGACAAACCGACCGTTGGAATCGGGATCTGTCAGTTGCAGGTAAGAGGCCTAACCTTACTCTTTCATTTTGATGGTTTGAAAGTTCGGATTAGGGCCCAGAATCTCAGGAACAGACCCTCTTGCATATTTTCGGCGGGGTCGCACTTTTTGGGCCAAAATCTGCGACCTGGGAAGCAGGTTTTGAGCAAAAAGGTGCGACCTGTCCCATGATTTGGCAGAAAAGTGCGACCTGGAAGATGAGGGGGTTTTAGTGCTGTTTTATGGCTAAGAGTTGGGTTTTTGTGTTTGGTTACAGTATTCCCTATCTGTATGCTGACAAAGATGATGTTTTTGTGCAGATATGGCAGATATACGGGTTAACTGGAGAGAGAGAGACCTGGGTACATTACGGGCAGAGATCTAGGAAGATCAGGGTGTCCGTCGTGTGTTGGCCAGGTTTGGGGTTCTAAAGTTTTTGGAGAACCCTTTGATGAGAGCTGGAGAGCCCTTGCTGGCCCGAATTATCAGTTATTGGGATCCAGAGCATGAGGTCTTTGTAGTGTAGGGGCACAGGATTGAACTGACAGTCCAGGATGTGTATTTCCTGACTGGTCTCCCGCCACTTGGGATGGTGGGAAATATGCAGCCAGTGTTACCGCGGGGGCGGAACATCATGGAGTTTGTGGAGCGGCATTGTCGACCGGGTCTCCAAGTCAAAGGGACGTGGATACCAATCGGGGACCTAGAGAGATTGGAGACTCATGCAGTGGCCGCAGCGGTGCTGCGGATCTTGGGCAACCAGGCGTTCCATCACATCACGGGGGGGAAAATGATGATTGTAGAGAGTGTGTTGAGTGGGACCTACTATGGGTGGGCCCAAATGATGCTGGTGTTGTTAAAACGACAGTTTTCGCTTTGCAAGCGGCAAGTGAACCACGATTTCTTGTATGGGACTTTATTGTGCTCCTTCTTTTTTGAGAAGATCCCGACCTTACGACCTCGTATACAGCCCCCAGATGGGGGCCCGAGAGAGCCTAGGATGCGCCGGTGGGGGCGACTACTGTGTAGAGGAGGAGGAGGGGTGGTCGGACGGGTGTTTCGACCGGAGTTCTTTGCCCATTGGGATCAGATGCCATTATACATAGACGACTATCCCTATAGTGGGATGAGTTATTGTGGGGATCTGGACCTGCCAATTCCGCCTGGTCGAGTATGGGGGCCCGATGGTAAGTGACAAGTGACTATTCTTTTTTGGGCATGTTAAAGTTATTGAACAGTAGATAGGGTACTGATTCAGGTACTTTTGGTATGCAGATATAGCTCCAGTAAAACCGGCCGGATATATGGGACGACCGACAGCATAAGGAGCTGCAGGCCTGAGTGGATCGCGAGCGGCGCATAAAGAGGATGCAGCCGCCCTTCTGGAGGACATCCGGCGTAGATGCGAGAGTTTTCTAACCGGTGTTTCAGAGCGTGGGTGGCAAGACTTAGACGACCAGTACATAGAGCCATGTATTGGTCTACCCTCGGAATGGCGAGGTATCATGCGGCGTATGGCAATGGCCGGTCAGGGGATACGTGATCTACAGGCTGCAGGATCAGAGCCATTGGCGCGGGATCCTCTAGATAGTGATTAGGTGTGGGGCATGTGGTGCCCCCTAGTGTGTATGTAGGGGCAGGTGGTGCTCCCAGTTTTGATTTTTCGTAACATGCTATGGGAATGTCAAATGTATTAGAGTAGATGGACTCGAAACACATGTTTTTCAACACATATTATGGATATGCATCTTTTTAATGATTATAAATGTTATTTTCTTGTATGAAATGTGTGTGATAAATGCCAATCTAGAACATGGTTCGCAATGCTATCTACATAGTGATTTTGTTCTCGAGGTACATGGTTGAAAGTTATGGTTTCAAATTCACGTATCAAGAGTTTCACTCGTAAATATCGTCAAAACAGCACAGGATTATGCACACGATAGACACCATTTAATTGCATCACAAGAAGTAGGGAATCTAAACGAACATGCAGATGGAGGATGCGATGAGAGAGGGAATCAGCTAAAAGACCCCGCACTGCATCGTATTCGGCCTGATTGTTGGTGGTAGGACCAATGCAGACCCCATTTGAGAGAACAAGGGCATGCAAGGGGGTGAAAATGGCTGAACCTGCCGAGGCGAGATTCCGGGAGTAACGACTTGCACCATCGGTGTAACCGATATAGGGTATGGACGGGAGGTCCTACGGAATGGTGTTACAAGACAAAAACTGACGAGGGAAGGGACAATGACGGCAGCGTGAGTGTACAGAAGACATCGAGCGGCAACTGCAGGAGGGAGTGTGATGGTGGTATATGAGGGATATAGGAGGTATGGTAGGGACTCGAGCTGCAGAGGTCATCATGGATACGAGTAGTGGTATCTTGTTTAAGGGCGGGAAGGATGAGGTCATGGGAGAAGAAGGCTTCCCAGGGGAAATCCTGACGGGAACAGAGGGGATGAAGAGAGGAAGGGAAACCACATGACGCGGAAAAGCTACCTAGATCATCAGTATGGGAAGAAAGGCTAACATACGGATCGTCACGGGGGATGACAGAGGAACAGATAAACAGATGGTCAAAGGATGTTAAGCCTAGGGTGGTCGCTGGAGGGGGAGTGAGCGAAGCAATAGGAGAGGATTCAAAGGGAATTTTCTCCAAAGGTCTCACAGAGGATGATAGGTAGAGAATGTTGGTAGTAGACTCCGTCATCTGGACATCAGGGGGGGGAATGTCAATGGGAGCGGAGGGGTCCTCAAGCTGACCTGAAGCATACTGCGCAAGTATGGGAGAGGCAGACTGATTTTGTTTAACCTCATACTCTCGAACTACCTCTAAAGAGGTGCGGTAATGCGTCAGGTGAGGACAATGGTGGGAGTAATGGCCATGGACACCGCATAAAGCATAGGGTTTTTTGGTGCGGATAATCTTTGGGTTCTTGGTTATGGACGAGGAAGGAATGGAGGGGTCAGGGACCGTAGACTCAGGGAATGCGACTTTAACCATGGGTTGAATGCAGGACAATTCAGCACAAGTATGGGTGGCATGACCGACGACATCACATAAGGTGCAAGGCTTTGCAGGCGGAGGAGGAGCTGGGTCAGTCGGGGTGGCCTTGTCTTTGGCTGCCCCCTTGCGAGCTTTGCCTTTCTTTCCTGGAGCCATCACCACAGGGGCAGGGTCCTGGGGAGGTGCGGGGGGCATGGTGGCAACAGAGGAAGCGAGGGGGACCGGTTGAACCGGTGTCAAAGCAAGATAGGGTTTGGGGTGACCAGGTGGGGTAGCGGCGAGAGCGTCAAGGTACCAGACGGGTATGCCCAGGGTCAGGTTAGGAAGAGAGAGGGTGGCCATGACGGGGACTGTATAGACTCCGGGATGGGGAGCCAGGAAAGGTATCTGACCAGCGGGATAATGACCAGGAGGGATGGCTCCGAGGTGGTTGAGGCCTGGGGGAACTGACCCAAGAGGATAGAGGGGTTCAGGGATACCAATTGTAGGAGAAGGGCCAGAAGGAGGAGGTCCGGCTGGCTGAGATGAATGGCTAGGAGTGGGTTGTGGTGGGTGAGGTTGAGTCTAAGGTTGCTGACTAGCCGAAGCGGGCCGCTTAAGGGCGGCCCGAGACGATTGCATCATGCAAACATTCGATAAGCTGGGATCAGAGATAGGAGGAGGAGGGAGACCAGGGAAAGTTCCAAGAAAAGAGGAGTCTTTGTAGATGCCGGGAGAGACACTGGTCAAGGAATCGACGGTTTTCTTATTGGCTACAGAAGAGATGGTCGTCTCAGGGGAGGTCTGAGACTTTGGCTCATGATAAGTCAACTGGTCGATGGTGACTATCTTTCCATTGTGAGGAAAAGACATCTTGCGAAAAACCGCGGATGGGACAGCAGACATGGCATAGGTGTAGCTTCGCCCCAAGAGAATGTTGTAATCTAGAGGGGCGTCGATGACTTCGATGTCAACGCAAACAGTCTTGCCCGCAAGAGTGATAGGACAATTACGGAAGAGGCCAATGGGCTGGGAGGCGTGGCCATCCCACGCTCGAAGGGTGATCGTGGAAGGGGCCAACTCAGGAGATCCAAGTTGCTTCCAAACCGAAGCGGACATCACACAGGTGGATGCCCCCTCATCAATTATACACCGAGAAACGTTAGCGTTCCGGATTTTGACTGGGATTTGGAAGGCGACGGAAGCAGGAAGAGGGGGATGTTCTGATTGATGGGCATCGAAAACAATCATTTGGTCATCAGCAGGATCCACAGCACCCATGGCAGATAGTAGAGCCTTCTTTTGGGAAGGGCACGATTGGAGGAGTTCCAATGTGGAAATGGCAGCAGGAGATTGCGCCAAATCATCTACTATGCTATACGAATGAGCAGCTCGACCAGAAGCAGCATTTCGGCGTAATGGTCCTTTAGGAATCTTGGTATGAACCTCAACTTTGGGTTGAGGGATATGTAAGGGACCATTGGGTGTCGAAAGAGGCTCGGTAGAACCTGAAGAAGGGGACTCGGAGGCAGACTGAGTGGGAGGCTTGGGGTACTGGCGAGACCGAGTTTGAAGGTTAAGGTCGACGGTTGGGGATGGATCAGAGTTCATCATGAGGATCTGGTAATCGGAGGAACCAGAAGGGGAAGGTTGAGTGGCGACCTGTCTGTCAGGTGGTTGGGCAGCCACGAATCCTTGCTGGGGGAAAGGATCAGTAAACACAGCTGGTTGAGTAGTGGCCACATTAGGGGGAGCATGAGGGGAGGCATGTTGTCCTCGCAATGTGGCTTGAGACTCCCACATCTGCCGCATCTGTGGTAGAAGGGGACAATCGTGAGTGTAATGACCGTAAACACCACAACACGAACAAGGCTTATTCGTGCGAATAGGTCTGTCCGGCTTGGGCTGAGTGCCCTATTGCTGGTTAGCAGTGTTAGGGTCAGTACCTTGGGGATTGGGTCCACGAGTACCAGGGGCAAATTGATTTTGAGTGCCTCTCCGCCTTCTTTGAGAGGAAGGGGGATTAGTCGCACCCTGTTGTGCAAATACTTGCCCTGGAGGGGGATGTAGGTGCTGTTGCTGGGGTTGAGAAGGCAAGGGAGGTGGAAGCGCATATGCTGGAGGAGCTGGAGCGCCAGGCTGCGGATAAGGATAATGGTTCGGTTGGGCAACATTGAGGTAAGCAGGAGGTTGGGCAAAAGGATGAGGCATGCCGTATCCTGGATACATGCTACCTGGAGGGGGAAAAGTGCTAGAGGTGTTGGCCCCTCCCTGAGGGAGACCATAGCCCATAGGAGGTTGAGCATACAGATGAGAAAGGGCTCCAACGATACCGTCGGCGGAATGAGATGCCCCCGGGGCGTTAGCGCCTCCGAGCCTGGGGAGGTCAGGAAGGACGGTATAAACATAACCAGACTGAGCGTAGATCAGGTCATATTTCAAGGCTATTTGGAGGGCGGCTTCTTCGGTTTGAGGGAAATGGGAGGCGACATCTTTGCCAATGGGAGGTAAGAGAGTGTGAAGAAACCAGTCCATATAAACCCGATCTTCGAAGGTGGGGGCTCGACATAAGCTCCTTCTTCTCCGCCATTCCTAGACATGAGTGGAAAGGCGGGTTGAAGAGGTTTGCTTAAAAGAAGTCAAAAGCTCTGTACCAGTATCGTATCGGAGAGGGAGATGGAAATAAGATAAAAATTCTTGGGCAATGGTTGCAAAGGTGGTATGGGAAGAGGTGGCTTGGTCAACATACCATTTAGAAGCTTCGCCGGTAAGCGTGCGTTGGAACAACCGAAGACGGATGGAATCATCGGTAATGGAATTGGAGGAACACCACATGTGGAAAGATTGGACATGGTTAGTTGGATCTTCTCCAGCAAGGCCTTCAAACTTAGGGATGTTGGAGGGGAGCTTGTTTGGCATAGCAGGCCAACCAACATCGTGGCGGATAGGGTCATTGGTCAACTGATTGAGATCGGGGAGGCTGAGGCCTGCCATGTAAGGGAGCAAAGGTGCAGCCGAGGTAGTTCCTGTGGCGGTTCCGCTAGTAGTAGTCCCGACATTAGGGCCGAGATTACCGCTAGCGTTAGGCCCTGGACCAGACATAGTGAAGGTGACAGGGGGAGAACCAGAAGTAAAAGGAGAACCCAATGAATCAGAAGAGGAGTCGGAGTGCGGACTCGGAGGAGGACTAACTCGTCGACGACGGGAAGGAGTAGGTCGACCGACCGGAAACTGAGGGTGAAGGCTAAGAAGTCTCCGGGATGCGCACCTTGGGGGTGCAATGGTGACAACACAAACATGGCACAGGGGGAAGAAGAATGATCAACAAAGGCAGGGAGGTGTAGAATCAAGAGAGTACAATGTCGAAACAAGGGCAGATAGGTGCAGTGTCAATTGATTTTAAAGTCTTTGCCTGGCGGTGTAAACCAGGCTCTTCTTCGCTTAGGGTGAGTGTGTGGCGTGTGTTAATTTCAATTTTTAAACCCTTTTCGTTTTGAGAGCAAGAGAAAAAGTGTGCTGCGTAACTGAAAATAATGCTGCAGAGAACAGTATATAATGCTGAAATAACAGAAAATTAACAGCTAATTAATGCATCGATCTAACCCAAAAAGGTGGGGCTCTCAAAACTAGTCTAACAGAGGGAAAAAATCTAGTCAAAACACACGAAAAAGAGGCCAATAGATCTACGGTCGAAAGGGACAGGGATCTAAAGGAAAAAACTGTTGAAAAGAGGGGCAGAACACAGCCAAGAGGCAGAGGCAAGGTGGCTGGAAAAAGGAGGAAATCAGCAAAAAGAAGATGGGGCAAGGAGGAGGCCCTAAAGGTCGATCCAAAAAAATCTTCAAGAGGTGATTTGAAATGGAGAAGAGCTGATTAAAAGAGATTCCGAAAAGGAGGTATCGGATCCGGAAAAAGGGGGAGCCGAAACTACGAAAAAACAGACACTCGAAAAAGATAAAAAACTCTTCCACCAAAAAGTGGAGGGGTATCGAAGCCCTAGGGGGCTATTTTCCCACTTAGATGAGCAAAAAAAGATCGGGAAACGAGGTTGAAACAGTGCGAAACAGAGGTCGGAAAACCACGACGAGAGCTTCGGAAAAAACCCGAAAAAAATTGTAGAAAAAAAGCGAGAAAAAATTGGCGAGTCACGGGGTTCGACTCAGTTTTTCAGTCGTGAGTCGCGGATAATGGGGCTGGAAAGTGTGACCTGGAGGTCCAGTCGCGGTTTTCGGGCTGAAAAAGTGCGACACTGAAGCTTCGAGTGTCCGGCGGCGAGTTTCCGGGAAAAAGTTGCCTTCTCGATTTGCGGGCGATGTCGGTCACTTGCGCAATACGACGGAAACAACGCGGAAGTTAGAAATTTTAATGTTTTAGGGTTTTATGTGAGAAAAAAAACATAAAAATAGGAAAAACAAAAAGCTGAAAAGAAACCCTACGGTCTGAAGTAGCTGGATATGCAGGAATATGAAAAACGACAGCGGTCGTAATTGAAAACCCGTGTGGAGTCGCCAATTGTTAGTATGAATATTTTGTCGAAGTGTACGAAAAAATACCACTTTAGCTACGCATAACTTATAGCCCTAACATCAAATGTGGCTGCCAATATCTTCAGATCTGCAGTTAGTTGATCAAGACAAGTGCTGCAAAAAACCAAATCTATGCATAGAGAGACATTAAGCAGTAAAAATAAGGTTTTTCTCCATACATCCAATAGACAAGACAAGAACAATATTTTTTGAAAGAATTTTTGTATTAAGGGCACCTGGGAGGAAAACAAGAAGGTGTTTCCAATTCTCCTCAATGGGATGGGTTCTTGGAAGTCCTCAGCACTTCAGATCTATTATTTCTCTCTCTTGTTGGTGTAGCAAAACCCATACAAAGATAGAACTCAAAGGGAGTTCACACAACAAATAATGGAAAATGTGACCAAGTGTATAGATCCAAAGTGATCTAATAGGCAACAAAAGGTGAAGAATGATAGGGAAAAACCCTCCTATTTATAACAAAATATTGGGTCATTCTAGATCTTGGTGCATGATTAAAATAACATTAACCAAATCTAGATCCACCATTTATGGACTATTTTATTATATTTGTTGGAGGGAAAAGGTATTTGACTTGGGTCAAATTCCTTTATTTGTGAATAATAAATAAATAAATGATTTATTTATCATTTTAAGGAAGTGGTTGAAGGATAATCAAATAAATAATGATTTATTTAATTATTTATGGGTGATTTAGTCATATTTAACAAGGAATATTATTTAAATAATATTTAAATAATTATTCCTAGAAAATAATAGGATAAATAAAGATTTATCTAATTAATTTCTTTGTTTTGGGTTAAACATAACCAGGAAAATCAAACAAATATAGGTTTGTTTAATATTTCCTTTTGGGGTTTCCTGTTTAGACCATAAACAACCTAATAAATGTGTTTTATTAAGTTATTTTACATAGTGAAAGCAATTTTACTTAGGGTAAAATTGGTCTTACGTGGTGTACTTGGGTCGATCTAATGATAGTAGGTTAGATGACCAAAAAATGGTGTAACACCGGCAACGAAACCATTTGTTGGCAAGGAAACAGGTCTCGCGGGCAAGACCCAGGTTCAGGGATTGGGCCAACAAGGGAGTCCACTGTTGTCTAGCACCACGCCGGCATTTTCACCCTACTCTGAAGAGTAGAGAGTCTCACCGGAGGCGTGCCGCGACCACATGAAGGAGGGGAACAGATCAGTATCGGTAGATGGATATGCAACTCAAAGCTAACATAGAATCATACGCATACATAACATCTCATGTAGAAGATCTTCTCAGAACATCATGCAGATACTAAGAAAATAAAATTTTAAAGTACTACAGGCATCATGCAACACGTTCAAGTCATATGATAAGACAGAAACCTTCAGATATATTAATAACCATTCAGTAGGATCAAGAGTTACATTGCTCGATAGAATGACCTTCTAGATTCAGTTACAAAGGTCCCGCAGGACAGAGAGAGAGAGATACTACAGCAGTGACAGATCTATGGAGACACAGGAAATACAATGATGTCGAGACCAGAACAGAGCTCTCCTGCGGCTTCTTCTCCTCGGCCTCGTTCTGCCCTAGCCTCTCCAATCTCTCTGTATCTGTGCATGTCTAGCCTTTTTCTGTTGGGTGACGACCTATTTATTCACCAGCCAGCGCAACTGTTAGTTTCTCTTGTGTTCTTACTCGGCTGCTTTCGGCTTCTTCCTGTTGCACATGAGTTCCACTATCTGTCCTTTGCCACATCTTCCCTTCGTCTGCACTTGTCTGCGCCAACCTCGTCACCTATCTCTTGCTCTTCCGCAACCTCGGTAGCTCCGCTGCCTACCGTTTTTGTGCCCACCACGTGCCGATCCACAACCAAAAATCTGTCTTTATGCAAAATTCAAAACAAGGGCCCCAACACTTCCTCTCTCTCCATTTCTCTCCCACTTATCTCTCTCTCTCTCTCTCTCCACCCTCCAACTCTGTTACTATATCTCTCCCTCTCTCCTTCTCTCTCCTTATCTACCCCCTTCTCTCCATCTCTCCTTCTTTGTTTTTTTTATCTCACCCCAAATGTACTCCCTCTCTCTCTCCACCTCTCATTGTTTGTCTCTTTATCTCACCCCTAAACATACACACTCTCTTTCCACTCTCCCTTATCACTTCCTCTCTCTATCCACTTCTGACTCTTTGTCCTTCTTCTTCCCTCCATCTCTCCCCCTCAAACTCCATCTCTCTATGTCCTTCTTCTTCCCTCCCTCTCTCCCCCTCCAAATCGATCTCTCAAGTCCTCTCTCTCGTCCTTTTCTCTCCTACCTCCTTCTCTCTTCCCCCATCTCTCTCTCCCTCCCTCTCTCTCTAATCCTCTCACTATCTCCCTCCCTATCTCTCTCTCTAATCCTCTCACTATCTCCCTCCCTCTCTCCTTCTCTCTCTCCCCCCTCCATCATTGTGTCTCCCTCTCCCTCTCTTACCCTTCTCTACCTCTCCCACTCCTCTCCCTCTCTCTCTCTTCATTACTCCTCTCCCCTCTCCTTCAGTTTATCTCCATCTAGCTCCCTTGTCACTCCACCTGTATCACTTTATGTCTTTGTTCTTCCCTCCCATATATATCTAGAGTTAATATATATCATGATATATTAATATATATTATAATATAACAAATTTAATATTGTATTAATCCAAAGTTATTAAATTTAATAATATTAATATTATAATATATTAATATGGATATTAGATTTAATAACAATAATAATAATATACTTTTAATATTAATATTAGTGTTAATAATGTTATTTTGAGTGTTCATAAATATAAAGGGGATTTTATAGAGTAAAAATGAAAAGAGGTTTTATTTATTTACCATACCTCTAGTTTATTTATATTTATATTTATTTACCATACTTATTTTATTTACCATGGTATTTGGCCCATAGGCTTGGTATATAATTAGATGTTGATTTCTAATCCTATTTGATATATTTTTATTTAATTACCATACCTCTTTATACCACTTTTGTATTTATTTATTTACCATACCTCTTTTATAAATATGGTATTTGGCCTACTGTATTTAGCTCATGGTATTAATAATAATTTGTCCAATGGTATTTGGTCCATAGGCTTCACCTAAATAATTTTTTTTTTTGAGTTTTCCTAAATATAAAGAGGTTTATGGAGTAAATATTAAAATATGTTTTATTTATTTATCATACCTCTAGTTTATTTATATTTTTATTTACTTACCATATCTCTAGAGTAAGTATAAATAGAGGTTTTATTTATTTACCATACCTCTAGTTTATTTATTTACCATAACACTTTTTTTGAGTGTTCCTAAATATAACTCTAGGTTAAGAAACATGGATAATTATTACTAATATATATATATATATTTTGTTTTTTTTGGTAACAATATCGGGGGCTGATTTATATTTCAAAAAATATGCGAGGAGATGATTCCTTGTTACATGCAAGTGTTTCTGAGGAAAATATGTGAGGAGATGATTCCTTGTTACATGAAAGTGTTTTTGAGGAGCAACAGAAGGTAGCTACCACAAAATGCTAAACCTTCTTTGCATCTACTGTTCAAAAAATACTGAAATACAGATAACTAGTAGATACAGACAAACTGATAAAGTAATAGGACAAAATTAAAAACCATGCTAAGAAGAAGAGAAGTGAAAATTAGTCAATGCTCATTGAGCATCTGGTTGAACCAACAATATTGTCATTGGTGCTAGCATTTATCACATTGTTGGAACCGGAACTTGGGACTGAGCGTTTTTCCAGCATATATTTGAGAATTTGGACAGATTCTTCTACATGGGAGTAGTGGTTGGAGAGATCATTGAACTACTATTGAAGAGATGAAACCCTGTTCATGAAGAGATTCACGTCTGATTGTTGCTTGGCATCCAGGATTTTTTGCTGAGCGCGAATTTGCTCCAACTCAGCTTGGAGATCTGCATAGTGAAGACAGTCTTCGTTGCATGCCATAATGCAATAAAGGGCCGAGACTAATGGATTGGAGGGGGGGTGGGGTGCGCAATGAAGGGGAAGTGAATGCGAGGAGTGGAAGACCGGCAGGGGGAGGGGAACACATGGAACAAGAGCCCAATGACAGAGAGCAAAGAGCAGGGGAGCGCTGCAGAAGGATGTGAGAAGGTAGAGGGGGCGGGGGGATATATAGCACAGTGGATTGGGGAGAGATCAACAAGGGAGTGAGCGCGAGGAGATAGGGTCACGGGCGATAGGTGGGGGGAGGTATGGTGGGGTCTGCGAATTTCAGAGAATTCTGTAGGGAGAATCTAATAAAATATTTTCCTCAGCAAATTCAAGATCATGATAGGGGATTCAGAGATAGGCCATCATTGTAGAGGTTTTGTCTAGCTTCTCTTGCACATGCCTTGTTTTATAGAGCATCGGAAATCTTATTGTTCATTCTGAGAATATGATGGAAAGATATGTCTTTCATGCCTTTGGATATGTCACGACATCCGCTAATATTTCTGTGAAGGTCTATATTGCGGACATGATGGTCATGGATCATCATGTTAATGATGATAGAGGAATCCCAAAACACCATTGCATTGGTGATGTTTCTTTTCTTTAGTTGATAGAGGCCTTGGAGGAGGGCGTAAGCTTCTGCCTTGTTGTTGGAGAGGGAGCCAAGACCCAACTCGAAGGAGAGAAGAGTGTTGTCATTTCCATTTTTTATAATGCCTCTAGCTCCAACGATGCCTGGGTTCGATTTGGATGCCCCATCGAAGAAGAGAGCAGGCCTTGAGTAGCTGTCCAACCATTCAATGAATTATTTTTCTTTTAAATGAACCTTCCATGTTTCATGTTGATGAGGATGTTGAGCTAAATGCTTGAAGAAGCTAGGACTGTCCAATATCTTACCCAAAAAATTTCTTTCTTCCACTTGGAGATCAATAATGCTGCGACTGCTGTTGTTTTTAGAGACAATTGTTTCAAGAGTGAGACTCCATGTCTTGTTGCAGACCTTACTATAGGAGGAATTTTTGTTACTGAATATCACTCAGTTTATGGCAAGCCATATGTTCCATATGAGCACATACGAAAGGGTATCCCAGACCCTTCTAGCCAAATTGTTTTTCTTTTCTCCCAAAGGGTAATTTTTCCTCCAGTTTTTTATCAAATCAAAGATAGAATTGATGAAGTCCATGTGAAGCTGGAAGGATGAAGTGAGATCTTCCCAACATTGGGCAGCAAAAGGAAACCTGAAAAAAATATGATGCTCAGTCTCTTCTGCACATTGACAATTGGGACATCTGGATGGACCAATCACACCCCTTTTTTTAAAGTTTTCAGAGGTGAGGATCTTGCCTTTGAGGAGAGTCCATACAAAAATCTTGATCTTTGGGATGGCTTCCGACTTCCAAACCAGCTTCTTAATTGCCCATGGAGGAGTGGGAAAGTGATCTTTGCTGAGTTGGAAGTGAACTGATTTAATGGTGCAAGCAGAGCCAGTGGGGTCCCAACGAAAGCTATCCATACTGCCTTTTCACGTGGGTGCAACTCCATGGAGTAGGACTTGGAGGTTGGAAAGGTCATCTTCCAAATAATGAGGGATAGGAGGAAAGTGCCATCCAATCCAGCTATTATTTTGGTCATCCCACTTAGAGAATTGACTTAAGAATTTAAGTTTGAGAGCCTGAAAATGAGAGAGAATGCAATGAGTTCCATGTCTATCCAAGAGAGGATTTTGCCCCATAATTTTGTCTTCCCCGATATTAATGCTGCTTCCCTCATGAGGGACTTTAGAGAGATTGCGGGTTAAGAAAGGAATGGATTTCTTGCAGAGGGCCTAGATTCTGGAGCAGGGTCTATTAGGGATATCTTGATCAAGGATATGCTGTCTGGGAGAGTTAAGGTATTTGGATTCCATAACTTTCTTCCACCATGCTTGACGTCCACTGATTAACCTCCAGACGATCTTGCCTCCAAATGCTATGTTCAGAAGCTTGGGTGAGCATATTTCGAGCCCTCCATTTTTGTAGCCTTGAGTGACATGCCTCCGCTTAACAAGATTACATTTTTTCTTCTCGTTTTTTCCACCCCGCCAAAGAAAATGCCTTAGGGTTGCTTCAAATTTGTGATGAATGATGGAAGGGGCATGAAGCAGAGTGAAATGGTACAGGGGTAAAGATGAAAGGCCATATTTGAGTAAAACTACGCGCCCAACAAGGTTTAACCAAGAAGAACCCCACTGCTGAACTTTTCTCTTCATTTTTTCTATTGTAATGTTCCAGAATTCAGAATTTAGAAGGCCAACGCTAACAGGCATACCTAGATAATTGAAGTGATCCCAATTCAGTTTATAAGAAACTCCAAATATTTGTGCAATGTTGTGAATGGTTTGGTTAGTTGCGTTCTAACCATAAATGCAACTTTTTTGGAAGTTTATCAGCCCTCCGAAGTAGAGCATGCATTTGTCAAGGAGAGATTTAAACCTGTGTGCAATAATGCAGCTTGCACCACTCATCAAAAGGGTGTCATCTGAAAATTGCGAGTGGTTCATATTTTTGACGGCAATGCCAAATTTAATTCTAGTGATGAGGCCAACTCTTTGCATATGATACAAGGCCCTGCTGAAATATTCGGCCATGAGGATAAAGAGAAAGGGAGAGAGAGGAAAACCTTGTCTAAGACCGCGGGAGGACTGAAAGAAAGTTGCAGGCCTGCCATTTATGAGGGGGGAGATCCAAGGGCTAGAGATGCAAGATTTGATAAGGGCAATGAAGTCATTGTCGAAGCCCATTTTTTGGAGGACAGAAAGGAGGAAGGAGTGCCTAACGCTATCAAAAGCATTGGCTAGATCGAGTTTGAGGATGAAACCTTTCTCTTTGCGAGTCATACTTGAATGGATTTATTCTTGAACAAGGAGGATAGTGTCTGAGATATGTCTTTCGGAGATGAATCCTCCTTGATTTTCCAAGATGAGGCTAGGAAGAAAGGGCTTGAGGCACATGGCAAGAATTTTGGTAATAATTTTGTAGGAGGAATTGCAGAGAGAGATAGGTTGAAACCTTGAGAAGGAGGAGGGGAAGTTTTCTTTGGGGACAAGAGCAAGATGAGTTGAATTGGTGAAGCCCCCTATTTCTTCTTCCTTTGAGCCCACTGTATCATGTATTTTTTTATTAAGTCCCAATATGTACTGTAGAAGCTGATGGAGAAGCCATCAGGACTCGAAGCCTTGTCAGGATGCAGGGACCAAATGGCGCATTGGATTTCAGCCTCTTCTATATCTTTTTTCAGAGTGCTGTTCATCTCCTCAGTGATCATATTTGGTAGATGTCTTAAGAGATCAGAGTAGTCTTCAGGTTCTTTTGTTTCAGTGAGCAGATATCTGTAATGAGTGGTGGCAGCAACTTTAATTATCTCTTGATATGTCGGAATTTTTCCTTCATTGTCTATGATAGAGGATATGTTGTTTCTAGTCTTGCGAACTGTAGCTTGTTTGTGGAAGAAGGAGGTGTTCTTGTCACCTGCCTGGAGCCACAAATTCCTGGATTTTATTCGCCACTTCTCTTCTTCTATTCTGTTGATTTTATATAATTTCCAATAGAGGTCTTTTTCATGATTGGAGTTCTCGTGGTTTGTCCCTTGAGAGTCAATGATGTTATGGACATCCTCCAACTTTGTCTTGATCTCAGTTTTGATCTTGTCCGGTTCCTTGTAGTGAAGTTTGGCCCATTCCTTTAAGGCTATTTTGACCTTCTTTAATTTGGTTTCCCAAATAAAGGATGGAGATCCCTCCACATGCTACAACCATGTATTACGCACTAACTGTCTTGCTTCCAGAATATCATTCCAAAGAGGGTTATATTTAAAAGGAAGGGGGCTGAGAGAGGGCTGGTCACTAAGGGAGAGGGTGATGGGGTAGTGGTCAGAGGTGGAGGAAGAGAGGATGTTGGAAGAGGCAACAAAGAAAGATGATAAGAGAGGGACAACCACAAGAAATCTGTCAAGACGCTCCATGATGTTTCCCCCTCCTATCCTGCGATTGCTTCAAGTGTATTTGCGATTTTTAGGGACAATATCAACCAATTCATTGTCTTGAATGATGATCTCGAGTAGGTCTCTGGAGGGGTCTGGGTTGAAGCAACCACCTATTTTTTCATTTGCATGGAGGATTAAGTTGAAATCACCTCCAATGATGATATTGTTACTGTCTTCATTATCAATGTCATTTTTTAAAGCACCCCAACATACTATCTTTATTATCAATGTCATTTTTTAAAGCACCCCAACATATCGATTTATCATTATAATGGTTGGGACCATAGAAATTGTAAATGATGACCTCAATGCTCTCTTTAATGTTCTGTAGGGTCACTTTGATCCAGTTTTGCATTTTTTCTAAACTTTTTTGCTTCCAAATGCTTTGATTCCAAATAGTGGCAAGACCACCTGAGGCTCCCTTGGATTTAGAGTGGGTGCCCGAGTGATTTTTTATTCTGTTGAGAATTGTTTTCATGTCTAGATCTCCCTGCTTAGTTTCTCAAAGGAGAATAATATCCGGCTTTTCTTGATTCATTAGATCTTTTAGCACTAAAGTTTTTGAGGGGTGACCTAAACCCCTGCAGTTCCATGAGAGGGCTTTCATCATTTCAGGAAAGCAAAACGAGAGCCTCGCTTCCCTCCTTGCTCCTTTTGTCCTGAGTCTTTGCTATTTTTCCCTAAGAGATAGGTTTCAATAGGGTTTTGAGTTCTGAGGGCTATATCCTTTTGAGCAGTTTCATTTATGTGTTGTTTGCATGGCTTCCTTCCAGGCCCGGTTTTCTTAGGGTTTTCTAGAGTGACTCCATGTTATTTTATTGAGTTTCTAGTGATTTGGGTGGAGGAGGGGTATGAAGAAGAGGAGGGAGGATCAAGATTAATGGGGGAGAGATGAGGGGAGGCAGGCTAAGAGGGGATAGTGAGCAATTATTAAAAATATATTAATTATTAAAAATATATTGATTATAATTGAATCGACACTTCAAATGTTTACTTACATTACATCTGCATGTGTCCTATACTCTGACATTTCAAATTTACTTACATTACATTTCTTACATTACATCTACATGTGTCCTACTTCAAATGTTTACTTACATTACATCTACACGCGTCCTATAATTACATTTCTTACATTACATCTACACATGTGTCCTACTTCAAATGTTTACTTACATTACATCTACACATGTGTCCTATAATCTGAAATTTCAAATTGTTTACTTACATTACATCTACACATGTATCCTATACTGAGGTGTAGAGCACCTCTGGAAGCAATTACTCCAAACCACACCAATAATTCTCTCTAATTCATAACTAGCATCTAACATTTGCATATGGACAATGAAATACAATAATACACCATTTGGACAAAAAAGAGGAACTGTATATGCCTTTATTACATGCAATTGAAATCAACTATGTAATTATGTCTTTTTCCTATTTTCCATTTTACTTTCTTAAAAAAAAAAAAAAATTCTTAATAATTATGTGATTGGTTTTATATGAAAACAATTTATATTATTATTATTATTAAAAAAATTTAATAAATGCATTTTATTTTATTTTAAAGAAGTTGATTTATCTAAAAATTTATCATTTTTTCCACATTCATTTTTCAAACCATCTCCCCTATCCTTTTTAGCATTATAGCTCAAATATATGGGAGCCTTAATTAAGTAAACATGAATCCATGAAAAGTTCTTAATAGTAATCTAAATACAAGATCACGATGATTAATATAAGTGACAACAACTATCCATTTATTCATTTTCATTTTTCAAACCATCTGCCTATCCTTTTAGTATTATAGCTCAAATATATGGGAGACTTAATTAAGTAAACATGAATCCATGAGAAGGTTTTAATAGTAATATAAATACAAGACCACGATGATTAATATAACCAACAACAACTATCAATTTCTTCATTGACGTTTAGAGCGTGAAATCATATCTTTCCATGCCAATATAAGACTAATAATTACTTCAATTGGAGAGGGTCTGTCATAAAATGCATTACGTCCTAGAATTCGTTCTTGGAGTGGAGCATTTCTCAAGCAAAGAGAATAGAATGTGTGACGTAGAGTCCAACTTATCTGCCCTTGTCGTGATGGGCTGCATAAACATATTTGATACCACGTCATTCTCTTCATTTAGGCATACGATTCTAAATTATATTTTTATTATCTTTATGCTATGAATTCTCAAATATTTTTTACGTCAAACATTTTAAGAAAATTCTCAAAGACGACATCATAATCGATTCTTTACTGCTTTCCACTCATTTGACGTCGATTGATGTTTTGGCATGTCGAGGAAAAGATAACTCCTCTCAATGTTAGGCCCCAATGGATTCCTGCATCTTGCTACCTCAGGTGGGTAAGCATATAATTTATTCAAATCCTTTGAACAAGGCAGTTAGGAATTCTTAATTTGGATTGAAAACTGACCATTATTTATCAATAGAAGCTAAACAAAGGAGGAGTTCTGCTTCTTCGAGGACTGGAATAGAGATTTTCCAATGATATTCCTTTCAATATTAAGAAAATCTACTACAAGGTCAATTTCTATGCTAATTGCCCACTTTGTTCTTAAATTTCACGCACTAGAGACAACATAAGGTATCTTAATACTCTGTCATATGTTTATGTTACAGATCGCTTTCCACACCATAATTTTTTCAACAACAATTCATGTTGAGGTGTAGAGCAGCAGAGCACAGCGCAGCAAAGACAGAGAAGTAAACAGAGATAGGAGAAATGAAATTAAATACACAGAGAAACTGGAGAATAAAACACAGAGAGATTTATTACATGAGGTCGGGACTTGCTTGCCTTGACATGCTTAGGCAAAGGTAGGAATACAGATTTATAGTTGCAGAAAAGGGATAATTCTGCATGTGAAAAACATATTCAATCATGATGGTTGGGCAGCGTGTTAGGTTCGGCGCCGTCGGTGACGGTGTTGGTCGGCTGGGTTTCGACGCTGACATACGTCTTCACATTTAACATTCTTCCACTTGAAGCCGAATGAAGAATCTTGAATCAAGTCACACCGATACCTATCATGCCTCTACATAACTCATGTTTACTTCTTGGTAGAATTTTAGTGAGCATATCAGCATGGTTCTTATTTGTATGGATCTTTTCCAAATATAACTGCCCTTCCTCCAACACATGTCGAATCCAATGGTACCTTAAGTCAATGTGCTTGGTTTTTGAGTGAAATGCTGGATTTTTCACCAAGTGAATGGCACTCTGACTATCACAATACAATGGCATACTTGTCCTGCTTGATTCCTAACTCTCCTAGAAATCGTTGCATCCACAAAATTTCTTTGCAAGCCTCTGTTGCAGCTATGTACTCTGCCTCTGTTGTAGAGAGAGCTACTATCCTTTGTAGCCTTGACACCCAAGATACAACTGCACCTGCAAATGTGTACAAATATCCTGTAGTGGACTTTCTGGTGTCGATATCTCCAGCCATATCTCCATCTGTAAAACCTTCAAGCACAATATCATTATTGCCAAAACATAAGAAATAATGACTATTACCCTTAAGATATCTGAAAATCCATTTTACTGCTTGCCAATGTTGTTTTCCTGGATTGGCAAGGAATCTGCTCACAACTCCCACTGAATATGCAATGTCTGGTCATGTGCATACCATGGCATACATTAAGCTGCCAACTGCTGAAGCATAAGGAATATTGCTCATTTCTTCCTTCTCTTTGTCATCACGGGGGCATAACTCAGCACTCAACTTGAAGTGGGCTGCAAGGGGTGTACCAACTGGCTTGGCATCTTTCATATTAAACCTTTCAAGCACCTTCTTGATATATTTTTCTTGTGACAGCCACAATCTTTTGTTTTCCTTGTCACGCATGATCCTCATGCCCAATATCTGTTGTGTTGGACCCAAATCCTTCATTACAAACTTGCTGCCCAAATCCTTCTTCATCATATTGATCATATTCTTATCATGTCCAACAATCAACATGTCATCCACATATAACAATAATATGAGATATTTTCCTTTATCATACCTCTTGATATAGACACAATGGTCAGCTTCCAACCTGTGAAAACCATGTTCTAACATGAATGAATCAAATTTCTTGTACCATTGTCGAGGTGCCTATTTCAACCCATAGAGACTCTTCTTTAACCTGCAAACAAGGTATTCTTTTCCTTTTTCTATGAAGCCTTCTGGCTGCTTCATATAAATTTCTTCCTCTAATTCTCCATGAAGGAAAGCAGTTTTTACATCTAACTGTTCACATTCTAAGTCTAAAACAGCAATAAGACCAAGAATGACTCTAATGGATGACATTTTGACAACAGGTGAGAAAATTTCAGTGAAGTCAATACCTTCCTTTTGGGCGAATCCTTTCACCACCAACCTTGCTTTATACCTCTTCTTCTTTTTGTCACCTTCATGCTTAATTATATATACCCATTTGTTTGCAAAGCCTTTCTACCTTTTGGGAGATTTACCAACTCCCAAGTTTTATTTTCCATCAAAGAGTTCATTTCTTCTTCCATTCTTTACTGTGCTCAACTTTACAGGCCTCTTGAAAACAACTAGGCTCACCTTCATCAGTCAATAGGATATAGTTTGAAGGAGGATACCTTTGTGAAGGCTTATGAGGCATAGAATATTTGCGAACCAACTGTGGAGGTGCATTATCAGGTTGAATCTCCTGTAAAGGTTCCTGCACGATTCCTTCTTCTTGGTGTTCATCACTTTCCCCTTGCTGTCCTTCCTACTCTTGAATTTGTTGCCCATTTACCTGCATTGGTGGGATTTCTTCATGATGTTCTTCAAACCTGTCAATAAATTTGTTGACTTCCACCTCACCTACATTCCTCTTAAACATTTCCGACTCATTAAATATAACATCCTTGCTTCTAATAATTTTATGTTTGACTGGATCCCATAGACGATAACCAAATTCTTCATCCGCATATCCCAGAAAAATGCATTTCATTGATTTATCATCTAGCTTAGTTCTATTTTCTTTTGGAATATGTACAAATGCTTCACATCCAAAGATTTTCAACTGAGAATAATTCAACTTCTTACCAGTCCAAACTTCCTCAGGGATGCCTCCATCCAAGGCTGTAGATGGAGATCTATTTATGAGGTAGCAAGTTGTCCTCACAGCCTCTGCCCAAAAATTCTTGTCCAAACTGGAATTGGACAACATGCTCCTTACTTTTTCCATAATGGTGTGATTTATTCGTTCTGTAACACCATTCTGTTGAGGTGTACCAGGCACAATATTCTCATGCTTTATGCCAAACCTCTTACAACATTCTTTGAATGCATTTGAGCAATATTCTCCACCATTATCTGTTCTTAGGCACTTGAGAAATTTGTTAGTCTCTCTTTCAACAACAACATGGAATTTATGAAATATTTCAAACACTTCACTTTTAATTTTCATGGGATAGGCCCAAACCTTCCTGGATGCATCATCTATAAATGTTACAAAATATGATGCTCCTCCTAATGACTTGATGTTAACTGGTCCAAACACATCTGAGTGTATAAATTCTAACACATTTTTCTTTTTGTCATGACCACCTCTAAGAAACGAGACCCTTCTTTGTCTACCATATATACAATGCTCACAAAGATCAGGATTGTAGGATCTCAAACCTGGTAGTAAATTTTTACCAACAAGGATTTTAAAACCCTTCTCTCTCATGTGACCCAAGCGCTTATGCCACAGATCTGCTGAATTTACTTCTCTTGTGACAACAAACGAATCTGATTTTCCTATCATTGCCTTCAATGAATATAGTGTTCCTGTCTTGGGTCCTTTGGCCACGACCAATGCTCCTTTGCTAATTTTCCAGCCCCCTTTTCCAAAGCTTGTGGAATAGCCTTCATCATCCAGCCGTCCCATAGAGATCAAACTCTTGCACATTTCTGGTATATGCCTGACCTGTTTCAACAATATATCTTGTCCATTCTTCATCTTGATCTGGACATCTCCCACTCCAACAATACTGCAAAAATGATTATTCCCCAAATGCACTCTACCATAATCACTAGGATTATATGCAACAAAAATATCTTTGCATGGGGTTACATGGTGAGATGCCCCAGAGTCAAGGATCCAATCAAAGCTACCGTTAGATGTATACAAACATGCATCCTCTACTGAAACAGTAAATAACACATCACCATCTGTGACTATAGCAGTAGTCTCACCTTCATTTGAGTTGGATGACTTGTAATTTGTATTGGTCGGTCTTTGATCCTTTTGTCCTTTCTTCAAGGCTCGACATTCTTTCTTCATGTGCCCAGGTTTTCCGCAATGAAAGAAGATGATCCTACCCCTCCTTGACTTTGATCGGCCTCTCAATATTGATCACCCTTTTCGGCCTCGATCAATCCTCCTACCATGATCAGCTAGAGCCAGAGCTTCTCCTCCCTGGTTTTCCACAATTGACTTGCGTCGTAGTTCCTCATTCATTAAACTGCTACTAACATCATCAAACTTCAGGGTCCCTACAAGTGCTGAAGTACTCATAGCCACAATTAAATTTTCCCAGCTGTCTGGCATAGAACACATTAACAAAATAGCTCTAATTTAATCATCTAGAGATATTTTAACTGAGGCAAGTTGACTAGTTATAATATTGAATTCATTCAAGTGCTCCGCAACTGAAGCATCCTCCTTCATCTTGAGATTGTAAAGCTTCTTCATCAAGAACACTTTGTTTGATGCCGTGTTCTTCTCATATAGATCATGGAGCTTCTTCCATAATCCTGTTGCCATCTTTTCTCCGGGCACATTGAAATACACATTTTTTGGTAGATATTGGCAGATTTTTGTAATCGCCTTTCTATCTAGCTTATCCCATTCCTCATCTGTCATTGATGAGGGTTTCTTTGTTACACCATCAATTGGCAAATACTGATCTTTTAAAATCAGTATATCCTCCATCTGTGATTTCCATAGGGAAAAATTAGCCCCGCTCAACTTCTCCATATTAGTTACTGCTGTCTCCATTCTTAATAAAATTTCACACCCCAAAAATCTCAAAATACCCCTTACAAAGTAAAACTTTAATTATTTCAACATTATCCACTTAAAAAAAAAAAATACCAAACCAATCTTTTTAAAACACCGACTTTTCTCCTTTTTATTTTAAAAAAAATTCTAAACTCTAATAATTATTATAAAACATATATGTTATGTTTCATAATAACATAGATTTAAAAAAAAAGGATTAAAAATCAAAACGCCTTCACACAATATCGATTATGGCAATAAATTTAAATGGGCTTATAGTTTTCACTCTCACCAAACTGCACAACATTGCTACTTAAAGCTTTACGGTTCTCAACTCTGCTCAACTGCATAGTATTTACCACACTACACAACTCGACTTCAAGAATGCCGCGGTCGTTGTGGAATTCCGCATGAATTTCCCTTGGGAAAATTCCAAGAAACCTTCAGGCCACACTACAACTCTGATCAGGACTCTTAAGACTCTGCATCAGTTCCCAACACCACTCGTCAAAATTAATCCAAGAATTCTGTCGGCAGTCTCAACAGGCAACTCCACGGCTCTGATACCAGTTGTTGAGGTGCAGAGTAGCAGAGCACAACGCATCAAAGACAAAGAAGTAAACAGAGATAGGAGAAATGAAATTAAATACACAGAGAAACTGGAGAATAAAACACAAAGAGATTTATTACATGAGGTCTGGACTTGCTTGCCTTGACATGCTCAGGCAGAGGCAGGAATACATATTTATAGTTGCAGAAAAGGGATAATTCTACATGTGAAAAACAGATTCAATCATGATCGCTGGGTGGCGTGTTAGGTTCGGCGCCGTCGGTGACGGTGTTGGTCGGCTGGGTTTCAGCGCCGACATACAGCTTCACATTTAACAATTCAAGCACTGCATGGTATGCCATTGTGGTTCACTGACTGACTCAAGCCATTGTAGTTCGGTGACCAATTCAAGCACTGCATGGTATGCCATTATGGTTTATGATGACATGACATGGAGGGCGTGTTTAAGATTGGGCTTAGATGTGGAGGACACACAATGAAGATTGCGTCAATGATGTGAATTGGGTTGAGGATGACGAATCTGAATTGGGTCGAGGACCACGAATTTGAACAATGTCGTCACCAAAAAACCTTACCATATATAATGTCTATCTATATAATTAATAATAAAAAAATAAATTTTTTATATTTTTAAAAATAAAATATCAAAAATATTTTGATATTTTTATAAATAATAAGTTGTCTAAATTATTCTGATAAATGATGAAGGATATCTTCATGTGCATTAAAGGTTAAGTTAAAAAATAAAAAATATACATTTCATATGCTAACATACATTAAAACTTAATAAAATTAAAATGCTAAAAGCCCAATAACATTGGGGAAAGGATGTTGCCAAATACATAAACTCAATAAAATTAAAATTAAAACATTGAAAAATGGAATGCTATCTTTATATTTATATTTTCATGTGTATTAATAAAAACATTAAATTTAAAAATAAAAAATATACATTTTATATGCTAATATACATTAAAACTTAATAAAATTAAAATTTTAAAAGCCTAATGTTATCAATGGAGAATCAGAGAGGCAAAAGACATCATGAAATGTCGAGCAGAAGGATTTACAAGATGGAAAAAATTTATAGAATCTAGATAATTTAACTTTTCCTAAGGTCAAAAGGAAAATTTATTAAGTTGCGCACAAAAGACACTAGCACAAAGCGCTACATGCACCCTTTTCTTCGATAAGAGTGCAAGTCTCCACAACTATCCCTCAGAAAGCCGCGCGGTTCTGGGTATGGCAGAAGGTCACCATTCGGGACCACTTTGCACACTTCAGGAAGAATATTCTCCACTTGAGGCCGTCCCAAGGACAACTGCCTAGAGCCACCTTGAGGCCTCAAGTGAGCACAAAATGAAATTAACCACCAATCTTGGGTCACTATCCACAATTGTACCAAGAGAGGGATGAAGATTTGAATTTTGCCTAAAAATATCACCATGAGAAGAAAAATTCAGAACACATTGTTATGTTGGCCAAATTGCCCATGAGAAAATCAGCAGTGTGTTGTCCAAGCAAAAAAGGAGTGAAGGGATTCATTTGTTGGCCATCCAACATCTCAATCCCCAAGGAGAAGTGCATCAGTTTTTCGTTATCCCATCACTCATTCGAGGAGAAGAGAGAGGCTTGCAAACAACTTAAGGGAAGAGCACTTATTGCTTTGAGTGTTAGAGCTCCATAGATCTAAGGACTCACTGTGAATGTTTTAACGTTCTACCTCTTTTTTACCACTAGCAGCTAATAAAAGAGATTCGTTCTCCATTGGTATTATTATTTTGTTTACTCGATTTTGAGCTTGTGTTATATTTTCATTTGTTGTTTCTTGTTTCCTTATCTTTTGTAGTATGCTATGTTTTATAACTAGTTTTTCTACATGTTATGATGCTTCACTAACCATCTAACAACCCATTTTTTCCCCATGACATTTCTTGTAGGATAGCAATCACCCCTACCAAGCACCGGTGCATTTTGTACATCTGTGTACCAAACACAACAACATAGGATTGACGACTCCACTTCTTTTTCCTTTTAAGATAAGTGGTTGTTGTTTTGCAGAACCTCTCTTATGCTCAAGATTACTGCTGGACCATCTCTCCTCTTCTCAGCCTCTCTCATTCACCCTCTGTGAAGAGATTCAATTCAGAGGAAGTGAAATTTTTGTGCACAACAAAAATGCGCATGTTCAACTCCGACAGACGTGTAGGTCTGCGCGCCTGTGTAAAAGAAACCCACGCGAAAGCCAGTGAGCCATTTTTTCACTAATTTTATTCATTTTTTGCAAGTGTAAAGTGACTAGAAACCCATAATAAATCTACCAGCACTGTGTTTTGGTGTTTCTTTATTGTTAGGACATGTGTTTAGCTGAACTTTAGCTTAGCTATTGCATAGTTTTAATTTTAGTTTATTATCACAAATTCACACTGTTTAATTAGGAGGCAAGTAAGTGGTTTTTAAACCCACACATGTTATCTGAACAAACTAATTATTGATAATAGACACCAGACACATAGGTAATTAGCAGGAAGTAAGTGGCCCATATCCACGCATATTTAGCTAGTTTTCAAATTTTCAAAATTTTGGATTAAGTTTAGTTTTAATTTTGCATTAGGATACGAGACTAAGAATTCAAGTAATCTCTGCCGCCCTTCAACCTCTTGGTGATCCTGGGTATGCATATGAACACTTTCTTTTGATATATTGCCATCTCCCTATAGTGCAACATTTAGTCTAATTAGTACAAAATGTAAGCGTCCCATTATACGTGCGTTGTTTACTTTCTGAAAGGAAAATCAAACATAGTGTAATTAGGAGGGAGTGTAAAGGATCATTGCATATCCACATCCTATAAAATTGTGATTGTACACTTCATTACACACACACAGCTTCTGTAAGTTAGGACCTTCATCTTCTTCTTACCGTCTCTTCACCAAGACACACCATAAGCAAATTAAGACTCCTTAAAACTAACCATTAATTGAACTCATTAAAATCTCCCCACATGGGCCACAAAATAATTAATATTTCAGGTTAGGGCCATTGGGAGTAGACATCCAATAAGTCGCCATAGTCATTTTAAATTCTTGAAACATAAAATTTTACTGTTTAGGGAGCTTAAAAATTCATCTATCTGCCCACGAAAAAAATTCCTGAGCACTACAGAGACCCGTTTCAGAGGGGGTTAAGATTAGGTCTAGTGCGTGCGGTACTATTTGGGGTTACCTGACCCATCTAGTGCTCGATATTAGTAGCTAAATACCAAAAAGCTCAAGACTTGAACGATCACATGGGATAATGATACTTTAGTGGCCAAATTTAGGGCATTCTTCCCTATACGTGATGGTGCAGGCATCACTAGATCCGCTTTCCATTACCTTGGTTGATTCTTCGGCTGTTGGAAGACGTCGCCAATTATTTTAGGACGTTAGCCCTATTACCCACCAGAATATATCTTTAGAAGACCCAATTATATTTGAGACTGTGAGGACGATTAGGTCTTTTAGGATTTTTGAGTATCGTATGCGAAACAACCAAAACCATATTTTTTGATTGACTGATCACATAGGATTTATCTAAAGGAGAAATTTACCTTTTATTTTTTGCTTTGTTTTATGTTTGTGATCACATTTTTCTTTGATAATAATCTCTCTCCTCTCAGAAAAACAAAAAAATATTTCCAAAATTAAGCTGAGTCAACACCATAATGGACCCAATGTAACCTCGTTGATCTAGACGTTTTTTGGACTTCCCCCCATTAGAGGGAGGAGTGCCAGGAATTTCGCCATTCAAACATCAAATATGACACACATCCACCCTTATTGGTTCATCCTTTATCAAGCCATATTTAGTTGGGAACCCCCAAGGGTCACCCAACGTTAGACCTATGGAAACCCCCTCAAGATCACCACACAACACTCCTCCCAAAACCCCCAGATGGCCGAGGAGCGCTACCCATTCGGGGAGCCAACATAACACATAGCCATGTACATCATAGGGTACTATCCCCTAGACACCCCCCTTACACAACCATATTCATGTGTTTTCACAGTCTACAATGGAATTCAACACTCAGTTACTTTTATTAGCATCTTCAAACCTCCCAGATCTATCAAATTTAACAAATGATCCAATTTTAGACAATCCCAATTGTCCCCCCATTCCCACAAATCTCCCTTCAGACATTCCAAAATTTGAAGGGAAGAAAGCGGAAGACACTGGAAACCATGTAATGACTTTCCATCTATGGTGTTCATCGAACAATATTATTGACGATACTATTTGATTAAGACTATTTCAACACACCTTAACCGAACGAGCCATGAAATGGTATGTGGAGAAGCCTTTTTCTTTGCATGGAACCTTTAGCTCCCTTGCTACTGCATTCCTCACGTAATTTCAGTTACCCATCCATCACGATTTAGGAATGGAGTTACTCACTCATTTTAGGCAAATGCCAGCCGTCTATATCTCAGACCCCCTCCATGAATGACCATCGAAGTTTGTTCAAAGACAAACTCGAGGATCGAGTTTTACTGGACCTATTCTTGAAAACTCTCACATCATAGATTTCAAAGGACGTGGCAATCCAAGGACCTAATTTCTAAGAGGATGCCATTAGTAAAGCCCAGAAATTTGAGCTGATATACACTCACTCGGGATACATTTATAACATCCTACCTAACACCTCGCACCTGCAAACTTACAAAGAATTTCCAGGCACGTCGAATACTGCAGACAGATTGATTGGGATTGACCCAAAGTCAACTAGGCAGCGATATCCCATACCCCGGTTACCCTTATGGTCTTAACCAAAACATGCATAACTCAGCTGCCATCAGAGTCATCCAGCATCTCTGCATAACATGAATAATAAGGCATCGTCGTACCATCATCAATAGGGAGGATCGTACCCTCCCGCGTAGGGGACCCAGTAGAGCTAGGAATGTTGATGGAAAAGCTCCCCCCCAACAACCATAAATAAACCAGGGATAGAGACCCTAATATGCCCCCTCCCCAACACAAAATCCACCGTTGCAAAACAATGCATCAGTGAACTTTGTGCAACCTTATTAGGCCCAACCATGCCAGTATTACAACCAGGAGAATCGTAGTCATCCTTGTTAAGTCCCTATATTAATAGTGTAGCCCCTTATTATGTTAGTGTAGCCCCCCTTATTGTTATTATTGTACCCCTGTAACCCCCATATTGTTATTATTGTGCCCTTACATTATTATTGTTAGGTCGGCTAGGATTACATTGCGGCCCCACTAGGATTATATTGTGGCCCCATGGACTCCTATATATAGAAGGAGGTTTTGTTCATTTGTATCATCCAAGAATTGTTCATTTATGTAATGTATTGGAGGTTTCCCCCTCGAAGTGGCTTATTTCTAAGGCGTTGATATCTCTTTCTTCTATTTTTGGAGCTGGTTACACAACATTTGGTATCAGAGCTTTGGATTCTAGGGTTTCGCTGCTCCAAACAGGTCATCGTGGCATTTTCGCTATAACTTTTTTTCTACGAAGTTTCAGAAGCTTAAATTTTTAGGGTGCGAAGCTGAAATCCTGAGGAAGATTTTCTAAAAATTTCAGAGCTTGGTTCGCAATAGTTTTAGAGATATCATCCGTGGAAGTTAGGCATTTTTTCAAGCTCCTAAACAGGTCATAGTGGAATTTTCGCTATAAAAATATTTCTACGAAGGTTAAGAATCTAAAATTCGCATGGTGCGAAGCTGAAATCCTGAGGAAATTCGTCAAAAAATTTCAGAGCTTGGTTCGCAATATTTTTGGAGATATGATCTATGGAAGGTAGTGCTTTTTCAGGCTCCTAAATTTCATCTCAAAGAGGTGATCGTGGTACCCTCAATAAATCTCTCTCTCGGGCAAGGATTTGAGTGTCAGAAAGTGTGGTCGGGTACATGGACTTTAGTTTCTTGGCTATCAATTTTAGAGACAAATGACAAAACAGTTACACGTGGCAAGTCGTACAAGTTCGCTCTACTGAACCAGTCCAGAATTAGGTCATTGTGGGAGATTGGACACAACGTTTCCTTGGAGAATCCAAATTAGGTCAGACCTGTGGCATTTGAAAGAAGCTTCAAAGGGCTACTATAGGGTTTAATTTCAAATATTTAAGATTTTCAATTACAGAGATAATCCAATTTCAATATCGAGCTCCTCAAAAGCAAGAAAAAGGTGTGTATTTTTTTTTCCGAATTGCATAAGTCTTGTTTGAAGAATCAATTTGAATTGATTCCAAGGGCATATTGAAGAATTTTTGTCAGTAATGGGTTCTACTATGCCTCCAAAAAATAATTCCATACCCATTAAGCCCTCAGAAAGCTATACTATGACGCATGAGGAGGAAGAATTGCAATATGAGATATCAAAATTACGGTACCAAGTGCAACAAATTTCGATATTACGAAGAGCAACCGAAGATGAAATAGATGGTTTAAAAGCAGAAATGGAGGCTAAGTTGGATGGTTCTAAGGATAAAATAATAGCTAATATGGATGATAAATTAGTGGAAGATCACATCGAGCATCAACAACAAGTTCTCCAACTCTCAAAGGATAACCCGACTTTGGTGCAGAACCCAATGAAACAACAGGAAGATCAACATCACATCAAAAGAAGTTCTACAACAGTCACAGAAACAAGAAATCGACAAGTACGATAAATTTCAGTGTATCTCAACAAGTGGAAGTACTTTCATGTAGAATATTCCACATGGGAGGATGAGGATTTTATACAGAAGCATCAAGAAATAATCAAGCGTTGAGGACAACACTTGTTTGAAGGACAGGGGCATGTTAAGTCCCTATATTAATAATGTAGTGCCTTATTATGTTAGTGTAGCCCCCCTTATTTTTATTTTTGTACCCCTGTAACCCTCATATTGTTATTATTGTGTCTTTACATTATTATTTTTAGGTCAGATAGGATTACATTGTGGCCCCACTAGGATTATATTATGGCCCCATGGACTCCTATATATAGAAGGAGGTTTTGGTCATTTGTATCATCCAATAATTGTTCATTCATGTAATGTATTAGAGGTTTCCCCCTCGAAGTGGCTTATTTCTAAGGCGTTGATATCTCTTTTCTTCTATTTTTGGAGCTGGTTACTCAACAATCCTCCTAACATGGAAAGGAAAAAGTCAAAAAATACATAGAAGGGAGATCCTGGACAGGGAGGCAATAAAAAACAACACCCTCCATGATCTCTGGCTGGGGGAAACCCCAACCAAAATCAAAACAATGAGCCAAATAACTCCCAAGGGGAGAGAAAGAGGGATAATTTACGGACAGACCACCATTGTCCCAAAATACCTTAGCTAAAGAAGCTCCAAGGGAACCATGGACAGGGGGACCTACACAAAAAACAACTGTAATGCAGGAGCCCTTCCCCCACCAAAGGGCGGTTATTACCCAACAGCAACAACCACCCCCAAATCATTCCGGAAACAAAAGCCATGAAATCTATATGACTGGCGAGGAAATGTTCTTTCAAACAAGGAGTTGAAGTTATGATACCTTGCCAAACACCAGTTCGTCAGGGGCTAGCACGAGGGCACCTACTGCACCATTGAATATATCAAAAATGCCTATTGAACCCCCACCAAAAATGGTTAAGGGTCCAACAAGGCGAGTAGGACACCACTCCAAAGCAACCCATAATTATAGCATCATGGAGGATTTAGAACAATATCCAGATGCCATGTCAGCTTTAGAGGTCTTGCAATCTTGCCCAAATCAAATGAAAGCCTTACTCTCCGCATTAGGCACCATCGACCCTGCTGATTCAAGCCTAATGGCTTTTGACTTAGATAAAGCCACCCCTAGGATTCCTTCATTGGCCGCCTTCTAGATACCGATGTCATTCCAGAACATCACTATACACCGATGTATCATTGACAAGGGTGCATCTACATGCATCATGTAAAAAAGCGTGTGGAAGAAGTTAGGATCTCCCGAACTGAAGCCTTTCGACATCACACTCAGATCATATGACGGGCACCCTTCTTCTCCCATCGGTATCTATCAAAATGTTTGGGTCTGCTTGACTGGCAAGATGGTACTCATAGATGTTGAGGTCTTGGACACTCAACTCGACTACAATATACTCCTTTGGAGGAGTTATATGTACACCATGTTTTCCATATCATCCTTCATCTTCCGGATCATGGTGTTCCCCAACGAGGATCGCGTCATCATCGTCGACCAGTTGAAATACCATGAAAAAAAAAACCATGACGAACGTCGATCTCGTTCTTTGTCCCTATGTAGACACATCTACAAAATCGCTCATGCAGTACCAAGAATATGGCCCTGGCCAATTCAAAGTGTCATTTATCCTTGGATCATTCCTAGGATATCCCCTTGTCATACCAGAATCATTCTCTGATATCACAGGGGCCCCGGTGTGCATGATGTCATCATCAAACACCAAAACTAGCCAGGATACAGAGACTAGTAGTAACAAAACTGAGGCCATAGGTACGACTTTTTTACCCTACGCCATCTCCCCAACTCCATTTCTATACCCTCCACCTGGTTTCATGTCACAAATGTCTTGGCAACGGTAGCATTGCCAAACATGTCTTTCGCGATACCTGTCTGGTACCTGGTCCCACCAACCATGTTGGGAGCCCCCGAAATTACATCTACGGGAATAACCCCCATCTCTCCTTAAGAGGCGACACCGGTTAAATATATTCCCATAACAACGCCGATTAAATCGACCAGGAAAATACACAAAAAAGGGAAAAAGATGGAAAACCCCATCATGCCAAGGGAACTAAAACCTTGTGAATTGTGTGATATTGTAGGCCATCCTACCAATATATGCCCAGAGTTGGAAGAATTTAAACCTATCCTAAGCTTCGAAATAAATTCCGTGGCCACAAGTTCCTATAAAAAGGAACCAACCACAAAAAACCAAGGCAAAACATTGCGTACCAACCACACATGCAATATCTTCAACAACTATGGGAATTACACCCATAATTTCCCAGAAATGCCATGATATAGGGATTTCTTACATGCCCTAGAAAAATCATAGCAGGAGGATCCCCCAATGTAGGCAAATGGGGAAGAACCTCAGGTCATATTATACCTACAAGAGGCAGGGTAGTCACCTGAAAGAATTCCATTTGTCCCACCTCCTCCCGTCTAATGCTATGCACTTTGTGATGAACCCGATCATTTCATCGCTGATTGTGAATCCCTGCAGTTATTTCAGATATGGTATCATGTAAACCCAGTATACTATGTCGGCCTAAGAGTAGCCCAGTATTTGTGTCGTATATGTTATGGAAATCACCCATTACATCATTTCCATTATATCCCTCGATTTCAGTCAGCGTTAACCAGTTTACACAAGGCTATAATGGGCCTTTCCCTAGGAGACGACTCAGATACAAAATCCATGGATAGCTCGACAACACAAGAGGATGTGACAAGTAGATCCATTAATTTTTTGTTAGCAGAAAAGTGGCTAGTTGGGGGGCACATAGTCACCCCCAATCACCTTCCACGGAGAAGACCAACCTGTGCGTTATGCATCACATGTAACCATTTAGTCACCAAATTCCCAAACCTAGAATCAATACGCAAATGGTATCCCATCACCTAACCAACCCTGAGGGAAGGGAATACCCAAGAAAGAGATTATTGTCTATTATGTCAAGGAAACCATCATGCTCAACACTATACTTACATCCCTAGAGTACATACACTAATCGACATCATAAATTCATTAGAAACGCAGTTCTTGGATATAATCAATCCAGAGCTAAGAGAACCTCATGTAAGGCATGCTTCCCCTAGGTAACCTACCCCATATCAATACCAAAGCTTTGGGCAAGTCAAAACGATGCACCGTCCCAACAAGATCCATGTCCAGTCTAGGATGGCATGCGGGCTGTGCGATAAAATTGACCACCAAGTCAATTAGTGTAAGGAACTGAAGCACTGCACGAACAAATTTCGCATGATCTCCCCCTTCTCGTAGAAACATCTCTTTAATTAAGAGAAGATCACACACTGCTATTGCACGATCTGCTCACATTTTCACCATACAATAAATTGTGAGTACCTCCCAAGGCTAAGAGCAACAAGAGACGTGTTAAGTCTAAACTCCCCAAGAGACCTAGACCTCCATAAACCAAAAAATTGGAGATGGAAACAATGAAATCATTCCCTTACACTTGATCCTTTCGGAGCATCCACTTCGGGGACTAAGAGTAGTGTTGGGTCTCACACCATCTATTCGATAGGCATCGTGGTACCATGCACAATTTCCACTTGCCATAACCATGAAACAAAGGTATACCCCTTAATGGAAACATTTAGGAGCCTCCGCACCAAGCACAATTTCCAAATCCAGGAAAGAGTGAGTACTCTTTTTATGCTTCATGAGGAACCTCGGTTTTCTCTCACGCAAGCCGGTACAATGGAAATTCCTCCCCTACCGAACTTCGACGACACAAAACATCATATACAATTCATATCATCATGTATAGGAACCATGAATTGTGATGTATTATCATCAGTCATAGGTGTCGAGACCGCTGCAACTACTAGAGTACCCGTACCAATGACGGTACAAACCCAATCTATCTGCACCCTGTCGACCGCGTCTGGTTCCACCACATTGACTATGAAATCTTATTGATGTTTTTCGACCAGCGTTGTTAGGACTGAACTACCTCCTCACAACCTTACACAGACTCAATCGCACTTAGGATCCTTATTCCACTCATATGAGGATATTCTGGAGGTCATGACAGAACCAGATTATCCATGGGATGCAATGCATCACCGCTCGTTTTTTATTCCTGAAAAGACATTGGCCCTAACAACCAGGGAAACCAAGAGATATTCAAAATCAAATCAAAATATTTCCTTCCATCTGAGAAAGTCCATTGGTTCAAAAATCCCATTCCGGCGCCCGCTACCTTTGAAGAAGGGAACATGTCTAACATTTCTTCAACAATCAAGGTGAACATCTCTCGAAATCCTGAGAAAGTCGAAGAAATATTGCTGGGGGAAGCATGTTCCCCAAACAACGTAACCTCTTACACCCATTTTTGCAAGAGTATAGAGACATCTTCGCATGGGACTACTTTGATATTCCAGGGCTTAGTCCCACTATAGTAGAGCACCACATTGACACCTGGCCTGAGGTACCACTAGTACACCAGAAACATCATCAATTTCACCCATCCAAGGCAACAAAAATCAAATGAGAAATCGATAAGGTTCACAAAGCCGGGTTTATCTACCCCCTTTCTTACACATCATGGGTTTCCAACCCCATTCCTGTCATGAAAAAACAGGGCACCATTCGCGTCTGTAACGATTTTCATGATTTGAACAAAGCCTGTTCAAAGGAAAATTACCCTACCCCATTCATAGACCAAGTTATCGATGCTTGCGTGGGACATAAGGCCCTCTCCTTCATGGATGGTTTCTCTGGATATAATCAAATCCAAATATGACATACCAACAGGTACAAGACTGCGTTCACCACCCCGTGGGGCACATTCGCATATCGGGTTATGCCATTCAGTATTAAAAATGATGGAGCCAATTTCCAGTGGGCCATGAATTATATATTTCATGAATTGGCCCACCTTATCCTCTCTTACCTGGATGGCCTCAATATTTGATCCAAGAAATGATTTGATCATCTTGAGGATCTGCGACTAATATTTCAACAATGTCGAAAATACAACCTATGTTTGAATCCCCTCAAATGTGTCTTCTGCATCACTACAGGATGAATTATAGGTTTTATTGTGTCCCAAAAAGGGATTAGAGTGGATCCAATCAAGGTCTAAGCTATCGAAGAGGTACCACCACCTCGAACCCTCAAGCATCTCCAAATCTTGCAGGGAAAGGCCAATTTTCTTAGACGCTTCATCCCATATTATGCCACTTGCGCTTAGGGATTCCTACGCCTCCTCCGTTAGGAAATCCCATTCAAATGGGATGATCAAGCCCAACAATCATTTGAGGCATTGAAACAAATTATCTTCAGCATCATTGATTAGTACAACAAACTACGACAAATATTACACCCTGTATCTATGAGCATCCGAGAACGCTTTGGCCGGGGTGTTAATCCAGGATGGCCTTGATTGTAAAGAACATGTAATTTATTACATTAGTAAAACTTATCAGGCCCCACATTAAGGTATGAGCCCGAAGAGAACAATGCCCTAGAATTAATACACGCTGTCCAAAAATGTCGCCGCTACATTATCTTAAGGACTACAAATTCATCGCAAATATCAACCCCATGAGGTTCCTACTGACCCGCCGTTTGATGAACCATAAATACGCTCACTGGATAGTTATATTGCAAGAGTTCGACTTACAGTTTAGCTCCCCCAAAAGAAAGATGGATTTAATTTTAACTGAGTTCATCGCTGACCTCCCAAGTGAGTCCAAAGGATCAACAGTCAACGATTCACTACCGGACAAACATCTCTTCCTAGTGACGACCGATGACCCTTGGTACGAAGATATTATCTTATTCATACGAACCCAAAAGTTCAAACCAAAGCTCACTCGTGACGAATGTAGGCACATACACCACCGAGCCCCCTGATACCTTCTCATGGGAGATGTCCTTTATCGACAGGGCATCAACACCATTTTACATCAATGCCTCACTCATGAGAAAGCTTAACAAGCCCTTAACTACCGTCATAAAAAAGCTTGCGGTGGCCACCTCTCTAGAATGGCTACCACCCAAAAATTTATGCGGGTAGGATACTTTTTGCCCACCTTATTCCGCGACTGCATCTCAGCAGTCAAAAGGTGCGACTGATGTCAACGCTTCGCTCACAAGGCAAGAGAGCCACCCGCTCCCCTGCACTCGGTCATAGTAGTTGGTCCCTTATGCAAATGGGGGATCGATTTCATGAATTGCAACCCCGCATTGTCTAGAAACCACAAATACATTATTGTAGACGTTGACTATTTCACCAAATGGGCAAAGGGCATGCCCACATACGATGACACAACAGAAACCGTTGCATGATTTCTGTTCAACCATGTTATGTTCGGTTTTATGTAGCGAAAGAGTTAGTCTCCCACCACAGAAAAAAAATTCGAAAACCAGATTTTCCACGAGCTATCTCACCATTTCAGATTCACACAATAATTCTCTTCACCATACTACCCCCAATCCAACAGATAGGTAGAAGCTATGAATAAAGTGCTCAAAACGATGTTACAACGCATGGTGAATAAATCCAAGACAAAGTGGAACCACATTCTATTCTCCTCCCTGTGGGCATACCGCATGGAAGTGAAAACATCAACAAGGTTCACACCGTTCCAGTTGGTGTATGGGGTCGGAGCTGTGATTCCTATAGAACGCATCCCGAACTTTACACGCTGCCATTGAACTGCTCGATGACACCTAACCTCTAGAGCAATTCTTGGTGCAACTAGAACTCGTCGATGAAAATTGATGACGGTCGCTCAAACACAACAAGGCCCATAAAAAGCGGGTAAAAGCATCATTCGATCACAAAATCACCCATCGATCATTTACCGAGGGAGAGTTAGTCCTCTGCTATGATGTCGCGAAAGAAGTCCTAGGTCCCGGGAAGTTTGAAAAGTGGATGGTTTCGTAGTTAAACCAATAATTTTAAGTACAAGATTCACAACTGTTTAGAAAATATTTGCGTGCAAAAATATTAAGCCGTAAATTTGATCATATTACATTCACACATGTACCAAGAAATCAAAACCAAATAGGAGATCACATAGCTAATCACATCCTCGACTAGAACGCATCTCGTATAAACCATCATACATAAAACCAAAAATATATAAAAATATATAGTTCTCCATTAGTGATACACAACACCCATCAAATCATGTAACCATAGACACATCATCAAGAGCTGCAAAAAATACATCTCGCATATATACCAAAAAATATGTGTGAGTACGAATAAAAAGTCATGTCTCTGACCCACAGGTCAGCCAATATATATATATATATATATACATGTCATCAAAATAAGGGAAGCATCCTCATAATGGGTGCTTTCCCTTAATACAAAGTGTCTCTAGGGCTGAGCCCTGCTAGGTGGGCCATCTGGACCCACAGCTACACCTGGTGCTAACACTGGGGCAGCAGCCAAAACAGAAAGAGCCACACGACACAGAGTCAGATGATAACCCCTCTCTCGTGCCATCAATGTCTTAAGCCAGGCATTGCCCAAATCATCGAAAAAACTCCAGGTCGGTATGCTCTAGGTCAACCTCTCCACTTGAATCCAAGCATCATCTAGGTCGGTGGATCGAGCCTTGACTGCAGCTATATGCTACGGCATCGTTTATACTCGCACCTCTGCTGCCTCAGCACGAGAAATAGCCACAACATACTCGACAAAAATCGAGCTGCTACCCTCCCTTGAGAGGCCAACACCATCACCAGGTCCCCCACCTTGAGGCTCTCCAGGACTGCCACCCAACCCCCCACCCTGGGGCTGAGCAGCTCCACCTGGAACCCTCCGGAGGGGATGGTGTCCCACCAACCGATTAGTAGGCCATCCAAATTCTCCCACATCTACAAGAGAAACAAAGATAGTGTCAGTTTCATCACAGTACACATATAAATATACACATCGTAAATACTTAACAAATGCAGAAAAATATAATGAATCATACTTGCACATCCCCACACATAACCAACAGGAAGACCCATATTCGGATCTCCCCGAAAGTCCATCCCAGAGTATTGGAAGTCTAGGGGCATCTGGGGGTTCACCTTGAACCATGCCTCTATGGTCTCATTCCAATAGAGATCCACCTCTCCTCCCCCATCTCGAGGCAACATCGAAGCTCATCGTCTCATCCAAGGATCCCGGTGAAACCCCATAGGAATTGGCACAATGAATCGAAAAAAATCTCTGAGCTCTCAAACTCTCAACTCTCAAATGACACAAATAAATAGAAATGAGCCATATTGATCTATATATTTCCCTTTTCAAATGATTTGATAGACCATAACTGGATATTAGAATGCCCAATTGCGAAACCGAAAGAAACACAGTGATCAACACCTCATAACGCCCAAATGAGGCTTCACACATTCACGCCTCCAAAAAAATCATTTTTTTTTTTTTTTTTTTCCAGTTCCAACAGGTATGCCCTCTCTTATAATTTTTTTCATTAAGCACATTTGTCAATATAGTTGAATGAAAAAGATGATTTCACTTGGGGTTTTTGTTGCAAGTGTTACACAATATGACAAACCACCTGTTGCCCTAGTCACTGAAGTTTCCAGAGCAGGTATCAGTCTGACCCCAACATGATAGGATCCCAATAATTTTTTCATATCCTGACATCATTTCTCCACAAGAATCAACCATAGGTTCCGAACATCTGACCATGTTTATCATCTCCCCACCTTGCACATGATAAACATTCTCGTTGGTTGGTAGAGCCTCCCCCTCCACGACGTCCATCACTCAAGCAGACCATGCATCAAACAATATGACGCCATGGCCTTAACACCCCAGTCGGGGAAGAAATTCATGTTCATCCATCCATCATGCATCAAGTCAAGTTTTACCATATCATGATAAAATCCTTTCCTGGACTACCATTTTCGTACGCAGATCGAACACGCCCCACCGCGTCTCTTATTTGGCCTACCATACCTCCATCAACATATCCCATCTGTGATATTTTCCATCCGCTTAACCACCCCCATATCGAGACTAACCAATGGGGTCCCCAACCTCAACAAAAACACTTTCCTCACATCATTAGTAAGCGATCATTTTCATGTTTTTTGGGGCACCCGTCTCCGTGTTTGTACAATAAAAACCCATTTTATATTCTTTTGGCAAGTGTACAAATATTTTTTAGGAGAACCTCCCCCACCAATCCATCCAATTTTCTCCTTGGCATTAGTCCCTAATCACCCTTGGTCGAAGCTTCACACCTCTCATGGAAAGCCACTATGACATTCATAACAAACATATACCCACCCTAGACGTCTTATCGACTCCAGGGCTTTCCTCATCAGAAAGCGTTATGACTGTTGTCAAATTGATTTTACAAGATCTGACCTTGGGCCACTAAACTCCCATTATCAGTTTTCAGCCATTTCTCGCCATCATGCCAATGTCAACCTATCATCCCCCACCTGCTATATCAGAGACTTTGGTCCCTTGCATCAGTATTTCTCTCAATCGGTTGAGGCTTCCTTCTTTTCGACTTCAACAACCATTTTCCAAAAAGGAAGTAGTACCTTGGATGTCTCCTCACCTCAATGGGGGCATCCTCAGATGGCATTGTGGGAATCATCATTTCCCATTAATGTCATCGATCCTCGTGACATTCGACTACAACACAAGCTTTCATGTCAAGATGGTATCGTACTTCACAACCATTGCAGTTTGTCAGAATTCGTCAAAGACCAGTGCCATTATAAGCATCTATTTCATCAATTCTTACACGGGAAGGTCCCAGTCATACACCCATGCATACAATGAAAATTTATTCTAAAACATGTCATACCAAGATTATGCATGTGGGCACTACATTCAAATTATTTTCAAAGAAAAAAACGCCCCTAAGGGCATAAAAAATCGTCGTCATCAACCAAATCAGCAGATCACTACCATATAAGTGGCATAGACAAAACCTCTAGCTATCATATAGGCTTTAACTAGCTAAAGCATCACGAGCATGGGACATGCCTGCCTTGTAGAAATATTATATTTATGCTATCTTTCGCAGGTTTATGACAGAACATGGTCCCTCTTTTACTCATAGCAAGGGGTCTCCAACCTTAGGCTGCATGCAAGTTACTCTCTCTCTCTCTCTCTCTCTCTCTCTCAACACGAGTTATAAAGAACATAAACTATAATGTATTTTTGCTATATAGTTCTTCCTAGACCTCATACATTCGGGGGAAACTGTTATCACTAGAAAATTGGATAGAAAAATGACATCATGAAATGTCGAGCAGAAGGATTTATAAGATGGAAAAACATTACAGAATCTAGAAAATTTAACTTTTCCTAAGGTAAAAAGGAAATTTTTTTAAGTTGCACACAAAATACACTGGTGCAAAGCGCTACACATGCCCTTTTCTTCGATAGCAGCACAAGTCTCCGCGACTATCCCTCAGAAAGCCGCGTGGTTCTGGGTATGGCGGAAGATCACCATCTAGGACCACTTTGCACACTTCAAGAAGAAGATTCTCCACTTGAGGCCTCAAGTGAGTACACAATGAAATCAACCACCACTCTTGGGTCACTATCCACAATTGTACCAAGAGAGGGAAGACGGTTTGAATTTTTCCTATAAAAGACCACCATGAGAAGGAAAATGTAGAACACATTGTTATGCTGGCCAATTTCCCATGAGAAAACTAGTAGTGTGTTTTCCAAGCAGCAAAGGAGTGAAGGGATTCATTTGTTAGCCATCCAACATCTCAATCCCAAAGGATAAGTGCATCAGTTGTCCGTTATCCGATCACTCATTCGAGGATAAGAGAGAGGCTTGCAAAACGCTTAAGGGAAGAGCTCTCCTTTCTTTGAGTGTTAGATATCCATAGCTCTAAGGACTCACTACGAGTGTTTTAGAGTTCTACCTATTTTTTACCACCAACAACTAATAAAAGGGGATTCGTTCTCCATTGGTATTATTAGTTTTTTTACTCGATATTGAGCTTGTGTTGTATTTTTATTTGTTGTTCCTTGTTTCCTCCTCTTTTGTAGTATGCTATATTTTATAACTAGTTTTTATACATCTTATGATGCTTCATTAACCATCTAATAACCCATTTTTGCCCCATGACATTGCTTGTAGGATAAAAATCACCCCTACCAAGCACCGGTGCATTTCGTACATCCGTGTACCAAACACACCAACACGCCCAATAACATTGGGGAAAGGATGTTTCCAAATATATAAACTCAATAAAATTAAAATTAAAATATTGGAAAATGGAATGCTATCTCCTATCGAATTTGATGTATTTGGTGAATCGATAGAATTTGGTAAAGTTGATATTTATATACAAAGTACTTATGCTCTTTTAGCTCTTTTAATTAAACTGATTAATTAAAAAAATGTTGATATAAATGTGTTATATGAATATGATGTTGGGTGTGGAGCCTGATTATCATCCTGTTTTAGAGGTCTTTGTTTCGGCCAGATGTATACCTAAGGAATATTGTTCACCCCTCCACACGTGGGAGGGGGTGCAGTGGGGGATTTTCGCCCCCATGGGGGTTCGGGGGGGCCCATCCCCCCAACTAGGGGGTCCGTGGGCCAGCGGTCCCTCGACAAGGGTTCGGGGGTAGCACCCCAAAGCTAAAAATAGATGTAAAATTTCCTTGTAGAATATTGTAATTTCATAGATAATCTGGGTTGTTCATTAGGCAGATGATCTGACAGTAGAAGTTGTGCTTAATTTCAGGTTTTTTCCCTAGAAGGCAACCCCTCTGTTATATGAGGGAATTATATTGTGGCAGTGTGTTGAGAGTGTATTCTGAGTGAGAAAGAGAAAGGGGGACTGTGTGAGAGAGTAGAGGATATTACAACAGATATTTTGTAGGTTGTGTCTCTTAATTTTGCTGGATAATATAAAGGAAGAAATTGATGTTTCTCCATGGAAGTAGCCCAATTTGGGTGAACCACATATATCTGTGTCTCTCTTGTTTTATATCTTTTCGATGTTTTTATTTCCACATATTTTTATGTGCTCCATTTCTCTGTAATATATCATTTTCTATCAATTGGTATCAGATCCAAAGGTCTATTTGGTTGATAGACTCGTAGGAAGGAAGCATTCCTGGTTTGAGTGGGAGAAATGGTGGAAGATGATAGTTTTAGGGTCGAGAAATTTAACGGAAATAAATACCTGCTGTGGAAGATGGAGATGGCATATTATCTGTATCAGAAATATTTTTACCTACTATTAAGCGGAAAAAAAAATAATTCATCGAGTATGATAGATGTAGAATGGGATATTCTCAACAAAAAGGCACTTGGAACAATACGGCTGTGCCTCGTGATGTCGATAACCTTCAATATTTCGAAGGAAATGAAAACAGAGGGATTAATGACATCATTTTCCAGACTATATGAAAAACCCTTGGCCTAAAATAAGGTATTTATTATGAAACATTTATTTCATATGAATATTTATAGAAGGTGGATCTGTTGTTGACCATTTAAATGAATTTAATACGGTTACTAGTCAGTTAATTTATGTAGGGGTAAATTTTGATGATGACGTTAGGGGTATGTTATTTCTATGCTCATTTCCAGAAATTTGGAATGGTTTTGTTATGGCCATTACTAATCTGTCTTTGGATCTAGTACTTTAAAGTTTTATGATGTTGTCGGTGCTATCCTTAGCGAGGAAATGCGACGGAAAATCTCCGGTGAGGCATCGGGTAATGCTTTGAGTGCGAAGAATAAGGGAAGAAAAATGGAAAGAGGAAAGAGCACATGACATCGCAGTAAATCAAGGAAAGGCAGATCCAAGTCTAGATCGGGGATAGTGTGCTGGAAATGCGAGAAGAAAGGATAGCTGAAGAAAGACTATAAGTATCAGAAGGGAAAAGAAGGAGACACACAACAAGAAAAAAATCATGAAGCGAATGTGACAGGTGATGTGTTGCAAGATGCTTTGATTCCTTCTTTAGAAAATTTTATTGATGCTTGGGTGGTATATTCTGGGGCCTCATTCCATGCCACACCTGATAAGAAACATTTTCATGACTATGTTCAAGGAGATTTTGGATAGGTTCGTCTGGGTGATGATAAACCCCGTAAAATCGTTGGAATGGGTAAAGTTCTTATAAAACAACACAATGGAAACCAATGGTTATTAAAGGAGGTAAGGAATATTCCAGATCTGAAGAAAAATATTATTTCAATAAGGCAATTAGGTGGTGAATGTTTTGTGACAAAATTTATAGATAAAATCTGGAAGGTCACTAAAGGAGCCCTGGTAATAGAAAAAGGAGAAAAGGTTGGTACATTGTATTTATGCAATGGTATTTCTAATTGTGTTAATGCTTTAAACTCCACAAGATAAGATACAACATTATGGCATCATAGGCTCAGACACATGATTGAAAAGGGGATGAAGATTCTTCACTCAAGAAATTTGTTTCCAGGTTTGAAGAATATTGATTTGCATTTATATGAGAATTTTGTTTATGGAAAATAGAAGAGAGTTAGATTTAATAGAGTTGGGAAAGAAAATAAGAGCGAAAAATTAGAGCTTGTGCATACATATGTATGGGGACCTGCTCACGTATCATCTCTCGGTGGTTCTCATTATTATGTTACTTTTATTGATGATGAAACTAGAAAAAAATGGATTTATTGTATTTAGAATAAATCTGATGTATTTGATACTTTCAAGAAATGGAAAGCTTTGGTTGAGATTGAGATAGGAAAGAAGTTGAAGTGTCTCATATTAGACAATGGAGGTGAATATTGTAGCAAAGAGTTTGATAAGTACTGTTCAGAGCATGGAATTCGTAGAGAGAAGACAGTTCTAAGAACGCTACAGGAAAATTTTGTGTAAGAAAGGATTAACAGGACAATCATGGAGTGTGCAAGGTGCATGATATTGCATGCAAGATTTCCTTTACAATTTTGTGCAGATGTTGTAGATACTGTTGTTTATCTAATAAACAAAAGGCATGTATAGGTAAAAAGGTAAACTAATCTTTTTTAAAGCCTTTTGGCTGTGAGGCCTTTGTCCATATTAATAAAGAAAATAGAACAAAGCTTGAGGAAAAATCAAAGAAATGTACCTTTATTGGATATGGTGTTAATTATTTTGGTTATCACTTATATTGATTATGAAAATTAGAAAAAAATTAGGAGCATAGATGTAATGTTCAATGAAAAGGTCTTGTATAAGGATCAGTTGCAGGAAAAGAAACAAAGGATACACAGTTCTTGATGAGATCATAGAAAAATTAAAGGTTCCTGAAAATAATAATAATCAATAGCCACAACAAAAAAAACCACCACAAAAATAACAATCACCTCAAACACCTGAAATTAGTGTCAGAAGATCTACCAAGATACGTAGACACTCTGAATGATAATCTCCTTCATTATATTATGTATTGTTGATTGATTTCGGTGAACCAAAATGTTATGAAGAAGCAACGTAGGTATAAAACAGGAAGAAGTGGGAGCTAGCCATGAAAGAAGAGATGGAATCCTTGGTACATAACCAGACTTGGGACTTGGTCACGTTTCCTGTAGGTAAAAAAACATTGCAGAATAAATGGGTTTACATGGTGAAGGAAGAATATGGTGGAAAAAAAAGGTACAAAGATAGACTTGTGGTGAAGGGGGTTGCACAGAAGAAAGGTATTGACTTTGATGAAAAATTTTCTCCTGTTGTTAAAATGACTTCAATCAGAACTATTTTAAGTCTTGTAGCAGCAGAAAATTTGCATCTTGAACAGTTAGATGTAAAGACAACTTTTCTCCATGGATATTTGGAGGAAGAGATATATATGTTCACCCACTTATATGCTCTACAAACCATGCAACCCGATGGTATGGTTCCCTTCTACAAGGTTTCACCGTTTGTTTTTCCCTTCCCATTTGAATGGATCATGAAATTTTTTGGATCCCAGTGGATTGGTTGCCTGATGGAAATATTTCATTGAGGTTGTTCCATTCTTAGATCATCCTTTCCTCCATTGGGTTGGTTCTATTATCGAATCAAACTTTTCGTCATCGATTCTTTTCATGAGGATAACTCACCACATATTTGGGTATGGTTGTCCAATCATCCAATTTTTTAGTGGGAAAAATTCCAATGGTCAAGGTTCCACCTTGGGCCCACTTTCTCCTCCACTTGACTTGTGCATGATCATTCGTTTGGTTCTAGCCACAACTTGATGGTCCACTTAGGCTAAGGCATGATGAACCATGACCCGGCTCTCATCCCTTCCCCACGCAATACTGTAGTATACCATATTCATGTTTTACATGTCATTAAGATAAAAAGAGGAGAAAATCCCCTTCCTAGGTTTCACTAAGCTTGTCAGTACTTCATGTGAAATGATATACTAGTCAATCTAGTTCTATAGACCTCTTGCACTATATGGTTAATTTCATGTTTTGAATCATATGCATATTAATCACATGAATGTGAAATACACAGAACTACATAATTTATTTATTCAAGCCATTATTTCCAAGCAATAGAGAGAGAGAGAGAACATAATATATGGATCATCAAATTATTCTTGAGCTAATATTTATCAACACAACCAAGGAATTTGTTCAATTCATAACATACATGATAACATACAACTCATGAGTGTAGCAATGAACTTCCTAGTGCATGCTTAATTAAAACATAGACATATAAGATAACGTGTAAATCTTGAGCACATAATATACTTCAGGAATTTACTCATAAATATACAAAAGCATGCATTAAATATAAGCACAACTAGGAATATCACCATTCATAATCTAGTATGCATGAACATTTATAATTATTAGTGTATTTAATATGGATGGAAATTAAAGGAGGGACTTCAAATTTCTACCCAACCATAGGCAAATTGCGTCATAAATTTATTATAGCTGACCACCCCTGAGATGGATATAAATTCTTAGGGGATGCTTAGTAAGGGAAAATTCACACTAAATCTTGGTAAACATTTAGGAGATGGAGACCATTATCCAGGTGGTTTATCAATTGTATTTTCATAGCAAGGGCCATAGGGCTATGCAATCCACTATCTAGTTGGTTTATCATATATCTAGAAGCACCATAATGACTCAATTTGCCTTGTCCAAGTGGTTTATCAATTGTATATAAAGCACCACAATGACTCACTTACTCCTCTGAGTTCAACCACAAAGCTTCACCCAATGTCCAAATGGGGTATTTCTCAATCCAAGAGGTTTAATCCATTATTCAAGTGGTTTATCAAGTGCCTTTTCATAGAAAGCATGATAGGGGTTTGCAATCCATTTTTAGGTGGTTAATTAGATCTCCAACAAGCACCATAATGAACCAAATTTACTTATTCAGGTGGCTTATCATCTATAAAACAAGCACCATATTGATTTGGTTATCCACTAAGCCTCCCACTAACCACTCATGTATAAAAACATAATCCAGTGGCCTTAAACACAATATTACAAGGAATATCATCCCAAATAAAAAATCATAAGGCTAAAAAATCACTCTAACATTGCTTGATCTTATTTGCTTTAGCTCCAATAACTCCTTACACTTTTATACTAGAAACTAGTGGACTCCCCAAATTTTAAGGAGATCTTATCCACACCATGAGAATTGTTTATTTTTTGTCTTTTTCCACTATTGTTCTCCTCATGTCTCCTCATGTCCTACTCTCAAAATTTTGTTCTAACTTACTCTAAGGTTGTCATCCTTCACCCTCGATCCACAAGGGGGGTGGGTGTGGTCCTCTACCCACACTACCCAATCCCATCTCATTAAATTGTCACTGCAATTGGTTTATTGATCAACAATGGCCTTAGGAATTTAATGTGACATGTTATTAGCTTGTTCATGGCACACAATAGGGTTTCCACCTCAAATTTTGACCCATGGTGTATGTTGAGCCCCAAAGATGTCCTTTTCTTTCACCACATTTCACTTCATTTCCTTTGTTCCTTATCAATTACAGGCTTAAATGATCAATAGGATTAATTAAAGCTTCTTTAAGAATGTATATAATGACTAACTTGCTACACTTTCATGGTTTTGTCATTGTAGTAATTTTTGACTAGACTTAGCTACAAAATGCAGCCATTCTGTAACTAGTTGCCGATTCCGCAGCTGTCTTCATGTTTTCACAGGTTCCAGGTGTCACCTCAAAGAAAAACGCATATGGGTAAATTCCAGACTTCATCCACATCGTTCCTTGCTCCCTACGAAGTCTGATCAGAATTCTACAGGTGGTTATGCACGTGGGAAACCAAAACTAAGAGATAGACTTCTAATAGGACAAGGACTGTACAGATGTCCTTAATCATAGTACGAGACCACCACCAGAGTTCTAGTTTGATTTTAGTTGGGAAAGACATTTATTCCTGTTTTATCTCAAGGGCAGTTATGTAATTTTCTTATAAGAATGACTCGGGAGACCGAGAAATAGCTAGCTAGATTTTGTTTTGTTGCTAGATCTCAGAAGACCGTAATACTCTAATTTTTTTTAAGTATTTTCCCTTTAATGAAAGAAGCATCGCTTTATTGAAAGATCTGAGGCAATCTTAAGGAGATTTGTATGCTAATCCGGTGGTATAGGGCTCCTACCACCCAAGAAGCTTTTGTTCATATGGTTTAGATAAGTAACTTTAGCCTTGTTTCCTAGTTTAAGCAATTTTATGAACTTTGTGTTTTTATACTCACTTGCAGTGGATGCTACAGCTAGTCTTATTCTTACGAATCATTCCAAAACATTACTAACATTGAACAAGATATGACTGTAGTATTTTAGGAATTAGTTGCATTTTTGGAACTTTATGTTTTATGTTACAATACAGCTAGACTTGTTCGTACAAACTGTTCCAAAATATCACTCATATTGAACGAGATAGGGCTGTAGAATTTTAGGAATTAGTTGCATTTTTCAGAACTTTATGTTTTATGTTACAATACAGCCAGACTTGTTTGTACAAACTGTTCCAAAATATCACTCATATTGAACGAGATAGGGCTGTATAATTTTAGAGATTAGTTGCACTTTAGTTCAGTTGTAATACTCCGGAGGTTAATGGAATTCTAGTTTAATTTTGTTTAATGTATTTCAAGCTTGATTAATTGCATTCTAGTTCAGTTGTGGTCACTGTATTTCAAGTTTGATTGATTACATTCTTGCTCAGTTTCGCTTAATGTATTTCAAGTTTCATTAGTTAGTTGCATGATAGTTCTGTTCTATTAGACTAAGGCCTTCATTATTTTCAAAACAACTCTTGTTATTAATCTCTTCCAACATATCACCATACAGACAGGAATTAGTGATATCAGTTCAAGGCCTTGACTGTTCTACAAACTCTTATAATTGTACAAATAGCCTTTTTTCCAAAACTATTCCAAAAGACTTCTAACTTTCGAATAAGGCCTAGTAGTGACAATTTAAGCTGCAGAATGGATTAATCATAGGTTAATTTAAAGTAGAAGTTCCTCACTGTGTTGCAGACTATCTTTTCCAAATGTGTTCCAACAGATTTCTAGCCATGGATAAGATCTTCCCTGTGATATTGTAGATTATTGTTTACTTAGAACCTCACTGCATTAAACTTATCCTTTTCTCAAGCTATTCCAACATATTCCTAATGAATGAATTGGATTGGGTTTATGTTATGAGTTATTGAATTCATGTTATGAGTTATTGTCAAGTTTTGCATTTTCTGAATGCCACACATAATTTAGAATAGGTTTTGCTCTGTTTTTAGTGTGAACAACAACTGTTCTTTATCAACATTTAGTTCTTTTCTTTCTTAACATAAAACCACAAAACCAAAAACATCATAAAAACACTAAACACAACGTAGTGAGAAACAGATACCTAGGCACATATAGTGCACCTCACTTTAGCAGTTTACTAGCCCTGGTTGACAATTTATGACTTCAATTTAGGAACACTAAGTTGAGCAGACAATGTACATCCCTTTAGGCCATCATTTAATTATCATTTAATTTTCAATTGTTTACAAATTTTTCTTTAGCCATTTGTGGCTCTCATGATGGAAGTACATAGTTATGTTTACAACCATGGGGGTGAGAAAAAATGTTTGTTACATATGTAATCACCCCTCCCACATTTACCCACTTTCACTAACCTTCTAGGGTAAACATGAGACATAGAGCTACTATGACATGACTTGATGTCCTAGGTTTCATTAAGGAGGTGGGGTCGACTTTTGATGATACAATTACCTTTAAAAACATCCTAAAGGGGATACAAGTCACTCAGTGGTTGAGAAACCATCCCAGGTGGACAAACCCTTAGTTGGACCCCTCCTTCTCTACCCTGGGCTCTCAACCACACCCATAGCAAGGCCTCCATGTAGTTGGAAACCTCCAATTGCATGTGTAAGCCTACATCCATGTAGTTGCAACCCACACTTTCTAGTTAGAAACATGAGGTTTCAGATTCAGAGCCTAAATTCCAGGTCAGCCTCCATACCACTTCCCGTAACTTCTTGTAACTTCTCAAATACATAAATTACATAACAAAAATGTTAAACATTCAAACTTAAATAAGATACTTGACCTAACCAGGCCTAACCATGATATTCATTTTATCCAACATATTGAGAACATGTAATATACAGGTCATGAATGCATATATGAACATAGGGTTTTGAAACTTATCTGAGAATCATCAAGAAGGTATAATGCCCTCTCATAATAGTTTCAATAACATTTGTTAGCTTATGCTTTCATCAATTAATTAAACATGTCAAGAGCCATAACTAGTACATGTTATGAAATCATGCTTATAATCAACATATAGCTAGAGTAATAACCATGAAATAATAACCATCAAAGTCACATAACAACAAGTACAAATACTCATGAAATACAAGAGGAAAAGAGTTCTTAGTAACATATGAAAAATATAACCAAGTCAGGTACTTCCATGTACCACTCGAACATAGATTGAGTTGAACCAAATCTTTCTTTAAACCAATCAGCCTTGTGCCATATTCCAAGCATTAATGTGGGACTCAAGAAAAAAACAAACATGGCTTCTTGAATATTAAACCACATCCACCCTTAGGATTTACCACAATCCCACCAAAACTGGTTAAGAGATCACTAGGCCCAAAACAAGCTTGGATGCCTTAGAATTTATTCACCAATATATTGAGTAATTTTACCATCTACACCCTCAGGATTTAATGTAATCTTACCAAAACTGGTCAAGGGATTCCTGGGCCCTTAGGAATTTTCTTGAGGCCACCTCACCTGGCTACAAAACTGTCAATAAATATGAAGCTCAACCAAATGAAAGAACCTCGTCACACCATGGCTATCTGAAAATGGCAAGGCAAGATTGAAGCAACTGTCACACTTGGAAAAATCCATGTCATTGACAACAAGAGAACCAAATACACACATGCATGTACCATGCATTCACAAACTAGCTAGGAAATCACACATGCAACTTGTTACCTGCAAGTATTCCTGTTGAAGCTACTTGATCCAACTTTTCATTACTTTCCTTTTCCTTCCTTTGCCTCCTTTCTCCAATGCTAGAGTGCTCCAAGAATTCTATAAGTGTGAAATAGTATGAGAGAGTAGAGAGAGCTCCAAAACTGAACTGAGAAAAAGCTAAACCAACAAAAGTTATGAACTGATCCTCATAGGCCTTTTTATTATTGAGGCCACTATTTTCTTCATTTTCCTTCTATTTTTCCTTTAATTTTCCTCTCATGCAATTTTGTGATATTTCATCTCCCTTTTCTCCTAATTTCCTTTATTTACGATTAATTCCTCTTTTCCTTTCTAAAGCCTTTGCCAATGCCTTTTCCAATTTACTTAGCCATAAATAAACCAAATGAACACCCACTAGGATGTTTTTCCCAACATCTAGCTTTGAATAGGTGTCCCATGATCTTAATCTTATTTTTATTTTATTAACTTTATTACATGAAATTTTAACCTAGGGCTGTTATAGGCCCCGCCCCCTTAGGGGAATACATTCCTTAGTTTTCTATGACACCTATGACTAGGAAGACCACTGAAAACCAAAAAATACTACCCATGGAGCTTTATAACTTAAATCGATGTAGTATTCACAATGAAAAACCTGCTAAAAAGAAAAACCAAAATGACAAACATAACAACATGAAAGCCATACCACTTATTGGATATTTATAAAAAAACTCATGGCGGTATATAAAACAATGACAAAAATATATAAATATACCAAAACTCCTTTGCCACAATGAGAAAACAATGAAGGATACATAGCCCGCATTTGATTAACCATCTCCCATTTAGTTTCATCGTGTAGAAAATATCTAAATAGGTTCAACTGATCTTGTAATGTACTAAAAAAAAATACTAAATCAATTCTACAAATTGTAAAACCCAATTACAATCGCTTAATCACATAAACAAGTAAGATAAAGAATATCAATCGCATAACACAAGATGTATCTAGGGAAAGCCTCAGATAAAAACCTTTTTAGATGTATATTGCATAAAGTCAAGATCATGAAACAATACAATGATATTTCCCTTCCTGAGAAACCTCTGCACTCTGCTGACTGTCTTACACATTCTTGGGTTAATTGAGCCCCTATTAATTAGGAAATTCCCAATTAATGATCGCACAATACATCCAAGGATTTCTATGACCTCATGCATGACCTGTACAATTTTCTAATTATACATCTGATAGTTATATTTCGTTTAACACCTTTCACAACTAGGCCTTCCTTAGAACTGACATGCAACAACCATTTATAGTGAGTTATCAGTTAACTGATTGATCACTTCATGTGAATTAAATCAGATTTAATTCACTCGACCTATCACTATCTCATCTCTTAGTTACAACTAGTTAAGTTGATTTTAACTCAAATAATTGAGTTAACTAATTACAACTCACAAATAACTCAACTGGGGATCCTAAGAAGTAGGAAACACCCTAAATGCCTCTAGTTTGACCCTAAACTCAAATTAACTGAACTAACTAAGTATTTCTGACTTATTTAACTCACACAAGTTATCCCATGATGTGGAATTACAATTTACTTCTAATTTAATTAAGGGAAAATTAAATCAGAAGCCTCATTGGTGCCATTTTCAATATTTCTTGTTTCCATTTTCAACACATCAGGCCCAAAGTGCTTCCTCTGCACTTTAGCTTGCTCGATTGCTTGATTCTAGAGCATGAGATGTTTCCGTTGCAATATGCATTGAGTTTTTGGATGGAATGATCCTTCTAGATCCATCTGCAATACAGACCAGTTAATCACATTTCAACATCATTTACATACTTCTTAAGAAATGAAACATGGAAAACATCATGGAATTTCACTGTCGGAGGTAGTGAAATTATGTAGGCCACTGGTCCAATCCTCCCAAGGATATCGAAAGGCCCACAATATCGAGGTGCCAACTTGGAACATGATCCAATCTTCAAGTAGCTCCTCTTGGGATTTATGCACAAGTACACATGCTCTCCAACCTCAATCTCCTTAAATGAAATGTGTTGATATGCATAACTCGTTTTTCTATCATGTGTTTCCTTTAGATTCTTCTTGATAAATTGAATTTCCTGTTCCATCTCTTCCAACATGTCTGGTCCTCTAAGTAACCTATTCATTAGGTCACTCCTGCTGATGGGAGTGTTAAAAATCCGCCCATAAAGTTCCTCAAATATACTCATCCTTGGTGACCCTTGATACCCATTCTTGTAAGCAAACTAAACTAGTGGTAGATACTCCTTTCACTTCCTTTGTTGGTGCATAACATTCATCCTCAACATGTCCTCAAAAATATTGTTGACACTCTTTGTCTATCCATTTGTTTATGGATGATAAGTTATACTGAAGGCCAACTCTGTTAATGTAAAATCTTTCGGCAAGTGTACCAAAAAGACCTTACTTAAACTATGAGTGACGAATATCCCTAACAACATAAATGGTTGCGTAACTCTTTATATCTCCAATAGATAATGTGAATAAATCCTGAAAAAACCTAGATCTATGTAGCAAAAGCAGTTAAAAAACAAAATAAAACAGTAACTGATGCAAAATAGCTCCAGATAACCAATGGACAAGACAAGTTTAAATAATGATTTCTTATATTATGTAACACATGGTGAAGGAAACAAGTAAATGTTACCAGTATGTAGAAATTATACAAACAATATGTATACTAATGGATTCAATCCGATCATGCAATATTCTAGAGCAAGATACTGAATCCTTCTAGAGTTAATTTGCAGAAATTAAACATGATCGCAAAATCACATCAAGTAAGAGAAGGAATCAAATCCACAACACAGGAAATTTTCTGGGATAATTAATCTGCTCAAAACCCCTCTATATGTATTGTATAAAACCAAGGAATCATGAAAAAATTACAATGCACGCTTCTCACAAGAGTCTGCTATACTCTACGAACTGTGTTAGATTGATCCAGACATAATCAACCAACACTTAGCCAATTTTTTGCCTCTGCTCAACCTGCCTTGCTTTCTAAGAACAATTGATCCCTATTAATTAGGAAATTCAACCTTCCAAAAGTGCACAAAACATCATGGGAAATCCTATGGTTGTATAATTTCGGAACGACAATTTACTAATAATACAACTGATAGATAACATCCCTTTAACCTCTGTCTCAACTGGGTCTTCATCAGAACTGACATGCATGTACCTATTAATAGTAAATCATCAACCACTTGATATATCACTGCATGTGAATTAAATCTGATTTAATTCACTTTACCTCTCACTAGTACAACAATCCGTTACAACTAGTTAGACTGACTTTAACTCACTTAATTGAGTTAACATATTTCTCATGCATTAAACTAATACACTAACTGCAACTTGGACTCTAAAATAAATAGAATCACTCTACATGCGTCAAAAACCACCCTCAAATCGAATTTCATGAGCTAACTAAGTCTATCACACTCAGTTAGCTATTACAAGTGATTATGAGATAAGATTAAAATTTATTGTCCAATTTAATTAAGGAAAAATTAAATTAGACACACATTTGTTGTTGAATTTTCAATGCTCCCTCTCAAAAAGAAAGGGATTATCAGATGCCCCGATCCTGCCTCCATGGTATTCAAATTTTCTCTTGGCGAGCGCTTTCGTCAGAATATCTGCATCCTGATCCTCTGCGGGAATGTATTGAAGTAACATAACATGTCTCTGAACACAATCTCTGAGATGGTGGTACCGGATGTCAATATGCTTGGACCTGTCATGGAATACTTAATTAACCAAGAGTGTTATGAAACTCTGGTTATCATAATGTATCACCTTCGAATCCATCTGATGACCAAACAAACCAACAAGTATCTTCCTCATCCATATGGCCTCACATGCTGCCTAACCGACTGCCATGTACTCTGCCTCGGTTGAACTGAGTGAAACTAATCTCTGCTTCCTGTTGTACCAAGAAATTTTTTCTCGATCCTATGATGAAGATCCCTCCCAATTAGCTCTTCCTAGTTGATGGATTGCCTGCCCAATCTTCATTGGAGAAGCCTTGAAGCTTCACTCCCTTTGTCCATTGTACCATAATCCATACTCTGTAGTGGCCCTGAGATATCTCAAGACATGCTTCCCCGCCTTCCAAAAGAGCTTGGTTAGCTTAACCATATCTTGACTAAGCTGGTTAACAGCGTAGCATATGTCTGGTCATGTGTTCACCAAGTACATGAGTGAACGCACAAGCTGCATGTAAACAATAGCGTCCAATACCTCACCTGAAGTAGCATCCTCCTTCCTCCAGTTTCCAGCAAAAGGAGTCTCTATGGGTTTTCAGCTCTCCATGTGGAAATTCCTCATAATATCTTTGGCATTCTTTCCTTAAGAAAAAAATATCTCTCGATCCTGCTGCCATATCTCCAAACCAAGAAAATGGTGAAGGATTCCCATGTCCTTCATCTCAAAATCTCTTGCAAGATCTTCTTTGCAAGAAATTATGAGCTGCTCATCACCTGTTAGAATAAAATCATCAACGTAAGGTATGATAATAAAAATCTTACCATTAACCACAATCTGGTACAGGTTCGTATCCACTTCACTCTTTGTGAAGCCCAACCTGGTGAAATAGATGTAAATCCTGGTGTACCAAGCACGAAGTGCTTGCTTCAACCCATACAATGCTCTCTTAAGTCTGCACACATGCAAATCCCTATCAAAGGTCTCAAAACCTTCTGGATGCTCAATGTACAATTATTCCTCAATAAATCCATTGAGAAATGCAGTCTTCACATCCATCTAATTTATCTGCCAACCCATCTATGCTGAGAGTGCAAGGATAGATATCATCGATGAGTACCGTGAAATTGGTGCAAAAGTCTCCTCATAGTTAGTCCCCTCAACCTGTGAGAATCCCCAGGCTAAAATTATAGCCTTTTACTTCTCCACACTCCCATCTTATGCCTGCTTCACCTTATAGATCCATCTAGATCCAACCACTGACTTCTCGTCTGGTCTTGGGACAACATCCCATGCACTGTTCCCGACGATGAAGTCATACTCCTCAACCATGGCATCAACCCAAGTTGGTTTTTGCACTGATTCCTAAAAAGAGGTTCTATCACAATACATTTTCTCATAAGATCCATGTATCCATTATTATTTTCTGGTGACTGTCTCTGTCTGCGTTGTGATGTAGTTGCTCCTACATGTTCTGTTGCATCAAGTCTCAATCCGTCAGCCTCTGTGGTGTGCCTCCTACCATGCATGGTGGATGGATCTGCATGAGTGGTTTCTACCACTCCATCATCCTCCTCATGTGGCTGCTCCACATATTGAGGTTCATCCTTTGGAACCAAGAGTTCCTCATCTGCATGCAAATCAAGCTCCCTCTCAGGGGACAATCGCATGGCTTTCTCCTCATCAAACTTTACATCTTGTCTGACAACTGTCATCCTACTCTTTGGAAAATACACCCGATATTTGTGGGGAGTATCAGTGTACCCCACAAATATACCAATCTCTGTTGTTGGTTCTAGCTTCTTTATGCAATCTTTGGTCACATGGAAATAGATAGATGAGCCAAAATTTTTAAAATATGAAACATCAGGTTTCTTACCAGAAAAAGTCTCCTTTGCTATACTCATGCCGAGTATCTGATGAGGACTACGATTCTGCACAAATACCGTGTTGTTGCATGCCTCTGCCCACAAATGCAATGGTAGGCCCTGATCATGTAACATAGCTCATGCCGCACCCAAAATTGTTATGTTCTTTCTTTCCGCAACCCCATTCTGTTGTGGGTTATGAGGCACAGTCAAATCTCTCGGAATTCCTTCTTTGGCACAAAATTTCTTGAATTCATTAGATATCTACTCACCACTATTGCCACTCCTTAGAGCCTTCACTTGCTTCCCTGTATATTTCTCAACCAGTGCTTTGAACTCACAAAATTTTGAGAACGTCTGATCTTTATTCTCCATGAAGTAGATACAACACTTTATAGAAAAATCATCAACAAAAATCACATAATACCTGTGCTTTGCTGTAGAAGATGTAGAGAATGGTCCACACACATCTGAGTGAACTCTCTCAAGGATTTCTGCTGCTCAGTTCTCCTTCTCGTGAAAAGTGGAATTTGTATACTTCCCCATGGTACAACCCTCACATGTGTATATCTACCTTTGGAAGCCCCATAGAAATATTTTGCATTACCTTCAAAGCACTGTGGTGTAGATGGCCCAATCTCCTGTGCCATAACTCACCCTCATCCCGACTCACCCCTCTTTTTTCTTTACTCATCAATTTTGCGCATTCATATACATCAAGTTTGTAGAGGTTCTTCACACGAACCCCAATCTTCTTAACCTGTATTGTGGCTTTGTGACGAAGGATTGATTTCCCTTCACTGAAAACCACATCATATCCTCTATCCTCCAACATAGCAACTTAAAATAGATTATTTTTCAAGTCTGGTACATGCATGAAATCTTTTAATAAGAAAGGTTTACCTTACTATCTTTGGAAAGTCAATGTACCAATCCCGGTAGCGCTATACCTCCCATCATCACCCATCTTGATGTGCATCTAAAGATGCTTCTCCTCCAAGCTACTAAAGAGTTCTTTGTCTCCCGTCATGTGGAAAGATGCACCACTATCCGTGTACCACATTGTTCCCAACACACTAGACACCATGTATGTGATGAGTGAGAAGTCCAACTCGAACTGTGAAGCCAAAGCATCACCCGCTGCCAATCCTGAAGCCTTCTTGTTATTCTTCTTCTTTTGTGGACAATTAGTGACATAATGTCCATGATCGTGACAGTGAAAAAATTTCACTCTGGATATGTCACGCTTCTTTCATTCTTTTCCGGTCTCATTTTTGGAATAGGATTTCATTCCCTTCCCCTTCTTTGCCTTACCAACCAAGGTGAAATTTTCCTCATCATCTATCTTGGATGAGGATCCATCTATGGTATTCCACCTGAATTCTCATTGTACCAAATCCGACCAAAGTGGATCCCAATATGGTAGATTCTCCCTCCCATTGACAGAGTCCTGATAACTATGTCAGCTCTTGGAAAGGCCTAGAAGTGTTAGGCTCACCAAGTCATCATCCGCTATAGTAATCCCGACACTTCCAAGTTCATCTTGACATTGGATGAACTTGGTCAAGTATTTCAGAATAGTGTCGCATTTCTCTATTTTTATTTTCCCAAGCTTGTCCTTTAGTGCCAATTTTCTGTGGTCACTGCTGTTCTGAAACATATTTGTCAAGGCCTTCCATATTGCATATGGAGTCGCCTTTCCATGGAGACTCAAGACAATGTGATCTCGAACTCCCTCTAATAATATCCTCCTCACCTTTGCAACCTTCTTTTTCCAAGCATCAAGAAGAGCGGTGTCTTAGTGCTACAGGCCTTGGAATATTAGTGTCGATAAATTATTTTAACTCGCTGTCCTCTAGAACCACCTCCATTCTGTATTTCCATGCAATATAATTAGAACTTCCCTCGAGTGCATATTCCAATCTTAATCCGTTGAAATCCATATTGATCCGCTTGTTGCACCAAAGAATATTTTTGCAAATTCGAATGATGTTCAACACAAACTCAATTTCTTCTCCACTATAGTGATTTTTGGAACTCTAATACCATGTAGAAATTATACAAAAAATATGTATACTAATGGATTCAATCCAATCATGCAATATTCTAGAGAAAGATACTAAATCCTTCTACAGTTAATTTGTGGAAATTAAACACGATCGCACAACCACACCAAGTAAGAGAAAGAATCAAATCCACAATACATGAAATTTTAAGGGGAAAGAAATCTCCTCAAAACCCCTCTATATGTATTGTATAAAACCAAGGAATCGCAAAACAATTACAATGCACTCTTCTCACAAGTGTCTGCTGCACTCTACCAATTGTCTCACACTGTTTCGGACAAAATTGACCAACACTTAGCCAATTTCCTGCATCTGCTCAGCCTGCCTTGCTTGTGTAATTATAAGAACAATTGATCCCTATTAATTAGAAAATTCAACCTTCCAAAACTGCGCAATACATCATGGGAAATCTGATGGTTTTCTAATTGTGCGTAGACAATTTAATAATAATATAACTGATAGATAACATCCCTTTAACTTATGTCTCAATTGAGTCTTCATCGAAACTGACATGTATGCAACTATTAATAGTAAATCATTAGTCACTTGACATATCACTGCATGTGAATTAAATCTGATTTAATTCACTTGACCTCTCACTAGTACAACAATCAGTTACAACTATTTAGAGTGACTTTAACTCACTTAATCGAGTTAACTGATTTCTCGTGCATTAATTAATACACTAACTGCAACTTGGTCTCTAAAACAGATAGAATCACTCTACATGCCTCACCAACCACCCTCAACTCGAATTTCATGAGCTAACTGAGTCTATCACACTCAATTAACTATTACAAGTGATTATGAGATAAGATTACAATTTATTGTCCAATTTAATTAAGGGAAAATTAAATTAGACACACATTTCTTGTTGAATTTTCAACACAATATCCCTCAATGGGAAGGGTTCTTGGTTGTCCTCAATGCTTTAGCTTCACGAGTATCTCTCTCTCAATGATGTAGAAAAACCCAAATATGTGACAAACTCAAGTGGGAGCTCCAATGGGAAAATAAAATGATAGCGACAATGAGAACGATCAAAGAAGAATGAATAGGGAAAACCCTCCTATTTATAACAGAATATTGAGCTATCCTCAATAATGGAGAATAATAAAATATTATTAACCAAATTCTAGATCTAACCGCTTGGAATATTTTGTTATATTTTGTTGGAGGGAAAATGTATTTAAATTGGTTAAATACCTTTATTTATAAATAATAAACAAATAAATGATTTATTTATTATTTCAAGAGTGTGGTTAAAGAATAATAAACAAATAATGATTTGTTTAATTATTCCTAGGTGATTTAGTCAAATTTAACAAGGAATAATAACAAAATAATAATTTAATTAATTATTAGAGAAAAATAGAAAAATAATGATTTATCTAATTATTTCTTATAATTGGGTTAAATATGATCAGGAATATTATTTAAACAATGGTTTAATTAATTATTCCTATAGGAAAATCAAATAAATAAGGATTTATTTAATTATTTCTCATGGGGTTACTTATTTAACCAGGAATAACTTAATAAATATGGTTTATTAAATTATTTATTATAGTGAAAGCAATTTTACTATGGTAAAATTGGTCTTACATGGTTTACTTCGATCCATCTCATTAGAAATGGTTAGATGCCCAATTTTTGGTGATAAAAAACTCTATACCCAAAACTGCAAACAACTCCTTCCAAAACCTGAAAGTGAACTTGGCATCTCTGTCAGATACAATCTTCTTAGGAATACCATCCAATCTCACTATCTCCCTAATGAATACCTAAGCTACCTCACTAGATGAATAAGTATACTTAACCGATATGAAGTGAGCTATCTTAGTTAGCCTGTCAATCACAACCATGTTGGAATCATGTTTTCTAGATGTTCTCAACAAACCTGTGATGAAATCCATGGAAATGACCTCCCATTTCATTCTAGAATCAGAATCAACCGTAGTAAACCATTTGGATGTTTGCACTCTAATTTTACTTGTTGAAAATATAAACACCTAGCGATGAAATCAACTACCTCTTTCTTCAGATTCAACCAATAGTATAAATTATTCACAAATTTTAGAGTTTTCTGATATATGGGATGATCTAAATATAGATTAACATGAAATTTTATTAAGATAAGATTCTTGAGCTCAGTGTTGTTCGACACATAGAGTCTGTCCCTAAATCTGACCAAACCATCTTTCGTGAGATGACAATCCACATCTTGTTCACCTATATCCTGTTGTCGTAACTTTTGCTTAAGCTCCCTATATTTTTCATCTTGTTGTCCTACCTGTAAGATCTGATCTTGTAAATCTATCCCATATCAACTCATGGCAGCTATTTGATTTACATGTACTATTCTTCTAAGAGCATATGCAACCTTGTTCTCGTTACCCTTGATGTAAATGATTTGAAAGTCAAACGCAATGAGTGTGGCCCACCATATAGCTTGCCTGGGATTTATATTGGATTGGTAAATCAAATATCTCAACCCACTGTGATCACTCATCAACAAAAACCTCCTATCAAGAAGATAGTCCCTCCACATCTTCAATTTATGAATGATTGTTGCAAACTCAAGATCATGTGTCACATAATTATGCTCGTGCTCATTCAATTTCCTTGCCTCATAACATACCACTTGTCCCTCCTACACTAGGACTCCACCAATTCCTTTCTTATAAGAATTTGTACACACCATGAAATCTTTATCTTGATATGCAATCTTTAGAACTAGATAATTTGTAAGCAACTTCTTCAACTACTCAAAACTAGCTTCACATTCCTCTATCCATTCAAATTTATTTCCCTTCCTTTACAATGATATAATATGATAGGAAATTCATGATAAGTTTATGATGAACCTCATGTAGTAACCTACTACCCCTTGAATGATTTTACCTCATCCACATTCCTAGGAGTTTCCCATTCCATGATAGCTCTGATATTTTCTAGATCCACTGCTATGCCTTCCTTCTAGACCACATGTCCCAAGTAATGTACCTTTGTTTGAAATAAAATACATTATTAAGCTTGGCATATAGCTGATGCTCCCTTAGAAATGTCAATATTGTTGCTAAGTGTTCGATATGTTCTTCCTCATTCTTAGAATATATCAATATATCATCAATGAATATAATCAAAAACTTGTCTAGATAAGTACACAACAGGCTATTCATCAAACACATGAAGATAGTTGGAGAATTATTCAAACCAAAAGGAACCACAACAAACTCATAATGCCCATACCTAGTCTGGAAAGAAGTCTTGTAGATTTCCTCTTCTTTGATGTGTACATGTTGATATCCTTATCTCAAATCAATCTTTGAGAACACTATTTCTCCCTTCAATTGATAAAACAAGTCATCAATCCTCAAAAAAGGGTATTTGTTCTTAATCATAACCTTGTTTAGTGACCTGTAATCAATACACAACCTGAGAGTACCATCCTTATTCTTCACAAACAATACTGGTGCACCCCAAGGTGATAAAGTTGGCCTAATGTATCCCTTGTCAAGCATTTCCTTCAACTGTAACTTCAGTTCCAATAACTATGGTGTGCTCATCTTGTACGATGCCTTTGATGTTAGTGATGCTCTATTATGAAACCAACTCTAAAAATAGAAGAAAAGAGAGATCAACGCCTTATAAATCAACCACTTCGAGTGGGAAACCTCCAATACATTACATAAATGAACAATTCTTGGATGATTCAAATGAAAAAACCTCCTTTATATATATAGGAGTCCATGGGGTCACAATATAATCCTAGGCGACCTAACAATAATAATGTAAGGGCACAACAATAACAATAATGGGGTTTATGGGGCACAATAATAACACTATGGGGGCTATAGGGGTACAAAAATAGCAATAAGGGGGCTACACTACCAACAATAAGGGACTACCCTAATAATATAGGGAATTAACATGCCACTCTCCTTCAAAAAGGTGTTGTCCCCAACACTTGAGTAGCTCACAATGTTTCTATATAAAATTCTCATCCTCCCATGTAGAATCTTTAGTGGGTAAGTTCTTCCACTTGATGAGATACTCTGAAATTGATCGATTTCGTAGTTGTCGAGTTCTTGTTTCTGTGACAGCTTCAAGTTCAAATATGATTTTTCCTTCCTCATCAAGTTCTGAAAATATTGTTTGAATTGGAATTTTGTCACCTATAACCTTCTATAAGCATGAACATGGAAAACTGGATGCACTCGAGAAGAAGAAGGAAGCTCCAATTTGTATGCCATAGTACCAATATTTTGCAAAACCTCGTAAGGACCATGGAACTTTGGTGATAATTTATTATCATTCTTAGCTTTCTTGAGGGACATTTGTTTGTATGGTTGTAGTTGTAAAAATACCCAGTCTCCTACATCAAAAATTCTCTCGTTGCGATGTTGATCTGCCTATTGTTTCATTCGATTTTGCGCCTTTTTTTAGGTTATCCTTTAAGAGTTGGAGAACTTGCTATTGATGCTCGATGTGATCTTCCACTGCTTGGACCTTAGAATTTTCTCTTAAAGATGATGTGATGGATGGTTGATGATATCCATAAAGTGCCATAAATGGGGTCATTTTTGCTGCATTATGGAAGGAAGTGTTATACCACCATTCAACTAGAGGTAACCACTTGACCCATTATGTTTGTTTATCAGATACAAAACAACGAAGATATCCTTCCAAACATTTGTTCACTATCTCAGTTTGACCATCAGATTGAGGATGATAAGATGAGACATGAGCTAGTTGAGTACCCAAACAAGAAAATAATTCCGTCCAAAAATTTCCAGTAAAAATTTAATCTCTATCGCTTACAATAATCTTTGGGTTTCCATGTAGCTTTTGAATTGTTTCCATAAATGCAGTAGCAATTGTACTTTCTTTAAATGGACGAGATAATGCACAAAAGTGTGTATACTTGGTAAGTCTATCAACTACCACCATGATGACACTCTTTCCATTGGACTTAGGTAGATCTGTGATAAAATCCATTGAAATCTCCTCCCAATGCTGACTTGGAATGGATAAAGTTTGTAGAAAACCAGGGGTCTTAATTGTCTCAATTTTATTTTTGTGGAAAAACAAACATTCCACCACAAACTTTTGAATATAATATTTAAGGCCATCCCAAAAAATTCTTTCTTCACCCTGTGGTATGTTTTTAGAAAATCTCGAGCGATCTTTGTACCATAAGGAATCATTTTTACAAATAAATGTATCAGATGTACTAGGATCTTGCTGCAAATTTTGAATGAGTGTCCACACTTCTTCATCCTTCTTCCATTCATCCCTTGCTTCGGTTATCCAATCTGGTTGGATAATAGAAATGGAACAAAGAAATGCTTCCACCTCTTCATCCTTTCTTGAGAGTGCATATGCAACAACATTTAGCTTCCATTTTTTGTAGATGATTTCAAAGTCATAACCCAACATCTTTGTGACCCATTTTTTCTGCTCTTTTGAAGATAGAATTTGTTCCAAAAAGTGTTTACGAATATCATGATCAGTTTTTACCTTGAAGTGTCTTCCCATTAGGTAAGGTCACCATTTCTTTAGTGCATGTAGTATTGCCAACATTTCCTTCTCATAAATAGATTTCTGTAAATAATTTCCTTTGATTGGACGACTTTTGAAAGCAATGGTTCTTACTTCTTGCATTAAAACAACACCAATTCCATTTCCTGAGGCATCACATTCCACAATAAAGGTTTTTGTGAAGTCTGGTGTAGCTAAGACCGGTGCTAGGCACATTGCCTCTTTATGATGTTCAAAGGCCTTAGTTGCTTCATGAGTCAATTGAAAATGCATCTTTCTTCAATATTGTTGTTAGAGGTGATGCTATTCTCCCATAATTCTTAACAAAATTGCGATAATACCCTATTAACTTGAGAAATCCTTGCAACTACTTTATGGTTGTGGGGACTTTCCGTTCCTGAATGGATTTAATTTTGTTAGGGTCTATATTAACACCCTCGTGAGATACAATATGACCCAAATATTCCACTTCTTGAACTCCAAAGAAACATTTGGATGTCTTTGCATATAATTGTTTCTCCTTCAATAGTTTGAGCACCCTGTCAACATGTTGAACATGATCCTTGCAAGACCTACTGTAGATTAGTATATCATCAAAAAATACTAACACAAATTTCCTAAGGAAGGGTTTGAAAATGGAATTAATCAACCCTTGAAATGTATAAGGTGCATTGGTAAGGCCAAAAGGCATGACCAAAAATTCATAATGACCCTGATGAGTTCGAAATGCTATTTTCGGAATATCTTTAGTCTTCATTCTAATTTGATGATATCTTGAACGAAGATCCAACTTGGTAAAATAAATTTCTCCATGTAATTCATCCAATAATTCATCAATCACAGGAGTGGGAAATTTATCTTTAATAGTGAGCTTATTGAGCTCCCTATAATCTGCACACATGCGCCATGATGCATCCTTCTTGTGCACCAATATTACTGGAGAAGAGAAAGAACTTTGACTAGGCTGAATTATACCAGCCTCTAACATTTTTGCAATCATACGTTCAATTTCTATCTTTTGGACATAAGATATCTGTAAGGCCTGATGTGTGGAGGAATAATTCCTAGAATCAAATGAATAACATGATCATGATCATGAATAGGTGGGAGTCCTTTGGGACTTTCAAACACCTTGGAATGATTGTCCAAGACCTTTTGGAGATATGGAGAAATAAATGATTTTTATGTTGGAACTTCTAGTGAGCATAATTGTGCAATTACGCCTCGTTGTTATTTCTTCAGAAGCTTTGTCATGACATTAGAGCTTATTATCTTTCCCGGCTTTCCTACGATACCCCGTAATTCGACTTCCTTTCCTTCCGAAAAAAAAATCAAGAAAAGTTCTTGAAAACTAAAAGTTATTGTCCTCAAATATTGTAACCATTATACTCCTAGTACAACATCAACACCTCCCATTGGAATGGAAAGTATTGGACTATTCAATACATATTCCCCCATGTCTAGCTTGATATTATGGCATTTTATAGAGCAATTTACAGTTCCTCCATTTGCAACCATCACTTGAAATTTTGGTGCTAGGTATAGGAAGCAATTCAATTCCTTGGCTACCTTACAATGAATAAAATTATGGGTACCATCTGAATCAATCAACACTATTACCTTTTTCTTCTTGATATGTCCTTCTATCTTGAGAGTTTGAGGAGTGGTAATTCTAGCCAATGCATTACACGATATGGTCAAACTCATTTCTTCTTTATCTAGGGTAGGTTCCTGGTGTATATCATATTCCTTTGAAGTTTCTTGTTCATTTTCTTCCTCCTCTTCACAATATATGTAAAATAATTTCTGCTCAACACACTTATGACCTTTAGTGTATTTTCTATCACAACTGTAGCAAAACCCTTTTGCTCTTTTTTCTTCCAATTGTTGTGGTGTCAACCTTGTAGCTTGTGGAAGTCTAGGAGTAGAAAGACTTCCATATTTATATATTTGAGTGGTAGGATTCCTTGTCACCATAATTTTACGTTCAATTTTTCTTTCCAACCTGAATGCCTTCTCCAATGAATCATGTTCCCAAACTTGAACCTCATGTTGGATGTTATCCTTTAATGTCCCTATGAGGACATCAATCCTGTGTTCCTTTGGAATATTAGCTTCCCTTATATTCAATTTTTGGAAGTCCTGAATGTGCTCCACCATTCAAACCCTTTTGTTTGAGATTTATCAATTTTCTAAAGAAGGTGTTTCTCTTTGTATCCTCGTAATGTGCTATCATTTCCTCCGTAAAATTTGACCAAGTAACAATTTTTTTATGGGAGCAAAGCCATCGATACCATACAAATGAATTTTGTTCTAAATATAAAGTTGCAATGAATTCCTTTTGTGTGTTTTCCACATTATTGAGATCAAAATATTGCTCCATCTATAGTATCCATGTTACGGGATCCTTGCCATCATAATTCCTCATATCGATATTTGGAATATGGTGGGTGTTCAATCCAACATTAGAGTTTATGAAATCATGATTAACATTTATTTTGTTCTCATCATGAGTTTCCTCTTCTATCTTTCCACCAATAGGAATCATTTCTTGTATTAACCTTGTCCTCAAACCTTCCATGTCTGCTTTTAGATCATTCTTCATGTCTTCCATGTTGTCTTTCATTTTTTCATTTATCTTAGCTTCCATGTCATCCATCTTAGCTTCCATGCCAACTTCCAAGGCATCCATCTTATCTTCCATGCCAGCTTCCAAGGCATCCATCTTTGCTTCCATGCCATCCATGCCATTCTTCAAACCATCCATCTTATCTTCCATGCCTTTCCTCAAACCATCCATCTTAGCTTCCATGCCTTTCTTCAAAAATTCCATTTCATTTTTTGTTGCTATTTGCGAAAGAAAAATTTGGTGCACTTGCTCTTGTAATTTTGATATGTCGTGTTGCATTTCTTCGTATTCATGAGTCATAGTAGAGCATTCTGAAGGCTTAATGGGTGTCAAATTCTTTTCAGGTGGAATTTTAGAACCTAATACTGATATCTATGCTTCAATATTCCCTTGGAATTACTTCACACTGATTTTTCACATAAGACTTATGCAATTCGAAAAAAATACACACCTTTTTCTTGTTTTTGAGGAGTTCGATATTGGAATTGAATTATATCTATGATTTCGAATCTTCAATATATGAAATTCGGCCCTATAATAGCCCTATGAAGCTTATTTCAAATTCCATAGGTCTAACCTGATTTGGATTCTTCAAGGAAAAGTTATGCCCAATCTCCCACAATGACCTAATTATGTATTAATTTAGTAGAGCGAACTTGTACGACCTTTCCAAGTGTCATTGTTTCCTCCTTCAGCTCTGAAATTGATACACAAGAAGCTTCAATCCATGTACTTGTGGCCACTTTTTACATAATTCCAATCCGATGCTTAGAGAGAGAGAGTTATGGCGCTTTTCCCACAGTCACCTCTTTGAGATGAAATTTGGGAGCTTGAAAAAACCCTAACTTCCACAGATAATATCTTTGCAACTATTGCGAACCAAGATTTGAAATTTTTACACGATGTTCCTCAGGATTTCATCTTCTCTATGTAAAAATTTAAGCTTCTGAACCTTTGTAGAAACAAATTTATAGCCAAAATTCCACGATGACCTGTTTAGGTGAAATTCGGGAGCCTAAAAAAACCTTAACTTGCACAGATTATATCTCTGAAAATATTGCGAACCAAGATCTGAAAATTTTCACAACACATTCCTCAGGATTTTAGCTTCGCTTTGTAAATTTTTTAGCTTTTTAACCTTGGTAGAAAAAATGTTATAGCGAAAATTCCATGATGACCTGTTTGGAGCAGCGAAACCCTAGAATCCAAAGCTCTGATACCAAATGTTATGAAACCAACTCCAAAAATAGAAGAAAAGAGAGATAAACACCTTATAAATCAGCCACTTTGAGGGGGAAACCTCCAGTACATTACATAAATGAATAATTATTGGATGGTTCAAAAGACAAAACCTTCTTTCTATATATAGGAGTCCATGGGGTCACAATATAATCCTAGCCGACCTAAAAATAATAATGTAAGGGCATAACAATAACAATAATGGGGTTTATGGGGCACAATAATAACAATATGGGGCTACAGGGGTACAATAATAACAATAAGGGGGATACACTACCAATAATAAGGGGCTACACTAGTAATATAGGGACCTAACATGCTCTTAGTACCAAATCAATGGAAAACACCACTTCTCCGTGAGGTAGAAACTCTGAAATCTCTTCTGGAAATACATCATGAAACTACTATAAAACTGGATACCTATTCAAGAATTCTGCATCCTTTACATCCTTAACTTTATCACTAGAAACATGCACTGTAAATAATACACACCCTTTCCTGTGATTGTGCTTTTCTTGCATAGTTGTAACCATTCTAACTGATGTCTCCTTATTCTTACCCTACAAGATTCTTTGTTCTTCATTTCCATCCAAACACTCAATGGCCTTTTCATAAAAATCCACCTTATTCCTATGAAGGTACAACCAATCCATACCTAGAATCATATTGTATGATCCCAACGGAAGCACATTCAGATGCACTGATGTAGGCATACCATTCAACTCAAATGCACAATCTCTAACCTAATGATGAACTATTTTCGTAGTACCTATAGCCAATTGCACCAACTAAGACTCTGAATGCATTTATTTTCTCAAACCACACATATCCACAAGGTTAGGATTAATATAACTATAATTAGATTTGGGGTCAATAAAAACAGAAACAACTCGATCACAAAGTTTAACTTCCATATTAATGATTGATCCCTGGTGATCTGCATGCCTGTTATCCAGTGTTGCATAGATCCAACGAATACTCTATCCAACATCTGTAACTATTTGTGCCTCCTGATCACTATATATTGGAGACCTACCACCCTAATACGACAAACAATCCTTCCAAATATTCTCCTTGGCACATATCCAACATTGCAGCTGTCTCCTACCATCACCTATATTATGTTGCTTTCTAGGATGAGATCCATGTCCCTTCTGAATTGCATTAAAATTATTTTAAGGAACAACATTCTCTTTCTCACCTACATCCTGGCATCTTCCTCATTTTGATGGCCATTTACCTTTATTTGTAACATCCCCTTCCCACATATACCTAAGTAACCAACCAACTGGGGTAAAAATTTGATGAGAGGCTACTATAATGATATTCAACCTCCTATGTGACCTTAAGGAAGTGGAACTGATAGAAAAAACAACCTACAGATCTTGTACAACATCCACAACACCCCTAGGAGGAAACCCAACCTTTCAAGACTCTTACCTCTGGGTCACACTGACATTTTGACCTCTTTGAGCCATAGCTGCAGACATAACACTGCATGCCAGTGGCCAGGAGGCTATATCCCCAGGAATAACACTACATGCCAAAAGTTAGGGCCCCAAAAACTTAGTTTTTTGCCTGCATCTTTGGGATTTGAACCACCTTTTCAAGCCTAGAACCTAGTGCTTTTCCCATAACTTCATGAAAAGTTTAGAGATGATAAATAATAACAGGAAAATGATAAGGGAATAATCACATCATTAACAACTCATCTGGACCCCTCCTAGTTGTGACAGGATTTTTGTAAAACATGTCACAAACATGAAAGCTGCAAGTATAAAAAACAAAAATAAGAATAGGGGTCTTACTTATATGAGAATCATCAAGAATAATTTCTCCCCTACATCATAAGTTGCAATACATTCTATTTTACCATAGACACATTTTTCATTCATTTACAAGTAAAAACATAGATATATCCATACATCATCACCGATAAAATACATGATTATAACCAACATAATAAAAAAAAATATACAGTGGATACAACAAAAATAGAATCCACGTAATTACCAGTAAATTTATACATAAAATACCCAAGGAATGATATTATCATTTATGAAGATAAAAACCAACCAGAGATGGGACTTCAACATTCCACCAAACCATAGATTGGCTGAGCCAAGTCTATATTCATCCAATTGCCCCCTGTGCCATATTCCAAGAATGAATGTGGGACTCAAACCGAAAGAACCAACTAGGGAATCTTGAGGATAAATCACCTCACCCTCATCAAATATAAATTTGGCTTTACCGTGATCTACACCCGATCACTAGGCCAACACAAGCATGGATATCACCAGATTCTCTCTGCCAAAACCATGAGGAATTTTATTGTCTCCTCATCTCTCAAGATTTACCGCAACCCACAGTCCAAATTTTGGGTCATTAGGACCTAAACCGATACATAATCTCTAGGCTTTACCTTATATTCCCAACCTGAGATTCCTAGGCCTAAATGGAGAGAAAACAACCTCTTAGGGTTTACCAAAATCCAAGCCTATATTACTAGGACCTAAACTGAGGAAACACATGAATCGCTTCTATAATCATTCAGAGATCCACTTCACTCAACTTTGAATCCATCCATAAATCAAGCTAAATAAAAACATGATAACTCCACAACACCATGGATATTCAGAAATGGAAAGGCTAGGTTGGAAAAATTGTAACACCTAGAAAAACCCATGCCAAGACAGAGAAGAACCACATGCAATACCATGCGTTCCATATCTAGCAAGGAAAAAATACATACAAATCGATACCTACCAAGAATCCTGATGTAACTACTTGATTCCTACTCCTCCTTGCTTGCTTCCTTCGTCTTCATGCTTTCTTTCCTTTCTTGGTCCAATGCCAAAATGCTCCAAGAAACTCTAAGTGTCTAAGAGCAAGAGAGAGAGAATAGAATGAGAGCCATAAGTGTCAGGAAACTATTTCCAACTGATCCTTAGAAGAATTTTTATAGAAAAGGCCTTTATTTTCTTCATTTTCCATTATTTTCCTTCATTTTACTTCTTGCATGCAACTATTGGTTCGTTTTGGGCTGACCTAGGTTTGATCTATATTGCGCAACAACAAAACCCTTGATCACTGGCCCTTTCGGAAATGACTTGCAAGTAGATCACAGTCTCACTCAAAGTGACTATGGGAGGATGCAGAAACATGTTTCTGCAGCCTTGAAGGACTAGTATATGTGGTATTATTATGTTATCTTATTCTCATCACTTATAAATCACTTTGTTGCATTAGATTAATCACTTAAAAATTCCATATAAACCCATAAACCATCATTGTGATAAAGTGAAATGAAACTGTAATAAATACTACTCTACAATAGATAATAAGCAAATATACACATGAATCACACAAGAACACCAAATTAACGTCCACAAGAACTATTCTTAATATAATGAATCTTTGAACAACAACTATTTTTTGGGCCTACGCACTAAGCTGTAGGCTATCTGAGCACTTAGCTACAGATTCTTCTCCAGCATTATGCACACTCAAATGCAGAGCCTCTCCTTTGCTACCAAATTACAAATCACAATAATTCACCAATAAATATCTGATTCGTTATTATCTTATTATTATTTTACCCTATATATACTATTACATTGTAGGATTACATCGTTAAAATACCATGGTCCAGATACCATGGAATCCTTAAAACAAGAAAGTCTGGCCCCAAAACCATTAATCCATTACTAAATCTTGTGATTTTACAGAAATGAGGAGGCACCGCGCGGTATATTTACTTTCTCAAAATACACTCTGTTGCATGCTCCACCGTCCACTCTGCCCCATGAATTGCGAAGTATTTTCCAAAGTCTAGGCCAAGTTGGGTTGCACCCAATAGGCCCCCAACACTCACATGATTTTCCTTTCATATTTTCTGCAATGTTGTTGTATGTGTTGTTAAACTGTTGCATAATGTCTATGCCCTGATTCTCTTCGTTGTGTACTTCCTCCAACAGTTCTTCTGTTACCGGTCTCCTAGCCTTCTGCATCACTGCTTGCTCTTTCCGTCAAAGCTCTTGAAGCTTCTCATCCATTGCTAGGGATAGTTGGAGAGCCTCTTCCCGCCATGGATGAGTTTTCTCTGTCAGAGTCTTCTCTTCCTTCCTCGGCTCCTCTATCTTCTTTTGGAGGGCATTTCCCTAATTGACCTTTGTGATCTTCTGTGAGATTGGTAAGGTTATCACATAAGCCTAAATCTCTTCTAGCTACTATTTCTTCTGCTAAATATATTCGTGTAATCTCTATGCATTTGTATATTCCTGCAATGAAATCCAAATTTGTAAGCTCTCATCCAACAACTTCCCAAAATATTCCATTACTGTGGAGATTCTGATCACTGAAACCTTCAGGTTTCCCCCCTGTGCTCTCATAATTCCTTTGGTGTGATTGGATATAACTTCATCTATAGCTCACTGATCTTCATCTCATATGTAAATTGCAATCCACAATCTTATCCTTGTATCCTTTTACTATAAGGCTTAGCTTTGCAACATTTTCCTCTACTTATTCTTCTTCTCAGACATCAATGTTCAGAACCTCGCGACATGTTTCTTCGACCACCTCCTTCAGCTTCTTCTACTGCTATACTACCTGATCCTTCACCTGGATTGCATGGTTAAACTTCTATTTCAGTGAAGCTTTCTTTCTCTCCACCATAATGTTTAATTGTGAAGTTTTTTGTTCGCGCTGCTTCAACTCATATATGATCTCTTGATGCAACTTGTGTAATCTATGAAGTGGCACTGCTACGATGTTCATATTCATGTGCTTCCACTCTTTGGCCTACTATTGTATCTCGGCGGAGTCAAAATATAGGGCTCTGGTAGGTTTCGGCGATATCTGTGCCCCAAGTGTAGGCTCTAGTAGTATTTCCTCTCCAAGTTTCTCCTCTTCCTGCACTGGTTATCTGACTGTTTGTGCCAATATCTTTAGTTCTGTAATGTGCTTTGTGACACTTGTTAGAAGTGCGACGTGGAGATCCTCTAGTTTGTTCCATGACTTTGTTGTTTCTTCCTGAATTATGTCCCTAATCTTGTCCAATTCCTCATCAGTGACGACCAATGGCGTTATGTCCCTTTTCATGCTTGCCTTCTGCTTATTTTTTATTTTTGTGGTAGCTTCGGCGTGTTCCTTCCTCTTCTTTTCGACAAATGGGTCTTTCTATGTAGTTTAAAACTCTTTTTTCTTCTCATTACCTCCAAGAGATCCTGGAGACGCTCGTCATGTTGCTCCTGTTGTTCTGACTCTTTCTCATCCTTGTCCTTCCCTCTCGCTTCCTTATACTATGTCGTGTCCTTCTCTGTAGAAGTATCCTTCATCTGTATCTCTAGCACAGTGATCCACTCCATGGGTCACTGATGTATATGTTCTAGGAGATCGTCTTCTATCACTAAAGATGGCAGAGGATGCCATGTCTTCCATGTGTCCTTGTGAGCCTATATGTGAATTTTGTTGCATTCAACCTTAAACTTCAGGACAAAGCTATATTGCTCACATAGGCTCGGTGAAAGGTAAGGTTGGTGGTTCACTAACATGTGTAATTCCATATGGTATAAAATGAAAAATATTATGTTATCCTGTGCTTGTGCTCGATCAATGGTATACCACAACGAGGCATATTGAGTGGCTTCACAAAATTCTAGGGCTAGTGGAGGGAAATGTGAACCTTCCAGATCTCCCCATGCAATTATCAGAATTAACCATGTGTAGTGAAATGTAGAACATTTTTCCTAAGTCTCACATAAGTCATCCAAAAAATCTTGGCATAGGTACATGGCCCAATTTTATTGAACCCATTAGCACACTGCACAACTAATGAAACCACTGGTGCAGGGACTTCATAAGCCCGAATCTTCCTCATGATTTTTCTAGCCAATATATGTGCCGCGAAGAGAAATCCCTGTTCATTGATCGAATTGATATCATAACCTGGCTTCCCTTTCACCAGTCCAAGATTCTTCTTCATGTTGTATTCTATGGATTTTTCTTGATCTTTCCCCACAAACTCATTTGCAGGGTTCAACCCTTGATAAGGCAATCTTATGATTCTCCATATTAACATTGGGTCAATAGGGATCCTCTTCCCCATCCATAGGCATCTATCGTGCACCAACATGAGAAATTGTCTCACACAAGTTGTGCTTCCTATACTTCTGTGGAAGTGTGGCACATTCAACATATTCAACAAGCCCGACTGCACTAATCGAGGCGCCCACTATTGCAGTTCTAACCTTGTCACACCACTCTCAGGTTAGTTCACTTGTTTTAAGTATCTATCTGGTGTGAAATGTGGATATTTCCCTCTGTAATTGAAGTCACTATTACCAAACTTCAACTGTGAAATATTTCCAAAGTTTTCTCCAATAAATCACATTGACTCTGGAAATAGAGATGTGAAGGTGCTGTTATCACTCCACCAGATCTCTAAGGCTGAAGAAGAAATCCCAATAGAGGTAACCACAAACCAACCTTTTAAATTGATATCTAGCCCTACCAAGTTGGAGAGGGCTCTCTCCACAAGAACCACAACCAAGAAGGTTGGATGAAAATGTTTTAGGCTAGCTATGAAATGCAGAAGGGTTTATTTTGATTTTATTGGGTTGGGGTGCTAGATGAGGATTAGGTCAAGGGGACTAGGTTAGGGAAAATGAGATGGGAATTGCAGTCCATTAGATGGGGCAAGGTAGGTAGAATTCTTAGCACTTAAAGGTGATTTGGTGAGGTGGTTTTAGACTGATGAGGATCTAGGAAGAGAATAGGGGATGTATTCTTCCTAAACTGAAGAAAATGGACAAATTATGACAAATTTCCCAAAACAAAGCATGAAGAACATGTATTTTGCCTATCAACTTGAAAATTATCATATAATAGACATGAAATGGTTTATGAGCTTAAAAAACATTCATACAAATGATAACATAGAAAAAAAAATGCCACAAATTCTTACCACATGTATCCCAAAGAAATAGTTGCAATTCTTCATTAATTTCTGGCCAAACTGGTTACACAATCCTTGATAAATACAAGAGCATCCAATTGATTCCAACCCTTGATAAGTGTGAACAAAGGGAATATATAAACATTAAAACTACATTCTCTCAGCCCAGGGGTCAAATTCCTGAGTTGAGGATGAGATCCACAAAATTCTGAACTGAAAGTTGGAGTGTAGGGAGGTGCAAGTGACTCCTCCCTAATTACTTTGAAATTGATTCATTGACTTTGATGATTACATTTACCTCATGAATCTACCCATAGGTAACTTATCCATATCATAATTACATTTACCATCCTTAATTACGTAGGTGAAATCATCAATTTCAAGATAAAACTAAAAAAAACAGTAAAATTTCAAAAATATCAGCAAATTGTCAAACACGCCCTCTCTTTGCTAGGCACGCCCTCCCTTTGACAAATGCACACTCCATTTTGCAGGTTGTTTTTGACTGGGTTATAGGTGTCCAAATTGGCTCCAAGATGGCTTGTTGGAAAGCCCTTCAAGTCTAGTTTCTAGATACGCCTTCAGTTTTCAAAATGAAGCTCAATTTTATGTCAAAACTCAATCCTCCCAAGACTACTTAGCGCGCAACACCAGGGCCAAAAATGAGGCAGAACCATGATTTTTTACTAGTTTTTTGACATTTTGACCTACTTGTTTTTCAAACCAAGGCTTGCAAAGTGGTTTTCTAAGATGTATTGACCATTTTGCATCCAATGGTGGTGGTATTTTTGTCAGAAGATAGCTCAAAAAAGAGCGCAACGCCAAGGGCGTTCCGCTTTTGACACTTTCTCTGTCACATGACTATTCCAAAAACTCAATAAAAAGACATAATTTGCAAAAATGACCCAAAAATCTTCAAAATTGGTGAAATGATTACTTATGATGTGACTAGGCTTGGAGTGAAGCCTCTGCAAGTATATCCAATTTCCTTTTCTCTTGTTTCATGGTCAAAGCCTCAATTTTTGCATTGGCTCTTTTGAGCTTGGCCATTGCAATTTTTTCCTTTTGGGCATAGTGTTTGACCTTTCTCCTTAGTATGTAATTATCTTTCTTTGCTTTCTCCAAAAGCTTCTCCAAGTGCCGGTTGGCTCTATCAAGCCATGGTTCCCGGTTTTCATTGATTACTATTGCAATTTGTTCATTCAAGGTTAGCTGATTAACAAGCTCAACCTCCTTTTTCCTTTATAATTCTAGAGCTCTTTTCAGCCCTCTAGTCTTAGGCCTTCTTCTTGGTGCTTATTACTCTTTTTATTCAAGCAAACCATACTTTTCAAGTGTCTCATCTAGCAAAATTTTGGTGTTTTGTGCCTCCCTTTGAGTTGTGATGTATTTCACCTAATCAATGACATGATTTATTTTCAATTGTTGTTTCTCCTACTCAAGGAAGCTTATGAAAAATTTGGACCTCTCAAGATTAGTTTGGAGCTCTTTAATCTTGGAATCCTTCCCCTTGATGACTATACTAGTGATTTCATCATCATCATGCTCATCTAGGTCAACAAGGTAAAAATATTGTTATGTTTCGTGGAGGTCATCCTCATCATGAATGACTACCTCATGTACATCCTCCTCTACCATCTTTTCTTTCCCCTTCTATACCTGCTTTGTTGGTGAAGAAGGAAGGGCCCCTTCTACAATCTGTGGAGAAAACACATGCCTATGAACCCTCTGGTAGGTTTTTGCTAATGGATATATCTCAGCCACATTAGCCTACTTAGGCTCATTGATCTCAGCTTTGCTAGGTGATCCAGTCTCAACGTGGGATGTACTGATGGTGGTGAAATATATGAAGGAGGCTGCTCTCATGATGATGAATGAACTATGGGCTGAGATGGTGGAATGGATGTGGAAGGATGAGATGATTAAGGTACATGTTTGGCATGTTGAATAGGTGGCACTGTAAATATGTCATTAGCTATGAATGAACTCCATGGAATGTTCAATTGTTTGAGGACTATGATTTTGATGAGGGAGTGATGGAAAAGATTGTTCATTTGGTTTTCATACTCATCTTATCAATGCTCCAGAAGAGGTATTAGGGTATGTTGAGCATCTTTACCCTAATGAAGTGCATAAGTAGTCGGATGTGATAGGCATACAGTCTAGAGAACTTACCTTCACATGAAAAGTATTTCATGATGATTTTCATCATGGGAGCATATCTCTCCAGGAGGTAAGAGAAAGGAAAAATCCTCTTTCTCTCATTCTTGTACCTAGGTTTGATGAAAGGTTCATAGTAATTCTCCTACAAGTCTTTCTATTTGAACCATTTCTCCCCAACATTTGGGATCCTATTGGAAGCTGAGATGATGGCAGTTGACACAGTGAAATTGACACTAGCTAAAGTAACTTGGTTGTCATGGAGATTAGCAATGAAAAGTTTGGTCAACATAACATGGTGTTGAACCTTTTGAATTTTCTCACAGAACTCAAAACATCCAAAATTTTTGAAACATGTCACAACCATAGGAGATGCCAAAATTTCCCTGGTATTTGTTGGCTCTAATATGATTATTCTCCCCCCTTTGTGTGGCTTTCTCTCCTTTGTTTCTTCTCCCTCACTGTATGTAATTTTTTCTTCTTCTGCCATGATGTCTTAGTGTCAAAACCCTAGGGAGGTGTGATGATAGTGAAATGTAGATTTTAGGAATAGGGAATGCGATAGGGTAATTGAGGGAGATGGGGGTATGGATTTATGAGCTAAGGGATGTGACATGGAGTAGGGATGTAGAGGGGTTTGGGATAGTGAATTAATTACAGGTGTAGGGAATTGAAAGCCTAGGAAAATATTGTAACTAGGGCTTAGGGTTTTAAGGAAATGAAGACTTAGGGAACGGGGATGTCAATGTAGGGATTTGGAAAAGGGTATATGGCAACGTGGGAAGGGTATGAAGGTTTAGGGACTGAAATTGAATTGTAATTGGGTATTTGAGGTATAATAGGGTTTTGAATTTGAATAAAAAGCACCAAATTTACTTTAACAAACTAACACATCCAAAATGACTTGATGGAGAGGAGGAATGAAGCAATTGTAACTTAATTTCTTGTTTGGAGGTGTGAAGAACTACTGTCGAAGTTTGGAGGGTGATTTTGTGAAGTTTAGAGGCCCTCTGGGAAATTGTTGAAGAAGATGGGCAAGTGCACAATGCCACAAGCAGGCCTATCCTCTCTTTGATAGGCACACAATGCACAATGCAGGCGCATAGTGTAACACACAAGTGCACAAAGCCACAAGAAAACACGCCCTCCCTTTGGTAAATGCGCAACGCCTCCCATGTTTTTCTGATTTCGCCTTTAAAACTTGAAAACCCTGCTTTTCTTGAGGATGCTCGATGGTAAAGGAGATAAATGAAGTCTCTTTTGATGTCATGAAGGATCTTATACTTGTGTGAAATTTGATCTTTGATTAAAAACCCACATTCTAAGGTTTCAATTTCACCTTTGAAAACTTTTGAAAATACCCTTTACACTTTGACTTTTTCTTTGTGGGTTGATGATGCCAGAGTTTGGCACTCTTTGATTGCTTTTGTTTGGTATTCAGTTTTGCATATGGATTTGAATTGGAAGCTTGGGAATAGTACTTATTACATATAGTGAGCATAAAATTACATAAAAATAAAAGTAAATTACATCTCTATTTTTGAATAAAATTACATTGCAGAATAAAAATCATAACTTGAAAGCATAATTGAAACTTTGGAAATCTTCCTTGGAGATCATCTTTCATATTGAAAAATCCTCTTCAGATGATAAAGGAATATTATTTGGATCACTCTCATTATTTTTGCTAGCCTTATGCAAATGAAATGGTGTTTTATTGAACCTTGGAAAATGAAACCTAGTGACCTAATGGGACCTTGAATGACCATACTCCATGGTGACTTTGATTGACAAATGACATGATGAAATTGAATTTAATGACTAAAATATGTTCAACAAGACATGAAGGTGGGACAAAAAGTATAAATTTCGAGGAGGAGTGATATTTTATGACTAGGGCTACCATCAGTGAGTGAATTTTTTACATGACCTAATGGAATGATTAAAAATTTATGAGTGGGAATCCTAAAATGATATGAAAAGAGTAGTTTTGATCACTGATGGAAGTATGAAAATAATGACACTAACAAATACCATACTTTGCGTCCTTCAACTCTTTCAATAGTTTTTCATTTGGTTTTCTTGGTGGAATATACAATGGGAGAGGTGATAGAAATGTTGCGCCATCTATTTCCATTCGCACTTGTTCTGCTTCTTCCTCACTATCTCTCACATGTTCGAGATCTTTCTTAGTCTCGTCAGGTCCCTTTTCTTGTTTCCTCTTCGATATCTATTTTCTGGTCATTTTCTTTTGCATAGATCTTTGTTTCATGTGTCTAGGTTATGGTGATGTTGTTGCGGGCATATCAAATGATGCTTCCATGAATTCGACTAAGACCTTCTCACCAAATTGACGAATAACTTCTTGAAAGGTCTCCTCAAGCAACATACGAAAATGAAAATTTCTGTAATTTCTCCAAAATAACAATATTTGAACTCTTAGGACAGAAAAAGAGCCAAAATCTAGGCAGGACACAACTTTTATAACAAATTTGAATTTCTATCCCCATAATTAGCTCAGATTGTGTTCATTAATTACATATTTATCACTAGATCCGATCAATATGTCCTCATAAATGCATCTTCCCATGTGTTTTCGCGTGTTTCAACGACAAATTTCCTTTTTAATGGTCATATTTTCTCAGCAAACTTTGACGCATCCCATATTGTAGCGAAGCAACCCCTCTTACGTTGAAGCTCTCTCTGCAATGAAGTTTATAGTCCAGTGTCCACTTTCAACTACAGGTGGCACTAGAGACTTTTCTCCTTTATTTAGAGCGAGGTTGTAGGGACAAGGTTGTCCTTGTACAACTTCAAATTGCTTCCATTTACCCTTCCTTGAACCGATTCTCCATTTAAATTTTTTAATTGAACTGCGTCTCCATCAGTAATATGCTTGATAATGTATGGGCCCAACCAATGCATCTTGAATTTTCCTAGAAACTTCACAAACTTATTGTTATAAAGGAGAACAAGGTCTCCTACCTGGAACTTCCTCTGCTTAATATGTTTGTCATGTCAAGCCTATTCTCTTGCTTTATGTACCTTTTGATGGAATCCTTCTATAAATATATCTTCTTCCAAAGAAAGCCACTACAAAATCATTTACTCCATTATATCAGGGTCTACCATATTTGTGAAAGTTATAATCCTCAAACTAGGCATGCTGTACTCCATGGGCATTACAACTTCATTCCCATAAACTAACCTGAAGGGTGTTTGACCTGTCAAATTATTACATGTGGTCCTATAAGTCCATAACACTGCTAGAATTCTAAGATCCCAATCATATCTATTCCCATTGCACACTTTAGTAAGTACATTCTCCAAAATATTATTAAATAATTATACTATTCCATTGGCCTGAGGGTGATAAGGGGTACTCTTCTTATTACACAGCAATTTATCACCGTCCCTGCAATTCCCCGTCCCGCACATTGGAGGGCTTATTTCGTGACCTGTGAGCAGTGACATGATCTGAAAACACTTTCATGGCATTCCCCTAGACATGGAATTTCATTCCCCTGAAGACATCTCCTTGTGAAAAACCCTAAAAATAGCCTTTTCATCCTTGGCGCGACTAGCTAGTGTTATACCCGTGCCAATGGGGGAAATACTTCAAATAGGGCAGGCCAATTGGCACTCTGTCTCAGAGTCACACTCGTGCCAGGCTTAATAAAGGGTGTTTTTAAAAAATAAATGGCGGAATATTGACTCCAACCAATTCCTAAACTGGTCTCTAAATTGAGTTGGGAGGTTGGCTCCGGATCTCCATGTAGAGGAAGTAGTTTTCCACCTCTCATGGAAGCTTCCTTGAGGATAGGGCCAATCCCATAATTTTAGGGATCCCAACTCCCCTTCCACCATCTATATAAGCTTGCCATTTCCCTTTGCAAGCTAATCTCCAAGAGCCTTCATAGCCTAAAGAATGTTGCAAGAGCTTTGATAGTCCTCATAGTGCCAAATCCATAGCAAGGAGATTGACGATCGAAGAGAGAGGCTTGTCCCCATTCCCGAAAAGCTTTACCAAGACGTATTCCGCTAACGACCCGCCGAAGGAAGGTTCAGCGTCAGAGCCAGGTTGTATTTTCCTTTGTATGAATTAATGATAAGCGACTATTGGTTATGGTTCCACTCATATTGTTCATTATGATCATGAGCTGTGTCTTCTCTGACTGATACATAATTTCATATATCAAGTTTTATGCTTGTGTTTGTCGTGGTTCTTGTGTGTGCAGGTGTTCGATCGCAGCGAGCGAGAGGATTGTGATCTGTTGGGGCAAGGAAACGGGAGAGTCATCTTCTCCGCAAAATACAACGTTGGACTTGAGGTAGGCCTTCTTCGCGATTTGGTTTATTGCAATTAGGAACTTGAGCCATATCGTATTACGATTGTTTCTAGACCCAATCTGGGCTAGTAGGGATCGCCACACTCCGCAGAGGGGATTTACCTCTACAACACTTCTGATGATAAAATTGGAAATACTCAATCAATGCTTCAATAGTATTATTTAGGAAGTGTGAACCTTGGTCACTCATAAAAATCTCTGGACATCCAAATCTAGACAATATGTACTAAAAACTATACTTCACAACAGTCTTTGCGCTGCAGTCCCTTACTGGTTGTGCTTCAGCCCATCTTGCCAAATAATCAATTGCTGCAATTATGTATCTTGCACTAGTCGTTTTTCTAGGTGGGTTTATGGGTCCAACCAAATAAATGGCCCACTTATCAAAGGCCTGCAATGTAACTTGTGATACCAACAACATCTCATCTATTCTGGAAGGATTCCCTATTCTTTCACACACATCACATGCTCGGCAATACTCCTTCACATATTTATGTAGTGTATGCCACCACAATCCAGATCTCAAAATATTTTACGCTGTAGTTTTTCCTGCATAGTGTCCACTCACTGTGTTGGATATGGGATCCCCATGAAGTAAGCAGCAGAGAAAGACTCTACAGATTGAGGAGCGGAGCTTGTAGTGCAGAGTCTATTTTGAGTCATAAGGGCTTTGGGGTGGGTTAAATCCCCTTATTATGTAATGGGATGGGATAATTTTGTGAATGTTGGACTTTGTAAATGGTTTTGGACCATGGTATCGTAAATTCCAACCTATATAAGGAGTCTAGGTAGAGGTCAAAGAATAGGTTTTTATGATATATCTAATAGGATGCATTTGGATGTAAGATTGATTTAAGTCCAAGTATGTGTTTGGGTTAGAGGAAAGGGATCCTGCAACTATTTGTGTGGAGACCTTAGGAAGTCTGTAGCTGTGTGTGCAGACCCCTGCAGTTGTGTGCACAAGGTGGAAAGTGAATGTATGAGAAATATCTGGCTATTAATGAAATACTTGTTGATAAAAATCTGAGTTATACTTATGTGTTTTTATTTTACTTACTGTTTTTGAATATCTATGTTGAATAAGGGTTTTGATCTATAACTGAATAACACAATATTTTTTGTGATTATTTACGTTGTTGAATGCATGAATAAGTAAGATCACCCAACCTGTGAGTAATTTCAATAGATGTGTTGAACATCGCTTGTATTATTGATAGATTGGCCTATGAAGCTATGTTAATAAGGGAAAGCCCTAGCACCACGGTCCTTTATCCCTCTGGATGTAGAAACCTGGTTCTAGCATCCCCCTATATTTCCTCAGGTGAGACTTCGATCTGCGCAAGCAGATTTTTGCCGAAAGGGATGGTAATAGTGGGGTTTGTTGGACTACGTAGCCACATTGAACCCGAGTCTAGGCCCCATCAAACCTACAAATGGTTTCGTTGTTGGGACCAAGATCTGACTAAGGGATAGCTAGATGTGGAATCTGTCTAAGAAAGAAATTGAAGATTGGGTTGATCTAAAAGAACGTGAGTTTGTTGCGTAATAAAAAATAAACCTAAATTTCTCTTCTGAACAACGGTTTTAGAAGTATATCTATACCGTTCAGTATGAGATATTTTTTGCGTCTTTTCTAGCAAGTTGTACAAGTGGATATCAATACTAGCTGCGCAGAAGGGTCGGTTAAATAATAATTCAACTGCGTGGACCTCGGATCTGACTGAGAAGTTGAAAGAGACTGATAACGAGATTGCGAGGGTTGTTTATTATTGGATAGATAGTATCCTTCAAGGGTTAATTACTCAATTCACAATTGAGACTTATCATTAGGGGAATTTTGAGGTCTAAAATGGGCCTCCTAGGAAAAATATACAACCAAAATAAAATTTATAAGAACCAATAGGATTCAAGATGATTATGTCAACCATGGGGGTGATTCACCATTTTTGGAGTTAAAAAGTAAAAAGATTAAAAAATAATAAAATAATAAAACTATTTTTTCAACTTGTATTTTAAACTTATCTCCTAAAGGTTTTACTCAAATTTCGAGCGGGAGTACTCGTTGGATGAAAATTTTAATTTTTCATCCAAGGTGTACCCATGTTGCATACTTTTGATGAGCCCTGCTACACAAAAAACGAGAAATACATGAAAAAACGTGATTGCAATATGGTTTTTCATGTATTTATCACTTTTTGTATAGAAAGGTCCATTGAAATTATGCAAAATGGGTACTCCTTGGATGAGGAATCAAATTTTGCATCCAACGAGTGTTTCTGCTCGAAATTTGAGTAAACCCATAGGGAGATAAGTTGAAAATACGAGTTGAAAAAATAGTTTTTTCTTTTTTCCCTCTAAAATTTGATGATGTAATCTAATATTATATTATTATTTCCACTATTATTTTATAATTTCCTTTGGAGGCCCATTTTAGACCTCGAAATTCCCCTAATGGTGTCCTATAGTGAAGTAGAGCGCAAGTTCTTCTGAAACCATAAAGGTAAGTACCCGAATTCACTGAAGTTCTGGGTTAAAATGCTATTGTGTGAAAAGGGTATATTACAGATGCACTCAGATTGTTTTTTGACGGAAGAGAACCTGGTGCTATGTTAAGTAGTAAAAAATTCAAAATATTTTGGGGTACTTAAGTTGAAATTGAACATTGTTCGTTGTTTGGATATGAAAAAGGAGAAAGAAACCCCACTACTCCATCCCATTACTTTCCCGCACCTCCATCTGCTCCCATGGTCCAACCACTGATGATGCCTATGTTCAAAAGAACAGTTGATCCTAAACAATTTTGGTTTGTGGTAGAAGGAATATGGAGTTCGCAAAATGTTACAGATGAAAATATGAAGAAAGCATTGTTGATTACAACGCTGGAAGATATTACATTTTCCTAGTACATGAAATGCAAATGATTCTTTTGCTGAGACAAATACCGCGCTGAACGCTGAATTCAAGAAACCAAAGTCGTAGTCCTAGTGTATCACAAAGATCAGAGAGATTAAATAGTTGGATACTAAGACCGTGTGGGAGGTAGATCAGATATTTAAGACGTTGTTGAGCCAAATTAGTTTCAAGATTCCAGATGAAAAACATAGATAATGGCTCATTGTTGTGTTGTTTCCTCATCTCAGATTGCCATTGTCACAACAAAATATTACAACTCAGGTTGAAGCACTTGAGGTCGCGATGAAGCTTGAAGCATCACCAACAGGTGATACAAGTATAGGAGTGCAAAAAAATAAAAATCAGTTGGTGAGCTTGCATATGGAGCTCCAGGATCTAAAGAAAGGAAAGGAGGTTCGATCTGATATAAGGTTGGAATCTTGGTGTATCAAGTGCAAAGAAGAGGGTCACTATAAAGAATAATGCCATGTTTATACAGACTATTTGGGTGCTGGGATGTCAAGTCCATTGAGGTCTGGATCGAGTGTTGGGCCAAGTGCATCGCCCCGTGTATGGTGTAGTATATGTGAAGTTGCAGGCCAACATTCTATGGATTATTTTCACCTACTGCAAAATTTTGTAAGATCACTGAAGCAATTGTTATGCAATTTCCACAAATTGGTGGGACATGATGAGCAACATTGTAAGAGATATGATTTGATGATGAAGAAAAATCCTGGTGCATATCAGATGCAAGTAGAAGGGCGTGGAGCTTCATGTTCAACAATTGCGAGAGGAGGTTTCCAAGGCCAGGGGCGTGGCTAAGGAGGAGGCATTGGTCATGGACGAGGACAAATCATTTGTTACAACTATGGATAGGATGAAAATTTTGTCAAGGATTGTTAGAATTCCACTACAGTTTCCTAGAAGTATTGTCAATAATTTGGTCATGAAATCAAATAATGTCCCATTTTATTATCTAAAATTCAAGATAAGCTCAACTAGCAGCTGACTCAGAATATACAAATGATGAGGGTTGAATCATGGTAGGAATATCCAAGCGTTAACATAGTAAAAAGAAATTGTGTGGGTATCAGAGGAGATTGCGCAGAAGGAAAAAAGGCCATGACAGAGACCTAGGTAAGGAAAGAAGAAGATAATAATGTTGGATTTAATGTACAGCGAGAGAAAGAGACATTCATGGAAGCAAGGAAGACATTTATTACTCCTAAAGCTTCACCACCTATTGCACTGAGAAAATTTTTCCCCTTGAAGAATAAGCCTGAGGAGAATGTCGAAGTAAAGGAAGTTGATCAGTCTATCTTGGTGTCCTTTTTATAGTCGTGTATGAAATTTGTGAGGTACCAAAAGGCTGTAGAAGGATTATAGGAACTAATAGATAATTGTGCTGGTAAGGAAAAGCTGCAACTGGAACAACGTGTGGTAAATAAAGTGTACAAGAACAAGAATAGAACCGGTCGGGAGATGTGCTTGATTGCACAGATCAAATATTATGAGATGGATCAAGTCATTTTGGATCTAGGATCAGATACCAAAATTTTGCTAAAGACGACATGGGAGTGGATGGGAAGGCCTAAACTGCAATGGTCGCCAATTCAGCTGACAATGGTGGATCAACTAAATATCATTCCTATGGGGTGATTGCAGGGGATCAACGTTGATATTGATGGTGAAAGTGTATTGGTCGATTTTGAAGTCATCAAAATCGTTCATGATAGTAATCCTTACCCCGCGTTGTTAGGATTTGATTGGGCTTACGACATGGATGCTATAATCAACTTGAAGAATAGGCAGATGGTGTTGGAAAAGGATGGTACCCGAGTGGTAGTACCATTGGATCCTTCAAAAGGTGCATTCTATAAAGATCCTACCTAGCATGAGTATAGGGATACTGAATTGATTAGATTTATAAGCTCACCGTAGTAGGACGAATACTGGATTAACCCCACAACGGATGGAAAAATATGTTGGGAGTGCGACAATTTATGTGCTTCTGACTCTGATGAGGGGTTGGAGCACTGGCATAAATGTTTGCATGAAGTAACCACTAAACGATGTAACATGGTTACCAAATCTATGCATTGTGTCTAATCAAAAGTATGTGACTTGCGTTTTTATGATGGAATGGTGAATGCTGTCATGTTTCTAGAAACATTTGAGAAAAAGGTGCATGAGGAATAGAGATATGAAGCTTTGAACTTCGCATTGAGGACCACTCTAGCCTGCTGGTGGGGCGCACACAGAGAAAGTTGGGGCAGATGGACGGAGTTTTGAAAGTTGATAAGGTTGAGGTTTGTTCATGATGATACAAATCTCACAAAGAAATATGATGGCCAGAAGGATCTGTGCGAGTTCTTATTGACATACAACTTTGCTGATGGCTGGGAGTGTATTAACGAGGCCCTTCAAGAATTTAAGGAAAGAGTATTATGAATCAATAGAGTCGATAACATTGATACAACTTGATTGGGCTGCACAGTTGGATCAGACTCGAGAATGTTGTCAATAGTCCACTTGGAAAGACACGGCCAACAAAATTGTGTTGCAGGAGGAGATATGTAAGTGGAGAGGTGAATAATGTAGAAATTTATAAACACAATATTTTATTTCCGGATTCTCATGATCTAAAAAATTAATCTTATGTTAAATACGTAATCCTTCCACTTAATTCTTTGCAAAAATTAAATCACCAATTGCAAAACACATATGAAGCAAAATCAATCGCACATAACAAGATGTTTTACCGGGAAATATTAAAGCTAAAAACCCAAACTATCATATATTATGTATATCAATGGATCATGTAACAATCTCATACAAAGTTCAACTCATAGAGTTCTCAGTACAATATAAAATCATCACACATTGTCATGCTGAAATTTTCATATCTATGCACCAATTTCTTGCCTCCTGACAACTTGCCTCCACTGCGCAAACCCTACTGAAGAAGATCTCTGAATGAATTCGACCTTGCCTTTCCTTGACTGTACAATCCTCATAAGAATTTCCAATGTGTGTGTAGATGCATTGAATGCATCACTATAGTCACAACTGATAGTCCATCTCACCCTTTCACCTATCTCTCCACTGGGTCTCCACTGGATCTGACATGCAAGTAGTTAACTGTTGTATTTGTTTAGTTGCAAGTAAGACACTACTTGTGAATTAATTAAATAATTAATTCAATCATCTATCACTAGTGTATGTTTAGTTACAACTAGCACAACTGCGTTTAACTCACTGAACTAAGTTAAAATAAATAACAACTCACATAACTACTCTTCCAACTCTGTTACAACTTGCCACAATTAGTTATAACTAAGTCCTCCATGCATGAGTCACCAACCACCCTAGGAATTGCGTAATTCCTTCAGCCCACTGATGTGCCACATCTGTTCACTAAAATAAAGTGCTCCAAGAGAATAAGTTACTATTTATTGTCTGATTATGATTAAGGGCTAATAATAATCGACATGCATTCTATTTTAGATTTGCGATCTATAAATAGACTTCGCCCATCTTCTAAAAATATAAATTCATCCAAAGATAGAATTTTCTCAACCATTTAGAATCAACCTCCTTCTAATTTTAGAATATGCTCCACATTCTAAAAATAGACATACACCTAAAAATAGCCTGTGTGGGCCCCACCTAGTTTTCACTAGGATCAAGGAATGATGTTTCCGGATTCCACTTTCACCGTTTCTTGTTGCAATATTCAACACTCCCTCTCAACAAGAAAGGACTGTCTTTGCACGCACCCTACAAGTCCATGAATCTTCCTTGCAATACTTGCATGCAACACTTCCGAAACTAAATAGCCTCCAAAGAACTGAATCAGTATAATGCATCTATCATCAAAGTCTTATGACTTCTGCTAGTACAAATTGCACATGTCTTCTGGAACCACTGCGCTGTTGAACTCTCCACCCATGCACTCTACACTTGCTGTCACCTCTGATCCGCACTCTAGTATCTGACACTGTCACTTTGATATGATTGTATCAATCCAAATGATCATGCTACTGCTTCTCTGTGGGCGCCTCGTAGCTAGGTTCAATTCATGAGATCCACACCATCTCAATGAATCCTGCCCAGAAATATCTTCTTGGGATTACTCATGCATGTCGCCCCAGCTCTTACCTAGTGGTATAGCTGCATGCACTCCCTTTGCCCATCTGGCGTGAAATTTGTCTGCATGAGTGGTTGATCCCACTCCATGATCCTCATCTTGTGGCTGCTCCACATCCCGAGGTTCAATCTTACCTGCATGCAAATCCTGCTCCCTTTCAAGCTTCAATTGCATGTATTCCTCACACTTCCCAACAGTAGGAAGCTCCGTAGAAATACCATCTACTTCAATTCTGTAGAGATTCTTAACTCGAATCCCAACCTTCTTGGCTTTCCCTATTGCTTTGTGTCATAGGAAAATTTTTCCTTCACTAAAGACAACATCATAGCCTCTACCCTCTAACATTACGACTGATATTAAATTATTCTTTAAACTTGGAAAATGCACAAAATTTTACAAATGAAAGAGTTTACCTGGCGCCCTATGAAAGGTAATGGTACCAATGCTGGTCACAATGTATCATCCATCGTCACCCAACTCAACATGTATCTGGAGATCTTTCTCCACCAAGTCACTGAACAATTTCTCATCTCCCGTCATGTGAAAGGAAGCACCACGATCAAAGTACCACCCTGATCCCAATGCACTAGACACCATGCATGCAATCAATGAGAAGTTCAGCTCAAATTGGGAGGCAAGAGCCTCACTAGATGCAGCTCCAGCAACCATCTTGTTCTTCTTCTTATGTGGAAAATTTGTGGCAATATGTCCAAACTCGTGACAGTGAAAACACTTCACTTTGGACATGTTGTGCTTCTTTCCATCTTCTCCAGCCTTAGATCTAGAATGGAATTTCTTCCCCTTCTCCTTCTTCATCATCATGCATTGATGAAGAGCCATCCCTGGTGGTCCGCCTTATCTCCTCCTGCACTAGATCTGACCACAGTCACTCCCAATCTGGCAGTTTCTCCCGTCCATTGATAGAGTCTTGATAACTGTGCCAACTCTTCGGAAGCCCCAGGAGAGCCAAGATCACCAAGTCATCATCCACAACACTAACTCCTGCCCTCCCAATCTCATGCCTGCATTGGACAAACTTTGTCAAGTATATCATAATAGTGTCGTTATTCTCCATCTTGATTTTTCTGAGTTTATCCTTCAGCGCCAATTTCCTATGGTCGTTGCTGCTTTAGAAAATATCTATCAAAGCCTTCCACATTGCAAATGGAGTGGCTTTCCCATGAAGGCTTGACACAATATGGTCTTTCACACCTTCCAAAAAAATCCTACTCACCCTTGCTACTTTCTTTTTCCATGCGTCAAGTACCGTAGCATCCTCTGAAGTGGGCTTAGGAACATTGCTATCGATGAAATCCTTCAAGCCATTATATTCAAGCATCGCCTCCATCCTGTCCTTCCAGGCTATTTATTTTGAGCTTCCCTCGAGTGCATACTCCAACCGTAACCCATTGAAATCCATTTCAATGTTTACTCAACTGTCGCACTAAGAAATTCTTGCAGCAATTTCGAATTGTCCCACCAGCACAAAACTCAACACCGCTTCAATATTGCAATATCCAGTGATTAACACTGCTCTAATACCATGTAGAGATTTATAAACACAATAATGTATTTCTGGATTCTCCTGATCTAACAAATTAATCTTATGTTAAATACATAATCCTTCCACTTAATTCTTTGCGGAAATTAAATTGCCAATTGCAAAACACATATGAAGAAAAATCAATCACACATAACAAGATGTTTTACCGGGAAAGCTTAAAGCTAAAAACCCCAACTATCATATATTATGTATATCAATGGATCATGTAACAATATCATACAAAGCTCAGCTCATAAAGATCTCAATATAATATACAATCGTCACACACTGTCATGCTGAAATTTGTATATCTATGCACCAATTTCTTGCCTCCTGACAACCTACCTCCACTGTGCAATCCCTGCTGAAGAAGATCCCTAAATGAATTAGATCTTTCATTGACTTGAATGCGTAATCCTCATAAGAATCTCAAATGTGTGTGTAGATGCATTGAATGCATCACTATAGTCACAACTGATAGTCCATCTCACCCTTTCACCTATCTCTCCACTAGGTCTCCACTGGATATGATGTGCAAGTAGTTAACTGCTGTATTTGTTCAATTGCAAGTAAGACACTGCTTGTGAATTAATTAAATAATTAATTCACTCATCTATCACTAGTGTATGTTCAGCTACAACTAGCACAACTAAGTTTAACTCTCTGAACTGAGTTAAACTAAATAACGACTTAGATAACTACTCTTCCAACTCTATTACAACTTGCCACAATCAGTTATAACTAAGTCCTCCATGCATGAGTCACCAACCACCATTGGAATTGCGTAATTCCTTTAGCCCACTAATGTGCCACATCTGTTCATTGAAATAAAGTGCTCTAAGAGAAAAAGTTAGTATTTATTGTCTGATTATTATTAAGGGCTAATAATAATTGACATGCATTCTATTTTTAGATTTGCAATCTAAAAATATACTTCGCCCGTCTTCTAAAAATAGAAATTCATGCAAAGATATAATTTTCTCAACCATCTAGAATAAACCTCATGCTAATTTTAGAATATTCTCCCCATTCTAAAAATAGACATACACCTAAAAATAGCCTGTGTGGGCCCAACCTAGTTTAGGTGATTATTTTTCATTTGGATCAAGGAATGATGTTTCCGGATGCCACTTTCACTGTTTCTTGTTGCAATATTCAACAAAGCATGCAAGGCAAGCAATGATTATGTTGGAGGATGGCTTCATTGGAGTAGAAATACTACATAACATAATGAAATCAGGTGCATCTAGGAGGTACTGCGCCGAAGGAGCGAGTCTCGTGGAGTTCACCCTGAAAGTGACCGTTGGAACAATACAAGTTGATTGGAAAATTACTTGGTCGTTAAAAGGAGTGGGAGGGATGCAATTAATGAGCATATCTAGGCCGATCTACCGCAAAATCGACATTTATGAGGAGTATATAAAGGCGACGATGTGATTTGAATTCAAAATTTTCTATAAAGCAAGGATCTCGCTCCACATTCGAACACTTTACGTGCTAAGTGTTAGAAGTGAGAGTTTTTTTTTACAAGAAATCTAAGCTAGCTGTTGCATGTCAGAATACCACTTTGAAGTATATAGAGAAACCCTGATCAAGGGTGGGCTCAGCTACACATTCCTACCAGGAGTTGATCACACCATGACAGCTACGCCACCTGCAAATATCAAAGGGTTGAGGTTGCCCAGATAGCAGACCACAGGCACTGATCTGTCTGCGAAACCCAAGAAACAAATCATGAGATCCTCATCCTAGAGAAAAATCCTGAAGGAATGATGAACTAAGGGGGCCCAATATCGACAAAAGGAAAAGGTCATGGCGATAGAATCAAATGATGAGGAAGAAGAAGAAGCCTCAGAGGAAATTGAAACTGAGGAGGTTGAGCCTCTCTCGAGGTTTCATCCTAATATTACACCATGGAAGCAAGAGGCCAAGAAGTCGATGAAGGACCCCAATGTAGTAAAGTACAAGGTTTTCACACCATTGATTCCATATGAGATACTGGTTGAAGGAGACTTACTGGCCAAAGTACCTTAGCTAAGAATGGAGGATTTTTATTTTAATGATAAGAGAGAATACCCCCAATTTGAGTCGAGTCGTTATTTGCACCTACGGACCTACCCAGATGGAGTTACAAGATTAGATCCGATGAAATGGGTGAAGGGTATCTAGTAGTCAGGGATACTTAACATGCTCTATGTGCCATACTTAGGGTGAAGTCCTATCAATACCATTTGTGTGCGCTAATTACTGGCCTTGGCGCATGAAGATTTTTTATGGTTGGGGAATAATATCCCCATTACATAGATGTTTATTGGAAGAATTAAGGTCCTTATTTGTCTTGGTTCGGACCTCGTAGAAGATTTTATGGGTAAAATCTAGGACAAGGAGCTTGCGGATAATATGAAGAATGACTATGATCTGACAAAGGGAATCCAGGGTTATTTAATTAACTCCATTTCTGATAGAACTGTGCACTTCAGCACACACATTATTGTGGGTAATATTATGAGGAAGAGCCGCGAAGAGGAGGCTTCTGCATATGTAATAGCCTTAGCTACAGAGTGTGCCAAGGTCATTGTATATAACTGGGTTGGATACTTATGTAGTGAATTCCTAGCGGATTCCAGAGTAGCGTAGGAAGTGGGCAAGAAGTTCCACTATGCGTGGCTCTTTCTTCGCATTGCCTTGATGGAGTGGAGAGAGCTCGAGGGGTCAAAATTCGACATTGCAGACCTAGATCTATGCAAAGCATTTGGATACACTTCGCTATGGCATTCGACAGAGCCATCGAGGGTTATGTATGATAAATTCTTCTATGTCAGAGTTGAGATGAGCTTATGGACATTGATTAACCAAAAGCCCCGGTTATCACCAAGTATTGTGGATCAATATAGATAGGTCGTGAAGTTCAAAGAAAACTTCCATCACATCCACATTCATGTGAAGAAGGACCTCACTGGGGTCTGGTATGAGCTATCGTACCTGGTCAAAGAAGACGTCGAAGCCATCATCAACCAATGGCTAAGTGATTGGTTAAATCCTTTGTTTGAAGGCATAGAGATGATAGGGACAAGTGGGGCGAAACCCACTAAGCTAACAGGGAAAAAGGGTACGAAAGTCACTTCTCTGACTGGAAAGGAAACTGAAGTGAATAGTTTGGAAACTGGAGGGGATTATATTATTGACAGTGATCATGGCACAAATCCATTTGACCCCTCCTCCTCGTTTATCACCAAGTGAAGGAAGCCACATAAGGGAGGCATAAGAAATAAGGTCAAATTTAACAGGTCTACTGGCCCGACAGAAATGATCCTCATTGAGGGGGACATTAATGAGATAGGAGATTATGTGCGGAAAGTCAATGAGGATTTCTAGGGCAACATCGAAGAGAAATATAGAAAGTGCTGGAAGATGTCCAAAAAGGTTTGTAGGACATGCAGATGCAGGTGAGTGTAGTTTAAGCGAGTGTGGCTCCACCAAGAGAGGAAAAAATTGGTACAAGCACAACTATGCATGAGTTGGAGCTGACCTCTTATACCCATGTGGTGCCTATCCCTACGAGCACACTGCATTTTGATATGACAGAGTAGATGAAGCAGAAAGTCCTCTTGTAGAACATGATATTGAGTCTTACTGCGATGCCATTATAGGATCTGCATGAGTTCCACCAAAGCATTGATGAGGAACTAAATATCAGAGAACAACACACTCTTCTGGTTATTCAGGATGTCCAACAGGAGCGATAGAGCATGGCTGCAGAAAAAAAGATCAACATCCAAGAGTGCGAGGCTGAGGCTGCACAACGACAAAATATGGACCAATTTATCTCTAAGATGTGCAGCGAGCTACCAAATCTCGAGATTCAGGCTACAGTTGCACCTAATGAAAAAGTGGCCTAGCTAGCCACAACTGTCAAGGAATCTAAGGCTAAAGTTGATGAAGTTCTGAAATGAAGATGAAAATCGTTGAGCTGTAGATGCAATTACAACCTACCACTCTGCTAGAAGTCTAGGAGTAGCACACAACAAACCTAAAAGTGGCCACAACACAGATTGAGTCCCGCATATAGGAGTGTGTGGACATATTGGGATGAGATCTAGATGTCTGTTCATCACTGTAGGAGGACCCTCAGGTACAAAATATTGAGGCAGAAGTGTGAAAAAAAAATGAATAGTTGGATCATATCAAGGTCACTACAAAGACCTTAGTGCCAATACAACGACTTACCTGTCTACAAGAGTGTAAACTTTTACAGGAACATTTTGCAAAGCTACACAGGAAAGAGCAGCTAGTTGTAGCTAGAATGAATTTTTGGGAAGCTGAGACTAGTCAGCTGTCCCGAACTATTGAAAATAAGCTCAAAGCACTGTGCATAACTTAGAGAGGACTGGAGTAGAAGTCCACCGAGTAAGTTACAGGACCATTTCTTAGAGAAGTCTGGGATTTAAAAAAAACAGTGTGCCGAACAGTTCCACATTTTAAGGATGCCTTGAGTGGCATCAGAGCAAAGATCAATGGCGCGCCACCATTGTGACTCAGAACAAGTCACAATTTTGTGTTTGGGGCCTGTTAGAGATGGGGTCCCTACGAAGTAAGTAGCATAGAAATAATTCATAGATCGAGGAGTGGAGCGCGTAGCGCGAAGTATATTTTAATTCATAGGGGCTTTGGGGTGGGTCAAAGCCACTTATTATGTAATGGGATGGGATAAGTTTTGAGTGTTTGATTTGGATTTATGCAGGAACACAATAATACATAGAAAAAAACATAAATATAAATATGAAACAAAATAAAAGTTCATTTCATTAAAATCAAATGACTGAATAAATATGCTTACAGACATAATGGAAATAAACTATCTAGGGCACTGGTATCTTATCTATGAGAAGATATATGGTGGCTACAAGCCTCTGAACTATGTTAAAATGAGTACCAAAGGCCTCTTTATTGTTGAGAAACAATGGAAAACAATAAACATCCAAAAACCTAACCCTATGAGATGAAGTTCCAAAACTATGGGCCCCGTTTGGGTAAATTGGTACATCAAATTCTCGAGGACGTAACTTTGACATATGATCTTTGTTTGATGTGCTCAATACCTCATTAGAAATATCTATCCGAGGACTACAACCTTTAATGTGAGAAACATCAAAGGAACTTCAATGTTTCTCCCAGTTTTCCTAAAAAACGTTGTTTAGGGCTTGCCAACGGCTCTGGAAGTTCACGACCCAAAAAGATGCTAAAAATAGTAAGTTGTGCTGAAATTGAAAAATTGAAAGAAACGATGGTGGGGGTCCAAGTGGAATAGGTGGGTGGCCACCAATATCCACTTGGATCATTCCTCCTCCCTTAGGAAGCAATAGTCCCCATTGTGTTGAGTTCCTCCATGAGATGAGGAAAATTCTATTGAACTTGGTCCTCGGTGAGCCACTTGCCTTAGTGAGGGTGTATGGCCCATATCAGAGTGGGTGAAGCTTGTGGTGTGGTCTAGTAAGGTGCTCCTTCTACAAATGTAGCCCCACTTTTTCACCCACTTGTAATTTGTGTGGCACCCAATGCTAATCATGACACTGCTTGTACTTTGCATTGGATCTATTCAAGATGTTGTGGACTTGCTGGCAGACGTGTTGGATGCTTTCAATAAATTTGATTGCTTTATCAGCCTCAAAAAGTACAAGTGTGGATTGTTTCTGTGTGGTTGCATGAGGTATGGAAACATCAAGCGATGGCACACCTGGGGTCAGATCAATGGAGTGCTTGACCTGACACTGTAGAGGAACCTCTCTGGGTGAGGATAAAATGTCCTTGTATTCCTCCATGATTTTTTCCATCTATTTCTTCCTTGTAAGGGAGCCCTGTTTTGAGGCTGTGGCCATAATATTCTTCTGCTTAAATTTCTGCTCGATCTTGGCGGCATAGTGATATGTCATTCTAGGCGAGGTAATGTAAAGGAAATTAATTTCCTAATGAATGTATCTGTGCAAATAACTACGGTATTTGAGAACCAAATGTCTCTCTAAATCTTTAATACCCAATTTTGTGTGTAGGGTATGGAACAAATTCGCCAGTTTGTGCACATCTTGATCCCTTTGCTGCCGCAACGTGGTCCATTGGTTGTACTTATCCTCATAGCTCCCCATGGGGTAATATTGTTCCTTGATGCCATCTCGGAATGAATTCCAAGTGGGCACGGCTAAGAACAAAGAGAGTTCCCTCTTGTTATTTTTCTCACAGTAGGTTTCCCACCAATGTTTGACATGGGGGGCTGCTTTGAGAAGTACAAATCTTTTCTTAATCGGAGAAATCATGAACCGAGAAATAAAATTCCAACAAATTCAACCATCTATCTACAACGTCTGCATCTATCTAGCCTTCAAATACAAGAATGTCAAAGTTGACTTAATGTACCTTGAAAGGAGTGGTGCCTCTAGAGTGGCTACTGGATGTAGATGCATCGCCGGTGGGCAGTTGTTGAAGGATCTATGCAAAGATATCCATCTTTACGTTCCTCTATTTCTCGAGGGCCTCCTTGAGCAATATTTTGATAGGATCTCCTGCTCACTCATCTTTCTTTTCTTCCACCATGAGAGGTCATCGGGGTTTGTGAGGCTCATGTTGCAAGGGTTCAACCAGACCAAGCCCTAACTCCTTATACCATGACCTCGTTGGGGACATGCAAATAAAAATAGAGAAAAAGCAGACCGCTTTGATACCACTGATCCAGATTTATGCAGGAACACAATAATACAAAGAAATAAACATAAATAAAAAGATGCAGCGGAAATAAAAATTCATTTTATTAAAATCAAATGACTGAAATATGCTTACAGACATAATAGAAATAAACTAGCTAGGGCGCTGGTAGCTTATATCTAAGAAGATATGTGGAGGCTACATGCCTCTGAAATATGTTAAAATGAGGCTTGAAGGCCAATTTATTTTTGAGAAAAATGGAAAACCCTAAACATACAAAGACCTAACCCTAGGAGATGAAGTGCCAAAACTATGGGCCCTGTTTGGGTCAATTGGTACATTAATTTCCTAGGGGCGTAGCTTTGGCATATGATCTTCGTTTGACGCGATAAATTCCTCATTAGAAATACATATCTGAGGAATACAACATTTGATGTGAGCAACATAAAAGGAACTTCCATGTTGCTCTCAGTTTTCCCGAAAAACATCGTTTAAGGTCTCAAAACGGCTCCGGAAGTTCAGGACCCGAAAAGCTGCTAAAAACAGTAAGTTGTGCTGAAACTAAAAAAATGAAAGAAATGATGGTGGGGTTCCAAGTGGAATAGGTGCATAGCCACCAATATCCACCTGGATCATTCCTCCCACCTTAGGAAGCAATGGTATGATCCAGGTGGATATTGGTGGCCACCCACCTTTTCCACTTGGACCCCCACCATCGTTTCTTTCAGTTTTTCAGTTTACTAATTCAGATTTATGCAAGAACACAATAATACATAGAAATAAACATAAATACAAATATTCAGTGGAAATAAAACTTCATTTCATTAAAATCAAATGACTAAAATATGCTTATAGACATAATGGAAATAAACTAGTTAGGGCGTTGGTAGCTTATCTCTGAGAAGAGATGTGGTGGCTAAAACCTATAAAATGTGTTAAAATGAGGCTCTAAGGCCTATTGATTGTTGAGAAATAATGGAAAATCATAAACATCCAAAAATCTAACCCTAGGAGATGAAGTGGCAAAACTATGGGCCCCGTTTGGGTAAATTGGTACATCAACTTCATGGGGATGTAACTTTGGAATATGATCTTCGTTTGATGCACTCAATACCTTGTTAGAAATATCTATCCGAGGAATAAAACATTTTATGTGAGAAACATCAAATGAAATTCCATTTTTCTCCCAGTTTTCACAAAAAAATGTCGTTTAGGGCCTCAAAATGGCTCTAGAAGTTCAGGATGCAAAAAGCTGCTAAAAATAGTAAGTTGTACTGAAACCAAAAAATTGAAAGAAACGATAGTGGGGGTCCAAGTGGAATAGGTGGGTGGCCACCAATACCCACCTGGATCAATGTTGGACTCTGCCCATGGTTTTGGACCATGGTATTGTAAATGCCAGACCTATATAAGGATTCTAGATAGAGGTCAAAGGATAGGTTTTGATGATAGATCTAATGAGATGCATTTGGATGTAAGATTGTCATAAGTACAAGTATGTGTTTGGGTTAGAGGAAAATACTCCTGAAGTTGTGTGTGCAAAGACCTTAGGAAGCTTGTAGCTATGTGTGTAGACCCCTGCAGCTATGTGCGCAGGGTGGAAAGTGAATGTATGAGAAGGATCTGGCTATTAATGAAAGAATTGTTGAGAAAGATATGCGTTATAATAATTTGTTTTATTTTACTTACTGTTTCTGAATATCTATGTTGAATAAGGGTTTTGATTTGTAACTGAATAACACAATCTTGTTTATGATTATTTAAATTGTTTAATGCATGAATAAGTACTTAGATCATGTAATCTGTGAGTAAATTCAACATATGTGTTGAACAACACTTGTATTATTGATATATCTAGCCTGCGAAGCTCTGTTATGAAGGGAAAGCCCTAAATCCATGATCCTCTATCCCTCTAGATGAAAAAACTTGGTTATAGCACCCCCCTATATTACCTCGGGTGAGACTTCAATCTGCACAAGCATATCATTGTCGAAAGGGCCGGTAATAGTGGGTTTTGTTGGACTGCATAGCTAGATTAAACCTGGGTCTAGACCCCCCAAGCCAACAAGCTACACCCCCATGAACCTATGTTATAATAATTTATCTTTCATGTTTAGGAACATATCTACATAGTATCACATCTGGTCCCATCTTATATAACTGTCCTACTATTAATGAAAATTCAGTTGCCTTAACCACTAATTATTTCTTTTGTTGTGCAGTATACTCTGAACGATACATTCCTATGGTAAAAAACTTAATGATATCTACGAAATGGTCATCTTCCACTCTAATTTCAAATAACTACACATCAAGGAAATTAACCTCTATTCTGGTTGGTTCTTCCCTTGTTTCCAGTCTTGACAAATGGTTAGGTTCTGAATTTAGACTCCTTGGTTTAAAAATGATCTCAAAGTCATATTCCTGGAATAAAATTAACCATATGCAAATATTTCCTTCTAAGACAAGCTTATTAACCAAATATTTTAGTGCAGAATGATCTATAAACATTTTAAAGTGTGACCCCAACAAATAGTGTCTAAAATTCTGCAAAGCATACACCATGGTCGTTCCTTCCCTTTTTTTAGTCACTGTAATTCTTTTATGCTTTAGATAAATTACTACTTGCAAAATCTATAGGATGATCAATCTCTCATGCATCAGGTTGTGCCATTACCACTCCCAAAGCTATACAAGAGGCATCCACATGGACATGGAATTCTTTATTCCAATAAGGGAACACTAGTATAGGTTCAACTACCATTTTTTCTTTCAATGTATCGAGGCTCTTCTGACATTCTTCATTCCACTAAAAAGTTACATCCTTCTTCAACAATTTCTCCATAAGCCCAGTTGTTAGTATGAATCTTTCGTCATAAAAGATCACTTTAGCTACGCATAAAAAATAGCCCTAACATCGATTATGGCTGCAAAATATCTTTAAGTTTGCTGCACAAATTCAGATCTAAGCACAAAAGACATTAGGCAGATAAAATATAATATGGCTCCATAAATCCAATAGATAAGACAAGAAGAATGTATTTGAAAGAATTTTATATTATATCAAAGAATGGGGCACCTGAGAAGAAAACAAGAAAGGTGTCTTCCGGTTCTCCTCAGTGGGATGGGTTCTTGAAAGTCCTTAGTGTTTCAGATCTAACATTTCTCTCTCTTATGGCTGTAGAAAAGCAAACATAGAACTTAATGGGAGTTCACAAAGCAAAATGGAAAATGGTGACCAAGAGTAGATCCAAAGTGATCTAATGCAATGAAGGTGACTAATGAATGGGGAAAACCCCCCTATTTATAACAAAATATTGGGGCGGTCTAGAACTCGGTGCATGAATAAAATATTATTAATCGAATTCTAGAAGCACCTTTAGGAATATTTTATTATATTTGTTGGAGGGAAAAGGATTCTTGACTTGGGTCAATTCCTTTATTTATAAATAATAAATAAATAAATGATTTATTTATCATTTTAGGGGAATGATGGGAATATAATTAAATAAATAATGGTTTATTTAATTATTTATGTATGATTTAGTCAAATTTAATTAAGAATATTATTTAAATAATGATTTAAATAACTTGTTCTTAGGAAATAATTAAATAAATAAGGATTTATTTAATTAATTTCCTTGTTTTGGGTTAAATGTGACCAAATGAATTATTTTATATGGTGAAAGCAATTTTACTTAGGGTAAAATTGGTCTTACATGGTGTACTTGGGTTTATCTAATAATAATAGGTTAGATGACCAAAAAAATGGTGTAACAGATTGCCCCCCAACGTACGAGTGTTAGGAGCAAATCGTATGACCGAAGTACGTTGTAAGAACTCAATCACTAGATATCAAAAGGGAAGTGAGAGAGAGAAGTGTAATGTTGTCTGATGTGTTAAAGGACTAGACCCTGAGGAGACGAGACTTACAGGTGCAACAAGTCTCTATGAAGTGGTACCTATGCTAAAGGCGGCGGGGGAGGCATACCTATGTTCGCCAAGACAAAGTACAAAAAATAAGGCGCCTGGAAAACCACGGAATGCAATAAGTACAAAGAATAAGGCGCTCAGAAAACCACGGAACGCAATAATGAAGCATGTGTTGGCCGAAACATGGGCCAGATAAATAACATGATGAATCCCACATACATGTGATGCCTGGAATAATCGTCAGGACTTATACAATAATATGGTAGTACATGAGATACAAATACACCCAAATGCCCCCTACACACGGGGAAGGGCTTGTAACATATGATTGATACGTGCAAATCGAAGGGGCGGCGCAAGCGGTGGAGGCTGATATCATCAAATGGGAGGAGCTGCATTAGGGGCGGAAATGAAGTCATCCGGGCATGTGGGGGGCTACCTGCAGGGCCACCCCCTCATGAGGGTTGAGACATCTCACACATGCCCGGAATCACCAATAGCTGTTGTTGCATCACTAGACCATGCAGTGCATAGATCACGATCATGCTGTGAAGAGCTCAAACCAATGGTACAATGCCCCCTAGCCCGGGCTTCTAGAATAAATGAGTTGATGTCGATAGAAGTAGGTCTACCATAGGTGAAGAAATAAGGGATCCCCAACTAAGGCACGAGGGAAAATAGTAGAGTGACGTACAAGTAGACACTGATGATGATGATGGAATGATGAAAGGTCCAAAGGGGACCCGAAAAACATGAGTACAAAATGGTATCTCATGACGGAAATCGACACGAACAAGAATAAATATGGGGGTCAAGCGGTGCCCCAAGGAAAAGTGTTGTAAGTGAGGAAATTCGATTTGGAGAAGAGGGAAAGAAAGACTTCGTGGATAACATGTGTCCTGGTGAAGTAGTGAATGATAAAAACAAACATACGCTGGCTATCTACAAGGAGATAAAACATGCAGTTCGAGTGGGAAATGCTAAGGGTAATATCTCTTAAGATAGAGTGCATTGCGAGGATTAGGAAGGGGGTGGCCTTCAAAGTCCTCTAAAATATATGCTCCCTTCCCCAGATCTTTACTGATGCTGTAAGGACCTAGCCATAATGAGTCAAACTTCCCATGACCAAGGGTATCGTGGGCCTGGTCGTATACTAGAACAAGGTCACCTTCATGAAAGGTGCGAGGGTGTACTTTTCGGTCATACTGAGCTTTGGTGCGCTTTTTGGCCGCTTCGAGAGTTTGCAATGCAACGCGATGGTCTTCAGAGGCGCGCTCAAGCATGATAAGTTGTTGTTCGAGAGGTTGGGTATTAGGGAGAAGTTCGACAGCCAAGTGAAGGGAAGGGATTTCACATTCGATTGGTAAGACGACCTCCTCGCCAAAGACAAGGTGGGAGGCGATAAACCGTAAGAAGCGAACAAAAGACGATAGTCTGTCAGGCGGGGGAAGAGACAGAGATTAATTGGTTTTGTGTTTATTCATCGTTCGTTGAAGCATGGTCTTAATAATTTTGTTGACCGCTTCAACTTGACCATTACCTTGGGGGTAATAGGAAGATGAATATTGGTGTTCAAAAACCAATAGGGAGGAGAGCTCATGCCAAATTTGATCTTCAAAATGTCAGCCATGGTCTGAGACTAACTGTTTTGGAACGCCGAATCGGCCAATGACATGGTTAAAGAAAAAGAGGGCTACAGTAGCTGCCGTATTGTTGAACGTAGGCATAGCTTCAGCCCATTTAGTGAAACAGTCAACCGCCATGATGATATACTTGTGGTTACCAGCTGATGGAGGTCGACATTCCATGAAGTCGATGGCCCATTTGCAAAAAGAACCGGCTGTGATGACAAGATGGAGAGGAGTGGGAGGAGCTCGCGCCTTGGGGTGAAATGTTGGCAATTGGAACAATGTTTGACTTCTTCAATGCAATCACTGAAGAGAGAAGGCCAAAAATACCCAGCACGCATGATTTTTTGGGCGGTGGCGAGGTCGGAGAGGTGGCCACCACAAGCGCCACTATGACAGGAATTTAGGACTTGCTCGGCTTCATCGTGGGTGAGGCAACGAAGAAGGATAGTATCGACGCCGCGACGATAAAGGTCGTCGTCGATTAGAAGGTAGCGAGAGGCTTGGTGTTGGATACGTCGTCGAGCATCATGATCAAGGTGAAGGGCGAAATTTTGGGTTCTCAAGTAAGTAAGGATGTCACCGTACCAAGGATCATCGGTGGTGATGGAAAACAAATGTTCATCGGGAAGAGCGTCATTAATTGGAGTATCTTGCTTTCAGGTAGGCAAATCATAAATGAGTTCAGCTAGGACTAAGCCTTTCTTACTTTTTGTGGTGAAAAATTCATGGTCAAATTCTTGGAGAATAATGACCCAACGGGCGTACTTCCCATTGCGGATGCGGCGACTCAATAGGAAAGCCATGGGTTTGAATCAGTCACAACCTTGGTGGAGCGCATGAGGATATAATGACGTAATTTTTGGACCAAGAACACGATAGCTAGTGCTAATTTTTCTTCATTCGAGTAGGACATAGGTGGACCGACAAGGTTCTTACTGACATAATAGATCACATGTTCGACATCGTTATCATCCTCCTGGATAAGGACACCAGCAACCGAATAGGTGGAAGCGGAGATGTATAGAATGAAATCTAAAAGTCAGGGGGACGGATCAAGGAAGCGGATGTGAGGGCATGCTTGAGGGCATCAAAAGACTCTTGAGCGTATGTATCCTAGACAAAAGGGGTGTGAGATCGAAGAAGTCTAAGGAAGCCGTGTGCAGTAGTGGCGTAGTCAGGAACGAATCGGCGAAGAAAATTAGCTTTGCCTTGGAGACTTTGTAGCTGGCGTAAGGTACGAGGCAAAGGAAGTTCAAGAATGGCTTGAACCTTCAAAGGGTCGAGAGTTATCCCGTCTTTGGATATGATGAAGCCGAGGAGATGACCGGCAGGAACACAGAAGACACATTTCGAAGGGTTAAGGCAAATGTTATACTTGTGGCATCAGAGAAAAATGGTATGCAGATCATGAAGGTGTTGCACCCGATGTTTAGAACGTGCAGTAAGGTCATCTAAATAGGCAAGGATAACATGGGCTAAGTCATGGAAGCAATAAGACATGGCTCGTTGAAAGGTGGCGCCAGCATTTTTAAGGCCAAATGGCATGACTCGGTATGCGAAAGTGCCCCACGGACTAATGAACGCGGTTTTAAGTTGATCAACACGACGGATAACAATTTGGTTGTATCTGGAGAAGCCATCCATAAAGGAGAGAATCTCATGCTCTGAACACTCATCGATGATTTGGTTAATAAATGGTGTGGGGAAGTTGTCTTTGGGACAAGCTTTGTTCAGATTGTGAAAGTCGGTGCAAACACGAATGGTGCCTTGTTTTTTGAGGACGGGAATTGGGTTAGACACCCAAGTGGTATATTCAATGGGGTAAATGAAACCAGCCTGCCAGAGCTTGTCAATTTTAGCTTTGATAGCTTCACGTCTAGAAGGATGGATGGGTCTGAACTTTTGATGAATTGGAATGGCATCAGGCCATGTGTCGATGTGATGTTCGACAATGGCAGGATCGAGTTCGGGCATTTCTGAGTATGACCAGGCGAAAACATAACGAAATTCTTTGAAGAGTTTCGTGTAGGCTTCAAGTTCTTCCGGGGTGCATTGGGCGCCCATAGTGATGTGTTCTTCAATACCTGGCTTGACAGAAATGTCGATTTTGATGGTGGGAGAGATATTAGCCATATTTCCTTCTTCAAAAGCGTTAGGTGCAGGAATGGGGTTTTTGAACCAATCAACTTTATCAGGAATGAAGTCTTTGGATTCGAGGGCATATTGGTCATGGGATTGATGTGGGAGGAAATATGCACGATGGTGCATATCGTCCCATGGAAAATCAGGGTTGGTCATGGCTTCCATGATGTCTTCATCGGACTGGAAGATGGGAAGAGAGGATGGAAGAGGTTGATCTGAGGAGGTAGAGGGATGAGACTCTGGATTGTGATGGGAAGGGCTCACAGGTACGATGTCATGTGAGGTGACAGAGTGAGCAGTTGAATGATCAGGCGAGGCATCGGGGGAGGGTACTAAGGGGTTGGTATCCAAGAATCGTGGTGATGAGGAAAGGTAGGAAATGGTGGTTGAATTTTCAGTCATTTCAATATCAGGAGGAGAAATTATAATCATGGTAGACAGGTGGTCCGGTGTGAGGGAAGAAGGATTACGTGCAAGGGCGGTTTCGAATTGGCGGTATGTGGCTAAAGAAGCACGATACTCGTCAAGGCAGGGGCAAAGGTGGGTATAGTGGCCATGGAAATTGCACAAAGAACAAGGGTGATTGGTGCGCAAGTTTTTAAGTTTAGGGGTGGAATCCGATATGGTGACATGGAATTCTGGGATGTCTAATTCTGGAAATGTTCATTAACCATGATCTTGAGAGGTGGTAATTCCAGATAGGTATGAGTGGTGTGACCAACAAAATCACACAGAGCACACTGGATGGGATGCTTGGGAGGCTGAGGAGGGGCAGGGTGGGGCGGGGTAGGTTTGTCCTTTGATGCCCCCCTGCGAGCTTTGCCATTTGTACTCTAAGCGGTTGCAACAGGAGGCGGTGCTTGTTGAGGTGACTGAGGTACTGTAATAGTAAGAGAAGTCGTGGGGATTGGTTGAACTGGGGTCAAAGTAATATATGGTTTAGGGTGACCTGGCGGAGTGGTGGCTGGAGGGTCAAGATACCAGACGGGTATACCCAAGGTCAAGTTGGGGAGGGATAGGGTGGCCAAGGTAGGGACCGAATAAGCTCTGGGAGGGTGAGAGAGGAAAGGGATCTGACCAGCATGGAAATGGCCAGGAGGAATGGTGCCAAGGGGGTTGATTTCAGGGGAAATCAACCCATGAGGAGTGGCGGTAGAAGGAGATTTAGAAGGAAGAAGGGTGGCTAACGGGGGCGAAGGGATAGGAGCTGGTTGAGGTTGAGATTGCTGACTAGCCAAAGTGGGTATGGTAAGGTTAGCCCAAGATGATTGTATCATGAAAACGTTCACCAAGTTAGGATTAGAGACGGGAGGGGAGTCGAAAAAGGTGCCAAGAAAGGAGGAGTCTTTGTAGACGCCGGGGGAAACACTGGTCAAAGAATCAAAAGTTTGCTTGTTGGTGACAATAGAGATGGTGGAATCGGGGGAGGTCTGAGATTTTGGTTCATGGTAAGTCAACTGGTCAATGGTGACAATCTTTCCGTTATGAGGGAAGAACATCTTGATGTGGACTGCGGATAGGACGACAGACATGGCATAGGTGTAACTACACCCCAAAAGGATGTTGTAGTCAAGAGGGGCGTTGATAACTTCAATGTCGACACAAACGGTCTTTCCGGCAAGGGTGATAGGACAGTTACAAAAAATGCCAATGGGCTGGGAGGCATGGCCATCCCATGCACGAAGGGTGATGGTGGAAGGGGCCAGTTTAGGGGATCCAATTTGTTTCCAAACCGAGGCGGAAATTATGCAGGTAGATGCCCCCTCATCAATAATACACCGGGCAACATTGGCGTTTCAGATTTTGACTGGGATTTGGAAAGCAACCAAAGGAGGGAGAGGGGGATGGTCTGACTGACGGGCGTCGAAAACAATCAATTGGTCATCAACAGGATCTACAACACCCACGGCAGATAGTAGAGCCCTCTTTTGAGAAGGATACGACTGGAGGAGTTCCAGTGTTGAAATGGCAGCATGAGATTGGGCCAGATCATCTACTATGCTGTATGAATGGGAAGCCCGACCAGAGGCAACATTTCGACATAATGGTCCCTTAGAAGGCTTGAGATTAACCTCAGCTTTGGGCGGAGGGAGTTGTAAGGGACCATTGGGTGTCGATAGAGGCTCTATAGGACCTGACGATGGAGACTCGGAAACAGATGGAACGGGAGGTGTGGAATACTGATGGGATTGAGTTTGAAGGTTGAGGTCGACGGTGAGAGGAGGGCCAGAGGCCATCATGAGAATATGGTAATCAGAGGAACCCGAAGGGGAAGGTTGAGTGGTTACCAGAGCATGAGGAGGTTGAGTGGCCACAAATCCTTGTTGAGGGAAAGGATCGGTAAACACAACGGTTTGGGAAGTAGTTGGAGTGGGAGGGATTGTAGGGGAGGAGTGTTGCCCCCTCACGGTGGCCTGATATTCCCACATCTGCCACATTTTTGGGAATAAAGGACAATCGTGAGTGTAGTGACCATAAACATCGCAACAAGAACAGGGCTTATTGGTGCGAAGCGGCCTGTCCAGCTTAGGCTGAGGGCCCTGTGGCTGATTGGCAGTGGTAGAGTCATTACTGGAAGGATTGGATCCACGATTACCAGAAGCGGATTGATTGCCTCGTCTCCTTCTTTGAGAAGGAGGAAAATTAGGTGCCCCCTGCTGTGACAATTATTGCTTTGGAGGGGGTAGTAAGTGCGGTTGCGGGGGTGGAAAAGGCAAGGGAGTGGGAGGTTCAAATGCTAGAGGAGCTGGGACACCAGGTTGCGGATATGGATAAGGGGTAGGGTGGGCAGCAGTAAGGTAAGCAGGAGGGTGGGAAAAAGGAGGAGGCATGCCGTAGCATGAATACATGCTACCTGGAGGGGAAAAAATGCCGGAGGGGCTAGCCCCTGGAGGAAAACCATGGCCCGGAAGAGGTTGGGCAGAGGTATGTGACAGGGCTCCAATGATACCATCGGTAGAGTGAGATGCCCCCAAGGCATTAGGGCCATCGGGTTTGGGAAGGTCAGGGAGGATGGTATAAACATAACCAGATTGGGCGTAGATAAGGTCATACTTCAAGGCTATTTGGAGGGCGGCTTCTTCGGTTTGGGGAAAATGGGATGTGACATATTTTCCAATGGGAGGTAAGAGAGAGCGAAGGAACCAGTCTATGTAAACCCGATCTTCAAAGGGGGGAGCATGACACAAGCTCCGTCTTCGCCGCCATTATTGGACATGAGCGGAAAGGCGGGTCAAAGAGGGTTGATGAAAAGAAGTTAAGAGTTCAGTACTAGTGTCGTATCGGAGGGGGAGCTGGAAGTAAGATAGAAAGGCTTGGGAAATGGTCGCAAAGGTGGTATGGGAAGAGGTGGCTTGATCAACATACCATTTGGAAGCTTCGCCGGTGAGCGTGCGTTGGAACAAACGAAGACGGATGGAGTCATCGGTGATGGAATTGGAGGAACACCACATGTGGAAAGATTGGATATGGTTAGATGGATCTTCACTAGCAAGGCCTTCGAATTTGGGAATGTAGGAGGGGAGCTTGGTTGGCATAGCAGGCCAACTAACATCGTGGTGAATAGGATCATTAATTAGCTGATTAAAGTCGGGGAGACTAAGGCCGGCCATATAAGGGAGCAATGGGGCAGTCGAGGTAGGTCCCAAGGTGGTTCCATTGGAAACAGACCCAGCAGTAGTACTGGGGTTGCTGCTGGTAGTTGGCCCTGAAGTAGACATGGTAAAAGTGACAGGTGGAGAACCAGGAGTAGGGGGAGAACCCGAACAATCAGAGGAAGAGTCGGAGTGCGGACTCGAGCAAGGACTTACTCGATGACGATGGGAAAGAGGAAGTAGACCAAGCGAAAAATGAGGGTGAAGGCCAATAAGTCTCTGAGAAAGGCACCTTGGGGGCGTAATGATGACGGGAAGAAGAAAAAACCGACAAGGGCAGGGACAAAATCAAGTGAGGTCAAGGGCAGAGAGGTGCAGTGAAAATTGATTTTAAAGTCTTTTCCAGGCGGTGTTAACTAGGTGCTTCTTCACTTAGGGTCAGTGTGTGGCATGCGTTAATTTTAATTGTTTAAACCCAAACGTTTTGAGAGTAAAATAAAAAGTGTGCTGTGTAACTGAAAATAAATCTGCAGTAAATAAAATGAAAAGATCAGAAAATTAATAGCTACTAATGCATCAATGTAACCCAAGAAGGCGGGTCTCTCAAAACTAGTCTATAAGAGGGAAAAAACTAAGCCAAGCACGCAAAAAGGAGGCCAATAGATCAAATTTCAGGAGGGACTAGGATCTAAAGGAGAAATCTGCTGAAAAGTGGTGCAGAGAACAACAAATAGGCAGAGGCAAGGTTGCTGCTAAAAAGGAGGAGATCAGCTAAAAATAGAAGAGACAAGGCGATGGCCGTGGAAAGGAACCCAAACAAAATGATATGAGGTGATTTGAGAGGGAGAAGAGCTGATCTAAATGGATCTGAAAAGGAGGTATCAGATCTAAGAAAAATAAAGTTGAAACTTTGAAAATTCAGACTTCTGAAACAACAAAGACTCTCCCACAAAAAGTGGAGGGTACTAGAGCCCTAAGGGGCAATATTCCCTCTTAGTTGAGTGAAGAAGATCAGAAACAGGTCTATACGGGCAGAGATGGAGGCTGGAAAACCCTGACAGAAGCTTCATACAAGCCCAGAAAAAGTGCTGAAAAATTTGCAGAAAAAGTGCAGGTCGCAGGTTCTGACCTGTTTTCAGTCCAGGTCACAGGTTTGGGGCAGAAAAGTGCGTCCTCAAGCTCAGGTCACACTTTTTGGGCCGATAAGTGCAACCTGCAGATCCGGCTGTCTCGGCGGCAGATTTCAGAAAAAATTATCGTCTCAGCTGTGGCTGATGTCTGTCACCTGCGCAATAAGGCCAGAAACACACGGATGTGAAAAATTTGATTGTTTGAGGGTTTTTGGGGTGAAAAACACCATAAAATTAGGGAAAACAGAAAATGGAAGAGAAACCCTAGAGTCTGAAACAGTTCGATATGCAGGAATATATAAAACGACAACGGTCGTAAAATAAAACCCATGTGGAGTCGCCAATTGTTAGTATGAATCTTTCATCATAAAATATCACTTTAGCTACGCATAACAAATATCCCTAACATCGATTATGGTTGCAAAATATCTTTAAGTTTGCTGCACAAATTCAGATCTAAGCACAAAAGACATTAAGTAGATAAAATATAATATGGATCCATAAATCCAATATACAAGACAAGAAGAATGTATTTGAAATAATTTTATATTATATCAAAGAATGGGGCACCTGAGAGGAAAACAAGAAAGGTGTCTTCCGGTTCTCCTCAGTGGGATGGGTTCTTGAAAGTCCTCAGTGTTTCAGATTTAACATTTCTCTCTCTTTGGTTGTAGAAAAGAAAACATAGAACTCAATGGGAGTTTACAAAGCAAAATGGAAAATGGTGACCAAGAGTAGATCCAAAGTGATCTAATGCAATGAATGTGACTAATGAATGGGGAAAACCCCCCTATTTATAACAAAATATTGGGGCAGTCTAGAACTCAGTGCATGAATAAAATATTATTAATCGAATTCTAGAAGCACCTTTTAGGATATTTTATTATATTTGTTGGAGGGAAAAGGATTCTTGACTTGGGTCAATTCCTTTATTTATAAATAATAAATAAACAAATGATTTATTTATCATTTTAGGGGAATGATGGGAATATAATTAAACAAATAATGGTTTATTTAATTATTTATGGATGATTTAGTCAAATTTAACTAAGAATATTATTTAAATAATGATTTAAATAACTTGTTCTTAGGAAATAATTAAATAAATAAGGATTTATTTAATTTATTTCTTTGTTTTGGGTTAAATGTGACCAAATGAGTTATTTTATATGGTGAAAGCAATTTTACTTAGGGTAAAATTGGTCTTACATGGTGTACTTGGGTTCATCTAATAATAATAGGTTAGATGACCAAAAAAATGGTGTAACAATAGTGATTTGAGTATACCCCTTGATGAACTTCCTGATATGTCCCAACGTAGTGCAAATTTGTATTACTATCTTAGGTGGAGCCAAGTTCACAATGATATCAATCTTAGCAGGGTCACCATTAGTCCTTGCTTATAGACAATATGTCCCAACAATATATCGAAAGGTACAAAAAATATAAACTTATTTAGGTTCAAAGAGATATTATATTGTCTACATGTTTCGAGCATAAGTCTTAAACTTCCAACATGTTTGCTCAAAAATCCAAATACTATCCAATCATCAAAATATACCTCTAAAAAATTGTGGACGTATTCCTTAAAAGCTAAGACCACCACACTAGAAAATATAGCAGGCATTTTTTTAATCCAAAAGGAATTATTTTGTATTGATATGAGCCCCGTTCTGTAGCAAATGTGTACTTATACCGATCTTCAGGTGCAATCCTAATATGATGATAACCTGAGAATCCATCTGTAAATGATTAAGATTCTTGACCTCCTACAATGTCTAGCACTTCATCTATGAAAGGGGTAGGGAAGGGATCATGTAAAAATGCATCACTCAACTTTCTCAGGTCAACACAAATCCTAATTTCTCCTTGAGTCTTATTCTCTTTCACCACCATAGGACTCGCCCATTCTGATTCTTCTACATTTTCAATAATTCCTGCTGCTATCATATTATCAAGCACTACTTTCACTTTCTCCTTATACCTCGGGTTCAACCTATAAGGTATTTGTTTGACTGGATTTGCATCGGGCTTAAGGGGAATCTTCATGACTCCTAGATCTCCTATTATACCCTTCATCTCTGAAAACATGGAGGGAAACAATTCTTGATATTCATGAATTAACTATGTAACTTTATTGACTACCTCGTCATCCCAGTAGTCTCCTATTATTGTAAACTTGGGTTCCTTTTCTTATCCTATGTTTCCCTTCTTGGTATTTATTGGATTTGTTTGTCTGGTATCTACAGCTCAGGTCCAGTTACTTCTCGCTGTCCTTTTGACTCTTCTATGTCGATATTGCGGGGATCTTCTTCTTCATCTACAGTATGGTTATAACACTCCAGTTCATTTTCTATCTGTGAAGCTCAATCAAGTTGCTTCCATGCCAGCGGGGTGACATTCTCAAATATCCTCTTCTTGATTCCTTGAAGGGCCAAATATATGTATGGGAAATCGTCCTCAAATTTGAATGTTAATATGAGGCCATCAACCATGCCTGCACAATTCATGGTACCATGTCGAAGCTTCATTTCTAGGTACCCATTCTTAGGGCTTGTCTGTAATGTATGAATGAATGGATCCATGTACCCATTATTGTTATGGAATCTCCTTCCATGTTGTAGTGCATAGCTAGATATTATTCCTAGGATTAGTTTCACCATCATATTTTATCTCTATCTCGGTATCTATTTTTCGAAACCTTATTCATTTCAGTCTTCGAAATTTCTACCAACCCCCTATATTATTCTCGTGTGCATTCCACCATCTAGCAGGGGTAGCTTTCAGGGATATATCCAAGGATGAAAACATTTTATTTATAGAATTTTTTCTTCATAATCATTAAGAAAAGTATTTACATCACCTAAGCCATCATAATAAGGAAGGTTACGTACCTCAGATATCATACAACGAACTGATTTTGTAATTATTAAACATCACCTTGTGGATACTTCATGTAGCCTATTCTGCTAGTTATCCAAATCTTCTTCTGAGTCCGAGGTACAATAACTATCATACTCCCAACTCAACTTGCACTCTGTAGTAGGGTTAACACAATCATGTTCCTTCACTTTCATTTGATAAATATTGTCTATGTAAATTGTGTAGTATTCTTCTTTGATGGTTTCGTGTATCTTAATCCTTCTGAAGGATCCAAGGGAACAATTAATCTCATATTATCTCCTTCAAATATCATATATCTCTTGTTCAAATTAATTATGGCCATATTTTCAAATTCTCAATCAAATCCAAGCAATGCAGGATAAGGGTTACTGTCATCAACAATCTCTATTACTTCAAAATCATCCATAGTGTGAAATCCTTCAATATCCACTATGACACACGGTATTATTCCCATAGGGAAGATATTTTTTTGATTTTCCATCCTTAACTAAATAGGTGACCATTGTAGCTTCAACTTAACCATTAATTCCCATTTCTTCTTCGTCAAGACATTAGCATAAGATCCCAGATCCATAATATTTTTATCCATCTCAAATTTTCCTATCTATGCACAAAGACTCATCTCTCTTATGGTTCTCTTCTATTGATCCAAGTTATTGACTGCGTAAATCTCACTTCATGGTGTTTCTATGGATGCAAAGGAATCTATCAACTCCTGAAGCCCTTCTACAACATTTTGATCTCTTAACAATTTCATACAAGTTTGCAGAAAATATTTTAAAATACCTACTTGATTTGTTGAATCCTGGTCTTGTGTCAAAGCTTTATCCTGTGTCGGAGCTCGGTTCTGTATCGAAGTTGATAACATGTCACAGTTTCTTTTTTATCAAGCTTTGACTATTCACTAGAGGTCAAAGCTCTAACATCCATAAAACTTCACTTCGCTTCCATAAATACTTCTTTTTCTTTCTGAATATAAAAAACAGGAGCTTTCTCAACAGTCTTTTTGACGCATGCACTTTCAGATTATTTCTTTTCATCCACTTTATCACTACTGGTCGCAACTCCACTTTTAGTGACAATACTAACTTGAGGTTCATTAGTCTTCCTTTCAGTAGCCATCATTTGAATATTTTTTCAGCTATTGATTCGTATTTTCTTTCATATTCACCATAAGTACAAGACATTCAATTACATGGTCAAAGGATTTATAGTACTTACATGTTTTTGTGGGGTTCCAGCAGTCTCTTACAAAATGACCTGGATGGCCGCAGTTATAGCAAATAAGCGATCCACGTCCTCGAATAGCTCCACCACCTTGACCTCTTCCTTAGTAACCTCCTCAACCACCACATTGTCCATTTTACTCATTTCCATGCTCTTTTTATTGCATTCTATAAGTGTTAGCACTATGATCCATCATTAGGTCGTAATCTTGACAATTATTCTCATTGTGTCCTACTGATTTACATAATTTGTAATATAAATTCCTCGAAGTCGGTACATATTTTTGTAACAAGTAATAGTATTTTGAATGATGTTGGCCTCTTGCTTTACATATTTCACACCACAGGCAAAATATTGCATTCAAGGGAGTTGGTTCCCCACCAACCATGTAATCCATGAATATGGCCCTTCAATTTGCACTTCATACACCATACTTCTTCTCTAACTTATTTTATTTTCTTGATTTCTTGTATCTATAGGGTATGGTTCTCCAGTTGATTCTAAATATGTTGCATGCTTGCATTAGTATCTCCTATATGTGAAGCTTCCGATTTCACCACAATCTCTAGAACTTTGGCTTGACTTCCTATATTAATTTTTTGCATTAATGTAAATATGATATGTGGTAGCAGCACAACTATGAACCATTCTTGATGTTGTTGCGGGGCTATGTCGAAGCTTACCTGATCCAATAACAACTAAAATCTTTTTTCAAATTCCCAAACAAATTCAGTAGGTTTCTATTTGATTTCTTTCAACTCGGTGATGCATTGCGACTCAAACTTTGGCTTCTTAAACTCGCTTACCAATGTTGTTTTAATATATTCAAACGTTATGTTCTGATTATTTGAATACTTCATGTACCATGTTAACGTTACATATTGCAGCGTTGTAACGAGCTGCGCTTTCTTTATATTCTCATCTTTGATTCAATTCGTTGTCCATACAACTTCACATAAAAACCAAAATGGTTCTTGATCCTCCAATCTAGTTCTTTTGAAAACAGGTAGCTTAATATTTTTAGCCATATTTCTTCTTGGAAGGGGAGGGGGAGGGCGTTGGGGGTGGAGCCTGATTATCTTGTTTATTTTGTATCACAGTGTTGGACCCCTGTACCTTAATGGGGGCGGAAAAGCCGCCCGTAATTAAACGCTGCCTGGGGGGTCCAGGGGAGGATATTACAACGGATCTGTTGTAGGTTGTGTCTCTTCATTTTTCTGGATAATAGAAAGGAAGGACTGGCTATTTTGGGTGGACATAGCCCAAACTGGGTGAACCACGTATATCTGTGTCTCTCTGGTTTTATGTGTTTTGTGTGCTTGTGTTTTCCACATATTTTATGTTTTTCATTGCTCTATAAAATATAATTTTATAACAATTGGTATCAGAGACGAAGGTCTATTTGGATGATAAACTCGCAGAAAAGAAGGGTTCCTGGTTTGAGTGGGAGCAATGGCGGAAGATGGTAAGTTTAGGGTCGAGAAATTTAACGACCAAAACTTCCCGCTGTGGAAGATGTAGATGGAAGATTATCTGTATCAGAAAGACTTGTACCTACCACTGAGCGGAAAAAAGAAGAAGCCGATGGCTATGACAGATGCAGAATGGGAGATTCTCGATAGAAAGGCACTCGGAACAGTACGGTTGTGCCTCGCGGCATCGGTAGCCTTCAATATTTTGAAGGAAACAACAACAGAGGGTTTGATTAAGGCGTTGGCGTAATTATATGAAAAACCCTCGGCCTCAAACAAGGTATTTCTTATTAAATTTTTATTTAATATGAAGATGTCAGCAGGTGGATCTGTTGCAGACCATTTAAATTATTTTAATACAGTTACTAGTCAGTTAAGTTCTGTAGGGGTAAAATTTGATGATGAAGTTAGGTCTCTTTTATTTCTGTGCTCATTGCCAGAAAGCTGGAATGGTTTAGTTATGGCCATTAGTAACTCTATCTCTGGATCTAGTACTTTAAAGTTTGATGATGTTGTCAATGCTATCCTTAGCGAGGAAATGCGACGGAAAAGATCCGGTGAGACATCAGGTAATGCTTTGAGTGCAGAGTCTAGAGGAAGAAGAGATGGACTCCTTAATGCATAACCAGAATTGGGACTTAGTCAGGTTGCCTGAAGGTAAAACTACATTGCAGAACAAATGGGTTTACAGGATAAAGGAAGAAGATGGAGGAAAAATGAGGTACAAAGCTAGACTTGTGGTGAAGGGATTTGCACAGAAGAAAGGTATTGATCTTGATGAAGTATTTTCTCCCTTTTTTAATATGACTTCAATCAAAACTATTTTAAGTCTTGTAGAAGCGGAAGATTTACATCTTGAACAGTTAGATGTAAAGACAACATTTCTCCATGGAGATTTGGAGGAAGAGATCTATATGGAGCAACCAGAAGGATATTAGGTCAAAGGGAAAGAAAAATTAGTATTCAGGTTAAAGAAGAGCTTGTATGTCTTAAAACAGGCTCCAAGGAAGTGGTATCTAAAATTTGACAAGTTCATGTCTGAACAAGGTTATACTAGATGTCACTCTGATCATTATGTTTACTTGAAAAATCAAAATGACGGCAACTATATTATATCATTATTGTATGTAGATGACATGCTTGTTGCAGGGTCTAAGATGCAGGAAATAAATGTGCTCAAAATAAAATTGGAAAATTCATTTGCAATGAAGGATTTGGGAGCTGCAAAACAAATCCTTGGTATGAGAATAACTAGAGACAGGAAAAATCGCAAATTAACACTGTCTCAGAATGAGTACATACAAAAGGTGTTGAAAATATTTAATATGAAGAATGAAAAACCAGTTAGCACACCTTTTGCTAGCCATTTAAAACTTAGTAAGGAGATGTATCCCAAGACCCAAGAAGAAATGGACTATATGTCTAAAGTTCCATATGCATCAGCAGTTGGAAGCTTAATGTATGCAATGGTCTGCACAAGGCCTGATATTGCACATGCAGTGGGAGTTGTAAGCAGGTACATGAACAATCTAGGAAAAGAACATTGGATGGCAGTAAAATGGATTATCAGATATTTGAGAGGTACCAAAAATCAAGCATTATGCTTTGGTGGTTCAAACATTGCTCTACAGGGACATGTTGATGCAGATATGGTAGGTGACAGAGATAACAAGAGGAGCACTATAGGATATGTATTTACTGTAGGTGGAACACCTGTTAGTTGGGTTTCAAAAATCCAAAGTGTTGTTGCACTTTCAACAACAGAAGTAGAATATGTTGCTGCTACAGAGGCTAGTAAGGAAATGATTTGGTTACAAATGTTTATGGATGAATTGGGTAGGAAGCATGATATGGGCACGTTATACAGTGATAGCCAAAGTGCCATTCATCTTGCAAAGAACTCAACATTTCATTACAGGACTAAAAACATACAGCTCAAGTACCATTTCATACGGTCAGTATTGGAAGATGGACAGTTGAAGCTGGAAAATATACACACTAGCCAGAATCCTGTAGATATGCTAACAAAAGTTGTAACCAGAGAGAAACTGAGAATATGCTCAGTTTCAATTGGTCTTTAAGGATGACGATGAAGATGAGAAAAAACCAGGTCCAAAGAGGATTCATTGTCCAACAAATGAAGCAGCGGTGGAGTTGCTACAATCAGTCTCCAAGTGGGAGATTGTTGGGTGTGGAGCCTGATTATCTTGTTTATTTTGTATCACAGCATTGGACCTCTGTACCTTAATGGGGGCGGAAACACCGCCCATAATTAAACGTTGCTGGGGGGTCCAGGGGGGTCGGCTGTGACTTTATGGAGCCCCCCTGGCGGGGCGTTTCGGGGGCAGTGCCCCCGAAGCTAAAAACAGATGTAAAATTTCCTTGTGAAAGTATAGTAATTTCTAGTCAATCTGGGTCGTTCATTAGGCGGATGATCTAACAATAGAAGTTATGTTTAGTTTAGGGTTTTTTTCACTAGAAGGCAACTCCTCGCTTTGTATGAGGGGATTGTATTTCGGTTGTGTATTGTATGTGTATTCTCAGAGCGAGAAAAAGATAGGGAGACTGTGAGAGAGAACAGAGGATATTACAACGGATCTGTTGTAGGTTGTGTCTCTTCATTTTGATGGATAATAGAAAGGAAGGACTGGCTGTTTGTGGTGGAAGTAGCCCAAAATAGGTGAACCACATATATCTGTGGCTCTCTAATTTTATGTGTTTTGTGTGCTTGTGTTTTCCGCATATTTTATGTTTTTCATTGCTCTGTAAAATATAATTTTCTAACAGAGGGGGAGGGGGTAGGAAGGGTGGGGGGGCGGGAAATCCAAAAACACCCTGGATATTACTAGATTCTGGCTTCTGTGAACTCTTAGGCTGGGAGGGAAAATACTGCAAAGTTACCTGGGGGTTATCAAGGTGTATTTCTTCCCTTTCACTTTCAGATCCACTCAAAAGAGGACTATAATCAGTCTCCACAAAGGTCTTTAGGTATTTTCCACAAGATCTCTTTCATGTATCTCCTCGATATCTCTTTCCACTTCCCGTTGTGCCAATCTCTTTCTCATATTTATTCTCTCTTATTCCAAACATAAGTAAACTGGCAATCAGATTGCATCCGTAAAACTCTCTTTTCACACAGAAGCATGTTAATACAAAGTTTCATAAATTTTAAATACTTACCTCATTGTCCTTTAAATAATCGTCATTTCGCTTCACTGTAGGATAAAATTGAGTCTACATTGAACACAGTAATGAATCCTCCCAAGATACTATCAATCCAAAAATTTACAACCCTTTAAATCCTATTTCCAGTGCTCTTGAGTCGTTGTATCAGTTTAGGAGTCCACACTGTAGGTTCTCCACCCTTAAACAGTTCTTCCTTTCGGTCAACCTCGATATCCACTCGTACATCTCAACAGGAAAAGAACCAAAGAAAAGCTCACATTGATTTGTAAAAATATACTTCTGTAACCAAGTTGCAGATGTCAGACAAGGATTTTTGTTTTCTTGATACGGAAAGTCTCACAATTTTAGGTATATCTAGTCTTGAATCTCCTTATTCGACGAGTAACACTGTTAGTATGAATCCTTTGTCGAAGTGTACGAAAAAGGACCACTTTATCTACGCATAACTAATAGCCCTAACAACAAAAGTGGCTGCCAATATCTTCAGATCTGCGGTTAGTTAGACAAGAAAAGAGTTGCAAAATACCAGATCTATGTATGGAAAGACATTAAGCAGTAAAAACAAGGGTTTGCTCCATATACCAATAGACAAGACAAGAACAATTTTTTGAAAGAATTTTTGTATTAATGGGGCACCTGTGAGGAAAACTAGAAGGAGTATCCAATTCCCCTCGGTGGGATGGGTTCTTGGAAGTCCTCAGCACTTCAGATCTAAGATTTCTCTCTCTAGTTGATGTAGAAAACCCAATGCAAAGAGTAGAGCTCAATGGGAGCAAAATGATGGAGATATGTGACCAAGTGTATAGATCCAGAGTGATCTAGTAGGCAACAAAAGGTGAAGAATGGTAGGAAAAACCCTCCTATTTATAACAAAATATTGGGTCATTCTAGATCTTGGTGCATGGGTTAACTAGATCTAGATCCACTTTTTATGGAATATTTTATTATATTTGTTGGAGGGAAAATGTATTTTACTTGGGTCAAATCCCTTAATTTGTCAAAAATAAATAAATAAATGATTTATTTATCTTTTTAAGGAAGCGGTTAGAAGATAATCAAATAAACAATGATTTATTTAATTATTTAAGGAAGTGGTTGAAAGATAATTAAATAAATAGTGATTTATTTAATTATTTGTGGGTGATTTGGTCATATTTAACAAGGAATATCATCTAAATAAGGTTTAAATGATTATTCCTATAAAATAATAAGATAAATAAAGGTTTATCTAATTAATTTCTTTGATTTTGGGTTAAACATGACTGGGAATAATAATTAAATTATGGTTTAATTAATTATTCCATGAGGAAAATCAAACAAATATAGGTTGTTTAATATTTCCTTTGGGGTTTCCTGTTTTAACATAGTGAAGGCAATTTTACTTAGGGTAAAATTGGTCTTACATGGTGTACTTGGGTCCATCTAATGATGATAGGTTAGATGACCAAAAAATGGTGTAACAGATTGCCCCCCAGCGTGCGAGTGTCAGGAGAAAATCGTATGACCGAAGTACGTTGTAAGAACACAATCACTAGACAACAAAAGGGGTGTCATAGAGAGAAATGTGAGGTAGATAGTGTGCTGAAGGACTAGACCCTGAGGAGACGAGACTCGCAGGTGAAACAAGTCTCTTTTTATGAGAGGGTACCTGTGCTGAAGGCGGCGGGGGAGGCATACCTATGCCCGCCGAGACAAAGTACAAAAGAATGGTGTGTCCAGTAAACAAGGGACCGAACCATAAAATACAGCTGGCATAATTATGAGCCAGATAAAAATACAATGAGGAATCCCACATACATGCTATGCCTGGGATAACAGCCAGGACTTGTACAATAATATCTGAGTACATGATATACAAATACAACCCAAATGCCCCCTGCAAATGGGGAAGGGCTCACAAAATCTGACTGATACATGCAAATCGAAGAGGTGCTGCAAGTGGCTATGGCCATCATCATCAAATATCTGGAGTTGCATCGAAGGTTGCAAAGAAGAGGCCATCCGGGCATGTGGGGGGCTACCTGCAGGGCCACCCCCTCATGAGGGTTGAAACATCTCACACACGCCCGGGAATCATCAAGAGCTGCTGCTGGATCACTGGACCATCAAGTATACGGATCTCGATCATGCTGAAGGAGCTGGAGAAACAACCAAGCCAAAGGGAAAGGAGATATCCCTTTTCCTGATCCGAGGCACCGAACAAGAGTGGAAGCTGGAACCAAGGTACACCGCCCTCTAGACCTGGCTTCTGGAATAAATGAGCTGATGTCAACAGAAGGAGGTCCGCCATAGTTGAGGCAATGAGAGACCTTCAACTAAGGCACGAGAGAAAAGAGTAGAGCGACGGACAGACTGACACTAATGATGATAGTGAAGTGGAAAGGACTGAGTAGCGAATGGACGACTTCCCTTGCTAGAGCATAAAGGGCATAAATGACACGGCAGCGACTGACACAACATCATCAGGGGTGGGGGACAGTGGAACTGAAGGTCATAAAGTGCGACACAAGAGAGAGACCAAGCGACGACGGATGGAGGACTACAGTGGGGTACAAAGGGACTCGGTATAGACTCCATGGAGGGAATGATGACTCAACTTGGATGCTCTAAACAAGGGCGACTCGATGGTGCTGCCACACAGTAAAGGCCCCAATGGGGGACCGTGGAAACATGAGTACATGATGGGAACTCATGACGAAAATCGACACGAACAAGGACAAGTAAGGGGGCAAGATGGTGCCCCAAGTACAAGTGTCGTAAGTGAGAAAATTCGATTTTGAGGAGGGGTGAAGTGACCCTTCTTGGACAAAATGTGTCCTGGTGGAGTGTCAGATCTCAAAAAACTAACAGATACCCATTTTAGGGCTTAGTGAGAGCTTTCCAACGGTGCAGACGGTTCGTCAAACGGGGCTACGGTGTGGTCACAACAGTTGAAAGAGGAAACATAGGTTCTCTTTTAATAAGGCAATTTTCCCTCCAAAATCACTCATTTGCTATTGTTGCTGTGGTGAATGTAGAGAGGAGAGAAGGCCCTAAATCTTGCGGCGAACGTAGCGGACAAACCAACCGTTGGAATCGCGATCCGTCAGTTGCAGGTAAGAGGTCTAACTTTTTTCTTGCATTTTGATGGATTACATTGTCAGTTTAGGGCCCAGAAATCCAGGAATAGCCCCTCCTTCATCTCTACGGCCGGGTCGCACTTTTTGGGGCAAAAAGTGTGACCTAGGACGCAGGTATCAGGGAAAAAAGTGTGACCTGGTCCAGAAAAGAGCAGAAAACTGCGACCTGGGAGATGAGGGGGTTTTGGTGCTGTTTTATGGCTGGAAGTTGGGTTTTGGTGGTTGGTTATGGTTTTCCCGATCTGTATGCTGACAAAAATGATGTGTTTGTGCAGGTATGGTAGAGTTACGGGTCAACTGGAGAGAGAGAGATCTGGGGACACTGCGGACAGAGATCCAGGCGGATCAGGGCATTCGCCGTGTATTGGCCAGATTTGGGGTTCTCAAGTTCTTGGAGAACCCTTTGATGAGAGCAGGGGAACCGTTACTGGCCCGGATTATCAGTTACTGGGATCCAGATCAGGAGATATTTGTAGTGCAGGGGCACAGGATCGAGCTGACGGTCCAGGACGTGTACTTCCTGACTGGTCTCCCACCACTGGGGATGGTGGGAAACACACAGCCAGTGTTGTCGCGGGGGCGGCATATCATGGAGTTCGTGGAACGCCATTGTCGACCAGGTCTCCAAGTCAAGGGGACTCGAATACCAATCGGGGATCTAGAGAGGCTAGAAACTCGTGCAGTGGCCACAGCTGTGATGCAAATCCTGGGCATCCAGGCGTTCCATCACATCACTGGGGGCCAGATGATGATAGTGGAAAGTGTGTTGGGAGGGACCTACTATGGGTGGGCCCAGATGTTGTTGGTGTCGCTAAAGCGACAGTTGTCACTATGCAGGCGGCAGGTGAACCATGACTACTCATATGGGACTTTGTTGTGTGCCTTCTTCTTTGAGAAGATCCCGACCTTGAGGCCCCGTGTACAGCTTCCAGATGGGGGCCCGAGAGAGCCCAGGATGCGCCGTTGGGGACGGCTACTGTGCAGAGGAGGAGGAGGGGCGGTCGGGCGAGTGTTTCGACCGGAGTTTTTTTCCCATTGGGATCAGATGCCTTTGTACATAGACGAATATCCCTATAGTGGGATGAGCTACTGTGGAGATCCGGATCTGCCACTTCCGCCTGGTCGAGTCTGGGGGCCCGATGGTAAGTGACAGATTGCTATTCTTGTGTGGGCATGTTAAAGTTTTTGAATAGTAATTGATGGTACTGATTCATGTACTTTTGGTATGCAGATATAGCACCGGTAAAACCGACCGGATATATGGGACGACCGGCAGCGTCTGGAGCTACAGGTCCAAGTGGGTCGAGAGCGGCACAGACTGAGGATGCAGCCGCCCTGCTGGAGGACATCCGCCATAGATGCGAAAGGTTGTTGACCGGAGTATCAGAGCGCGGGTGGCAGGACTTAGACGACCAGTTCATAGAGCCATGTGTTGGTCTACCCTCGGAATGGCGAGGTGTCATGCGGCGCATGGCGATGGCCGGTCAGGCTATGCGCGATCTACATGCTGCAGGGGCAGAGCCATTGGCCCGGGAGCCTCCAGATAGTGATTAGGGGTAGGGGCATGTGGTTCCCCCTATGATGTATGTAGGGGCAAGTGGTGCCCCCAGTTTTGGGTTGTTGTTTGTAACATGCTATGGGCATGTCGTATGTATCAGAGTAGATGGACTCTAAACACATGTTTTGCGACACATATTATGGATATGCATCGTTTTTTGATGGTTATTAATGTTATTGTCTTGTATGAAATGTGTGTGATAAATTCCAATCTAGAACATGGTTTGCAATACTATCTACATAGTGATTCTGTTCTCGAGGTACATGGTTGAAAGTTATGGTTTCAAATGCACGTATCAAGATTTTCACTCGTAAATAGCGTCTAAACAGCACAGGGTTATGCACACGATAAACACCATTTAGTTTCATTACAAGAAGTAGGGAATCCAAACGAACGTGCAGATGGAGGATGCGATGAAAGAGGGCATCGGCTAAGAGACCACGCACTGCATCATATTCGGCCTGATTGTTGGTGGCAGAACCAATGCATACCCCGTTATATAGAACAAGGGCATGCAAGGGGGTGAAGATGGCCCAACCTACCGAGGCTAGATTCCTGGAGTAACGACTTGCACCATCGACGTAACCGATAAAGGGTGTGGACGGGGGGTCCTGCAAAATGGTGTGACAAGACAACAAATGAGGGGAGGAAAGGTAATGATGGCAGCGTGAGTGTACAGAAGTCATCGGGCGGCAACCGCAGGGGGGAGTGCAAGGGGCAGGATGACCAAGACTCATACAAGGGGGTATATGAGGGCTATCGGAAGCATGGTGAGGACTCGGGGTGCGGAGGTCAACAGAGACACTGGTGGGGTGATCTTGTGTATGAGGAGGAAAAGGGTGGTCAAGGGACACAACAGGGGAGGATGCAGATGGGCACGGCTCCGAGTGTCTCGCTGAGGAGGATAGGTAAAGAATGTTTACAGTAGACTCCGTCATCTGAACATCAGGGGGGGGAATGTCGATGGGGGCGGGGGGATCCTCAGGCTGACCTGAAGCGTACTGCGCGAGGATAGGAGAGGCGGATTGATTTTTTTCAACCTCATACTCTCAGATTACCTCTAAAGAGGCGTGGTAGTGCGTCAGGTGAGAACAATGGTGGGAGTAATGGCCATGAACGCCGCACAAAGCACAGGGCTTGTTGGTGCGGAGAGTCTTGGGGTTCTTGGTTACGAACGGAGAAGGAATGGGGGCTTCAGGGACCGTAGACTCGGGGAACGCGACTTTAACCATGGGCTGAATACGGGGCAACTCGGGACAAGCATGGGTGGCATGACCGGTGACATCACATAAAGCGCAAGGCTTCGCGGGCGGCGGAGGGGCCGGGTCAGTCGTGGTAGTCTTGTCTTTGGGTGCCCCCTTGCGGGCTTTGCCTTTCTTCCCGGGTGCCGTCACGATAGGAGAAGGGTCCTGTGGAGGTGCTGGGGGCACAGAGGCAACCGAGGAAGCTAGGGGGACCGGTTGAACCGGTGTCAAAGCCATATAGGGCTTGGGATGACTAGGAGGGGTTGCGGCTGGGGGATCAAGGTACCAGACCGGTATGCCCAAGGTCAAGTTAGGGAGAGAGAGGGTGGCCATGACGGGGACAGAATATACTCCGGGAGGGGGAGCTAGGAAAGGGATCTGCCCAGCAGGGTAATGACCAGGAGGGACGGCTTCGAGATGGTTAAGGCCAGGAGGAACCGATCCAGGAGGATAGAGGGGTTCAGGGATACCAGCTGGAGGGGTAGGGCCAGAAGGAGGGGTCCGGCTGGCTGAGATGAATGGCTAGGAGCGGGTTGCAGAGGGCGAGGAGGGGGTTGCTGACTAGCCGAGGCAGGCCGCTTACGGGCAGCCTGAGACGATTGCATCATGCAAACATTCGATGAGATGGGATCGGTGACAGGAGGGGGGGGAAGGTTAGGGAAAATTCCAAGCAGGGAGGAATATTTGTAAACGCCAGGGGAGACACTGGTCAAGGAATCAACGGTTTGCTTGTTGGCTACAGAAGAGATAGTCGTCTCAGGGGAGGTTTGAGATTTTGGCTCATGATATGTCAACTGGTCAATGGTGACTATCTTTCCATTATGGGGGAAAGACATCTTGCGAAAGACCGCGGATGGGACAATAGACATAGCATAGGTGTAGCTTCGCCCCAATAGAATGTTGTAATCTAGCGGGGCATCGATGACTTCGACGTCAACGCAAACAGTCTTACCGGCGAGGGTGATAGGACAATTACGAAACATGCCAATGGGCTGGGAGGCATGACCGTCCCACGCTCGAAGGGTGATCGTGGAAGGGGCTAGTTCAGGGGATCCGAGTTGCTTCCAAACCGAAGCGGACATCACGCAGGTGGATGCCCCCTCATCAATGATACACCGGGATACGTTGGCGTTCCGGATTTTGACTGGGATTTGGAAGGCGACGGAAGGAGGGAGAGGAGGATGGTCCGATTGAGTGGCGTCGAAAACAATCATTTGGTCATCAGCAGGATCTACAGCGCCCACGGCAGATAGTAGAGCCTTCTTTTGGGAAGGGCATGACTGGAGGAGTTCCAGTGTGGAAATGGCAGCAGGAGATTGCGCCAAATCATCTACTATGCTATACGAATGAGCAGCTCGACCAGAAGCAGCATTTCGACGTAATGGTCCTTTAGGAATCTTGGTATGGACCTCAACTTTGGGTTGAGGGATATGTAAGGGACCATTGGTTGTTGAAAGAGGCTCAGAGAACCGAAGAGGGAGGCTCGGGCGATCGAGCAGGAGGCTCGTACCGACGAGACCGAGTTTGAAGGTGTAGATCGAAGGGATGGGTTAGGATCGAGTGCATCATAAGGATCTGATAGTCAGAGGAACCAGAAATGGACGAGGGTGTGGCTGCATGGCTGTCAGGGGGTTGGGTAGCCACGAATCCCTGTTGAGGGAAAGGATCAGTGAACACAGCTGGCTGGGTAGAGGCCACATTAGGAGGAGCGTGAGGGGAGGCGTGTTGTCCGCGCAATGTGGCTTGAGACTCCCACATCTGTCGCATCTGGGGTAATAGGGGACAATCGTGGGTGTAATGACCATAAACACCGCAACACGAACAAGGCTTACTTGTGCGAAGTGGCCTGTCCGGCTTGGGCTGAACGCCCTGTTGTTGGTTGGCAGTGTTGGGGTCCACACCAGGATTGGGTCCGTGGGTACCAGGGGCAGATTGGTTTGGATTGCCTCTCTGCCTTCTTTGAGAAGAAGGGGGATTAGTCGCGCCCTGATGTGCAAATACTTGCCCTGGAGGGGGCTATAGGTGCTGGTGCTGGGGTTGAGGAGGCAAGGGAGGAGGAAGCACATATGCTAGAGGAGCTGGCGCACCAGGCTGCGGATAAGGGTAATGGGTAGGTTGGGCAACATTGAGGTAAGTAGGAGGTTGGGCAAAAGGAGGACGCATGCCGTATCCTGGATACATGCTACCGAGAGGGGGAAGAGTGCTGGAGGAGCTGGCCCCTCCCTGAGGGAGACCATAGCCCAGAGGAGGTTGAGCGTATGGATGGGAAAGGGATCCAACGATACCGTCGGCGGAATGAGATGCCCCCGGGGCGTTAGCGCCACCGGGCCTGGGGAGGTCAGGAAGAACGGTATAAACATAACCAGATTGAGCGTAGATCAGGTCATATTTCAAGGTGATTTGGAGGGCGGCTTCTTCAGTTTGAGGAAAATGAGAGGCGACATCTTTGCCGATGGGAGCGGGAAGGGTGCGAAGGAACCAGTCCATGTAAACCCGATCTTCGAAGGGAGGGGCTCAACATAAGCTTCGTCTTCTTTGCCATTCCTGAACATGGGCGGAAAGGCGTGTTGAAGAGGATTGCTTAAAGGAAGTCAAGAGCTCTGTGCTAGTATCGTATCGGAGAGGGAGCTGGAAGTATGACAAAAAGGCTTGGGCAAGAGTCTCAAAGGTGGTATGGGTAGAGGTGGCTTGTTCGACATACCATTTAGAAGCTTCGCCGGATGCATTGGAAACAAACGAAGACTGATGGAGTCATCGCACGGAATTGGAGGAACACCACATGTGGAAATATCTACATGATTGGCTGGATCTTCTCCATTAAGGCCCTCAAACTTAGGGATGCTCTGGGAGGGGGAGCTTGGTTGGCATAGCGGGCCGCTTAGCATATAGAAGAATGGGGTCAGCTGATCAAGGAAACCAACCGATGGAAATCTCCAGCAAGTATTTCCTCGCAATGACGCAAAGACAGGGTGGCCGAGGTTGTTCCCGTGGCGGTTCCGCTAGTGGCAGGTCCGGCATTAGGGCCTGGAGCACCACCAACGTTAGGCCCTGGACCAGACATGGTGAAGGTGACAGTGGGAGAACCAGGAGGAGAAAGGGAACCCGATGAATCAGGAGAGGAGTTGGAGTGCGGACTCAAAGGTGGACTGCTCGGCGACTTCGCTTGCAGCGAGGGGTCGATCAACCGAAAACTCAGGATGAAGGCCAAGAAGTCTCTGGGAAAGGCGCCTTGGGGGCGCAATGATGACAGGAAGAAGGAAACCGACAGGGCAGAAAGGGACATAATCAATTAAGGTCAAGGGCAAAAAAGGTGCAGTGACGATTGATTTTAGAGTCTTTGCCAGGCGGTGTTAACCAGGCACTTCTTCGCTTAGGGTCAGTGTGTGGCGTGTGTTAATTTTAATTTTTAAACCCTTTCCGTTTTGAGAGCAAGAAAAAAGTGTGCTGCGTAGCTGAAAATAAACCTACAGAGAACAGTATATAATGCTGAAATAACAGAAAAATAACAGCTACTTGTGCATCTATCTAACCCAAGAAGGCGGGTCTCTCAAAACTAAACCGAAAAGAAAGGGAAAAATCTAGGTACAACACACGGAAAAGAGGCCAATAGATCTAAGGTCAAAAGGGACAGGGATCTAGAGGATAAAGCTGCTGAAAAGAGGTGCAGATCACAGCCAAGAGACAGAGGCAAGGTGGCTGGAAAAAGGAAGGAAATCAACAAAAAACGGAGGGGGCAAGGGGGAGGCCCAGAAAGTAGGTCCAAACAAAACGACAGGAGGTGATTTGAAAGGAAGAAAGGTTGATTTCAAAGGATCTAAAAGGGAGGTAATGGCAGTTCTCTGAAAAAAGGAGGTCAAGCTCGAAAACAAGATCATCAACAACTTAAAAATATTCCATACAAAAAGTGGAGGGTACTAAAGCTCCTAGGGGCTAGGTTCCCACTTAGATGAGTAAAACATATCGTAATTCTGTCAAAATGGGCTTCGAGACAGAGGTCGGGAGGACTCCGCAGAGCCGCAAGAAACCTTAAAAAAGTAAAAATTGTCGAAAATCGCGTGTCAGCTTTCTCGACCCGATTTTGCAGCAGTCGCAGAAATGTGTCGAAAAGTGTGACCCGGAGGTCCAGGTCTGTGTTTAGGGCCAAAAGTGTGATTCCCTGCTCCGCTGTCTCGCACTTTCTAAAAGTTGCCATCTCACCATGCAATGGGTGTTGTCACCCGCGCAATAGGGCCGTAAACACACTGGTTAGAAATTTGAATGTTTTAGGGTTTTATGTGAGAAAAACAACATAAAAATAGGAAAAATAAACAGCTGAAAAGAAACCCTAGGGTCTGAAGTAGCCGGATATGCAGGAATATGAAAAACGACAGCGGTCGTAATTTAAAACCCGTGTGGAGTCGCCATTTGTTAGTATGAATCCTTTGTCGAAGTGTACGAAAAAGGACCACTTTAGCTACGCATAACTAATAGCCCTAACAACAAAAGTGGCTGCCAATATCTTCAGATCTACGATTAGTTAGACAAGAAAATAGCTGCAAAACACCAGATCTATGTATGGAAAGACATTAAGCAATAAAAATAAGGGTTTGCTCCATATACCAATAGACAAGACAAGAACAATTTTTGAAAGAATTTTTGTATTAATGGGGCACCTGTGAGGAAAACCAGAAGGAGTATCCAATTCCCCTCAGTGGGATGGGTTCTTGGAAGTCCTCAGCACTTCAGATCTAAGATTTCTCTCTCTAGTTGATGTATAAAACCCAATGCAAAGAGTAGAGCTCAATGGGAGCAAATGATGGAGATATGTGACCAAGTGTATAGATCCAGAGTGATCTAATAGGCAACAAAAGGTGAAGAATGGTAAGAAAAACCCTCCTATTTATAACAAAATATTGGGTCATTCTAGATCTTGGTGCATGGGTTAACCAGATCTAGATCCACTTTTTATGGAATATTTTATTATATTTGTTGGAGGGAAAAGGTATTTGACTTGGGTCAAATCCTTTAATTTGTTAAAAATAAATAAATAAATGATTTATTTATCTTTTTAAGGAAGCGGTTAGAAGATAATCAAATAAATAATGATTTATTTAATTATTTAAGGAAGTGGTTGAAAGATAATTAAATAAATAGCGATTTATTTAATTATTTGTGGGTGATTTGGTCATATTTAACAAGGAATATCATCTAAATAAGGTTTAAATGATTATTCCTAGAAAATAATAAGATAAATAAAGGTTTATCTAATTAATTTCTTTGATTTTGGGTTAAACATGACTGGGAATAATAATTAAATTATGGTTTAATTAATTATTCCAAGAGGAAAATCAAACAAATATGGGTTTGTTTAATATTTCCTTTTGGGGTTTCCTGTTTTAACATAGTGAAAGCAGTTTTACTTAGGGTAAAACTGGTCTTACATGGTGTACTTGGGTCCATCTAATGATAATAAGTTAGATGACCAAAAAATGGTGTAACAAACACATCCACATATCCTTCAAATAGATCCCGGTACTAGCAATGGAACCATTTGTTTGTTCATTTTGGGCTGACCCAGGTTTGATCTATATTGTGCACCAACAAAACCCTTGATCACTGGCCTTTTTAGCAACGACCTGCCAGCAGATCACAGTCTCACCTGAAGTGACTATGGGAGGATGAAAAACCAGGTTTCTGTAGTCTTGAAGGACTAGTATATGTGGTATTATTATGTTATATTATTCTTGGAAATTATAAATCACTTTGCCACATTATATTAATCACTTAAACATGCCATATAAACGCATAAAACATCATTATGTTGAAGTAAAATGAAACTGTAATAATTTCTACTCTACAACAGATAATAAGAAAATATACACATCAATCACACAAGAAAACCAAATTAATGTTTGCAAGAATTTTTCTTAATATAATGGAACTTTGAACAACAACCAGTTTTTGGGCCTGCGCACTAAGTTGCAGGTTGTTTGCGCATTTAGCTATAGACTCTTATCCAGGCCTCTGCGAACTCAGCTACAGAGCCTCTCCTTTGCAATCAAATTACATATCACAATAATTCACCCATAAATATCTGATTCATTATTCTCTTCTTATTATTTTACCCTATATATACTATTACATGTAGTATTACATCGTTAAAATACCATGGACTCCTTAAAACAAGCAACTATGGCCCCAAAACCATTGATCCCTTACAAAATCGTGCACTTTTACAAAAATGAGGGGCTTTGACCCACCTTAAATCCCTTACGACACCGCATGGTATATTTACTTCCTCAAAATACGCTACGTTGCATGCTCCACTACGCACTCTTCCTCGTGAATTGCGGAGTCTTTGCCAAAATCTAGGCCAAGTTGGGTTGCACCCAACAACAAAGTGTGACCTTTCACCTCTCTTTTCTCCTAATTTCCATTAATTTCATAAATAAATGTGCTAAATATGAAAATTTTCCTTTCCAGAGTCTTTTCCATTTCCTTTGCTAATTTCCTTAGCCATAATAATTGACATGAACACCCACTAGGATGTTTTTCCCAACATTCAACTTGGAATACGTGTTCCATGACCGTGGTTATTATTTTTAACTTCATTACATGGAATTTTCACCAAGGTTGTTACAGAACCCTCCCCCTTAAGGGAACACCATCCTTGGTGTTCAATGACACATATACCTCAACAAAACCACTGAAAAGCAAGCATACTACCCATGGAGATTTATAACTTAGCTCATTGCAATATTTACAATGAATAACCTAATCAAAAGCAAAAACCATCATGACAATCATACTGCATACTAGAGGTTTATAACACAACTCATTACGGTATTTACAATTATAACCACATATATACATATACATTTTTTCCCAGCCGGAAAATAAAAGGATATGATGTATGCATCCACAACAAGGGAATCTCGAGGCTCACACCTCCAACCTCAAAGTAATACCAGGATTCACCCGCTTCCTAGGAAGTCCAAAATCCATTTCCAAGTCAAATTTGCATCCAATGTCCAATGCTATAATCCTGCGCTAATGTACCCTCAGAGAATAGTTACCGGCTTATTTTTCCAGGGCACACTCCTAATGTGCATCTAATTCCATCTAGAAATGCTAATGACCAAAACAAATCAATCCCCAACCTTCCCATCTCTGCTACACAATCCCTCGAGAAATTCGGTAATCACCTTTTGTGCATTCACTTACCTTCCATGTTCCCCGAGATTCCCTATCCTGGGAGATCCATCCCTTGGCAAGGATTCCTCACATCGAAAGATACAAAAATCAAGTCATATACCTACATCAAAACCATCATACCAATCATAACATGCTCATGGAAATCAATGAACACTATTGGGTACCAATGTCCCACAATGGCCCTGTTCTTGAAGTGCTTTACCATCATACTGTTGCATGTTCCAATTCCTTTTACTAGAACTTCTAGTTCTTGCATTTGGTTTCAACCATCCCAAATCAATAATTTCCATGCTTCCTATACCAAATGTTAGCACAGTTCTATGCTAAGCCATGAGTTTGTTTTAAATTTTTTTTTTTTTAGGATAAAACTTTGGAAATTTCAAAAGAATTTAGAACGCTACTGAAATTTCCAGTAGCATTTGTTTTAGCTCTGTCTGACAGTATGTTTTAATTTTTTTTTATGTCTATTTTTATTTAACTCGATGTTACTAGAAATTTCGGTAACCTCCCCTGTTTTTTAAAAAATAAAAGAGAGAATCCGCTTTTGTGTTAAGCCATGTGTTCCCATTATCAACTACATTTGATTTTTTTTTTTTATCATGAGTTAGGTCACGTGATAGGAAATTTTTACGTTGATTGAAGTTAATTTGAGTCGTGGTTATACGTGGATCAAGCTAGGTGTCAATCTATAGTTGTTAAAGCCAACCGTTGTTTGTCCCGTCTATCGGCTGAGTCGTTACATCCACATGTCTAGGTGCGTATTAAGTGTTAAGGTAGATTGTGGATATGTAGTTTTAATGTGATGAATATTTGTATTGATCACACATGAATGTTGCCAGAATTTAGGCCTATCATAAGGATACGATGGAGGTCACTGTCAGCTCCAGCTTCGTTAATCTCCAACCACCTGTAGCATATCATCTGAAACTCTGCAGCCAACTGAATTTCATCATGACTACCACAGGGTGTATTCTATGGTCCAAGATATTTCTTATTATAAAAAATATCATGCATGGAAAGGTGCACCAACATATATTTTTTAAACCACCGAAAATAAGGGAAAACCATTAGTTTCGAGTTTAAATATTAGTGAATGACCATATCCATTGAGCAGCTTGAGGAAGGAGAATAAGATTTGATACAGATTGTATTGAAGACACAACAACACCTGTTAGGTGAGCTCCCCTAATTTTGACACCTATCGGATTTTAACAGAAAACCTTCTTTATTACTGAAGATGACTAATAAAGGAGGAAATATAAAACGAATTGAACCCCAAGGAGCTAATCTAGTTGATGCTAATATGAATGTAAGAAGGTTCTTTTTTCAGGCAGGGTGGTATCCATTATGTTCAAAATTGGGAAGCTCTCATTTAGGATTAGCTCAGGAATTTTCACATTCTTTCAATGGGCAGGAAGGAAATGTATATGGCCTCAGATTGCAGGTATCAACAAAGTCAATTTATAAAGCTTTCAACCTTCCACAAAAAAGGATAAAAATGGTTTAAAGGCCAAATAATCACTGGAGGAGACCTCAACAGTTTCATTAAATATGGACACAAAGACCCCAACTGGGCTAAAGGAATTCCCAACAGTTACCTCAAGAATGAATGGGATGATACTGTCAAGCTCATCAAAATTTACCTTACCTGTGAGAGGAGGTACAATGTTGTTTTTCTTTTCCATATGAGACTTTTGTTTCATATTGCAGGTATGAAGACCCTCAACTTACCATTATTTCTACTGAAGAGCTTGAAAAAGATGTCAGATAGGATACAGACACACACTGCTACATCAGAATATAGCTTATATCATCAAGATGTAATTAAAGTATTGGTCGAGGAAGAAGAAGAGACAAATCAGCAGAAAAAGGGGCTGCATGTCAACACACTTAGCAACATAGTTCAAACTATCTTCTCTTCTCTCATCAACCATCTGTCCTGTTAGTTAGATTTCAATAGGATATATCTTTAATGTCTTATAACACCTATGTAATGTGAGGAGGAGTGGTTCCTTATTTTTAGGAGAGAAGGAGTTGGTCTCTCTCTCTCTCTCTATATATATACAATTTGTAAATACCATTTCAGGGTTGGATTTTGGTTAACCTGAAGACTTATTATAATAAATAAAACTCCTTTTTGCACTTCATGCTAGAGGATTTTGTGATTCAAGGACTATCTAATGTATGGTGTGTTTCTCTCATTGTTTATTTCTTATGATTTATGAGTTGTAGCAGCTAGTAAAGTATGAGTAAGAGAATTATTAGAGGATATAAATGTTAATTATCAATTGTTTAGTCTTCTAAAAATCATAAATATGTTTTAGAGCATGTTAGTGAAGGTTTCATGAAGGATTTATGAAATTCTTTATGCAGTATGCTACTTTCTGAATGTTGTTTCCTTTACATAAAACATAGTTTATGTAAAGAGCCACTATTGTAGCTGTGTGACTGATTTAGGATATGCATATTTCTTATATTGAGTACCAGTTATCAGTCTCCTTTCATTTGTTACAATCTACTCCCTATACTACCAATTTACCCATACAATTTATACTTCCACATATTGTCAAATGCATGAAAGTCTAAAAGACAAAAATCATTTCAAATTATTTAAGAATCCATCCCTCCACTCAAAACCTTTTACTTTGAAATGAAATATGATGTGTAAGGCTTACTCCTTTACAATCAAGGAGTGACTCCTTGCGCTAACATCTTTGGCGTCATTTCCGAGGAGGTGAATTGAAGTTTATCCCTGGGTGAATGACAAAGTTATAAGTCTAGTTTTGAGGTGCACAATTCCAGCTATATTTTTAGACTGCTTTACACCTGGAAACTCCATTGTTGAAGTTCTAGCTCCTAGAAGGGCTAACCCATATTCCCCTTTGAGAATTTGAGTCCCTGGTCATGAAAAGCTACAAGAAAAAGAGTGAATGAAAGTTTGCTACCTCTGCTACTTTTTTCTCGAAGGCTGTCCATAAAGAAGTCCTGCAAACTCTATCACCTGATTTTTGTAGAAAATTCCGTACCTCCCTTGTTTTCCAGCCAAAAAATAGTCTCTACATCAAAATTTGGTGCTTCATCATCTTCTGTTCAAAATCCACCAATTGTTGTTCCAAAAATCCCAACAACTCATACCATGTAAGGTCAAAACCGACCCCCTAACCGAATGGATTCAATTGTTACTGCCAGGTATGTCCCTTTGGTTTTACCTCAACCTATGAATTCATTGCCTACAAGAGATTATCTCAAGTATATTTCTAAATTTAGTGGTGAGGGGTAGGTAAAAACTGAAGAACACCTTGATAATTTTAATGCCAATGCTGACAATCTGAATATTGAGCATGAAGATATCTCGATGAGAGTTTTTGTTCAGAGCCTTGAGGGTGATGTTAGGAAATGGTTTAGATATTTGAAAGCTGGTAGCATCACTGGAACTGAAACCCTAGATGATACATTTTTAAGGAACTGGGGTGATAAGAAAGATTTTATGTATTATATCACTGAATTTGATGCAATAGAAAGAAAATAAGGAGAATCAGTTTCTGATTTTTCTAAGAGATTCAATAAGATGTATACCAAAATACCTATTGAAATCAAGCCTACTGAAGCTTCAGCCAAAATCACTTATGCTAGTGCCTTTGATCCTGATTTTTGTTTATTATTGAGAGAAACAAGATATACAACACCAACACAAATGTAGGATAATGTAATGGAGGTAGAATCTAATGTATTAGTAGCTAATAGGCTCAAAGGAGGGATTGACAGAGAAAAAATGAAGCAAAAAACTTAAGTTTCATCTTCAGGAACTTTTGACATAGATCTTAAGCTAGATGAGCTGACCAAGATGGTCAAGTCATTGACCAATGAAATGTCCAAGCTCAAAATGGAAGCAAGATGAACTACTACTAGAAATGTTTCATTTGATCAACTTAATAGGTAGCAGTTTAGGAGACCTAATGTTCCTCAAATATTGCAGTGAGAAATAAGAGATGTCGATGATAAAAAAGTGTAGGCCCCTTTTTAGAATGCTAAATTTGAAGATGAAGAGGAAGCTTAAGGGTTGGAGAAAGATGCGAATATCATTTTTCTAAGAGATAAAGAAGGGTTGATTCATCTTACACAAGTAGAGGATGAAGACTTCATGTCGTATACTCAAATAATGAAGTGAGTTCTAATCAGTCCATGATTGTAGTTGATCATCAAAGTAGATACAATATTAGATCAAAGAATATTTATGATAATTCCAAGCATGTTGCATAGCCAAAGAAGAATAAGGATGCAGTTAAAATTCCAATAGAAAAGCAAGGGGTTGAACCAAGCAGACCATAAATTCTGGTAGCAGTTAATCCTCCTTCATGTGAGGTAAAAATTTCTCACAAGCTACCCCCTGTTTTCAATTTTGAGAATGAGATACAAAAGATTAAGCTTCATGTTCCTCTTGTAGAACTAATGAAGAATTATGATTTAAAAAATACTTTTATGAAAGCTCTTTAGCCTCCACCTACGGAAGTAGGCTCCAATTTTTTTAACCTTCAAGATGACAAGCCCACTGTTATTTTAGGTCCATTGGTAGAAGATATAGATGACTCTACCCCTAATTTCTATCTATCTTTGAATATTCATGATAAGATCATGCATAATTGTCTAACAAAATCTAGAGCCTCACATAATTTAATTCCCAAGCTAGTCATGGATGAACTAGGCCTTGAAGTAACTAGAGAATACCAAGATCTCTAATCTTTTGATTCCCGGAAATTTCAATTCCTTGGTGTCATCAAAGACCTTGGAGTAAGCCTCTTTAAGTTACCCATGAGAGGGATGGTGATGGATATTGTTGTATCTAACATTCCTCGTAGATTTTGCATGTTACTTTATAGATCATGGATTAGAAGGTTGTGAGGAAATTTTCAAATGGATTTCTCTTATGCTACTGTCCCTGTTTTGGAGGAGAACAAAGAAGAATTTATAGATAAGCTCAGTTGGAATATATCATTAGTGACAAAAAATATCCCACTAATCATCCAATTTATGCTAGAACAAATGATATGGGATGAATCATTTTACATATGGATAATTCTTCCCTACCTACAAATTTTTTTCAGATTTAGAAGCCTGCTAAAAAGCAAATCAGTTATGAGGGTTCTCAGATGTGGAAAATGTATTTTGATGGCACATGTTCTAGAGAAGGAGTTAGTGCATGAATAGTTCTCATTTACCCTTTGAAAGAAAGCTCCATTTTTTCTTTCAAACTTGAATTTGAATAAACTAGAAATGTGGCTGAATATGAAGCTCTTTTAATTGGTTTAAAAAAAAAAAGACATGAATATTTCAGAAATTTCTATTTTGGAGATGCTGAACTTATAATTCAAAAAATCAGAAATGTTTATCAAACTAAGCATCCCAGACTCAGAGAGTACCGGAATGCAGTATGAAGCATTGTAGAAGACCCATTCCTAGCCTTTAACATTTCTTTTTCTCCAAGAGAAAGTAATATTTTGGCTTATTCACTTTCTATTTCAGCAAGTTCATTCAAGATTCAAATTCCTATAAAGCTGAAATATGAAGTGGAAGTTAGGTTTAGACCTAACATTCCTGATAATGTCAAGTGTTGGAAAGTTTTTGAGGATGACCATGAGATTATAAGATTCATTGAAACTTCTGAAGAATTTGATGTCCTGAACATTGATTAGGATGAATATCTTATCAAGAATGATGTTGATTATCAAGATACCAAAAATATGAAAAAACAAATTGCTGATCAGCTTATCATTCAACTGTCTACCAATCATATTCCCAAGGGGTTAATCCCGCTTCAGAAGCTTTTTGATCACATTGATGTTTCAGTCAAATCACAATTACCTAAAATAGAAGCATAATTGGAATATTTCAATTTGGGAACAAAAATAGAGCCAAGGTATGTTAAGTTGTCAAAATATTTATCAGAAGAAAGAAAGACTAAATACCACAAGCTGTTTTGTAAAATTGTTGATATTTTTTCTTGGAAATATGAGGATCTTAAGACATATGATACATCTATCCTTGAGCATAAAATAGCATTGAAATATGGTACCAAACCTTTCTGGCAGAAATTAAAGCAAATAAATCCACTATTTTTACCAATGATGGAGAGGGAAGTGAAGAAACTTTTGGATGCTAAAATCATCATTCCAATGAGATACTCAGATTGGGTTACTAATATAGTTCCAGTAGGAAAGAAGAGTGGTGAAGTCATATTATGTGTATATTTTAGGAATCTTAACAAATGCTCCAAGAAAGATAATTATCCATTGCAAAAAATGGAGCATATTCTTCAAAAGGTAACCGGGTCAGATAGAATTTCCAAGTTAATAGGTTCTCCAGGTACAACCAAGTATCTGTTTGGCCGGAAGACCGAGAGAAGACAACATTCACTACTCCTTGGGGAAAATTCATGTATGCAAAGATGCCATTTGGTCTTATGAATGTCGGAGCTACTTTTCAGCGTGCTATGGTCTTTGCATTCATTGGAGAAAAATATAAATTCTTGGCCATCTATTTAGATGATATTGTTGTTTTTTTAGCTTCAGATCAAGAGCACCTTGAAAAATTGAGACAAGTATTTGTTAAATGTAGGAAATATGGTATATCATTGAATCCCAAGAAGTCTTATTTCTCTCTTAAAGAAGGTAAGATGTTGGGTCACATAGTTTCTAAATATGGAGTGAGAATTGATTCCAAAAAATTGATCGCAATTTAGGACTTAAATCTTCCAAGATCCAAGAAAGAGATTCAATATTTCCTTGGTAATATTAATTTCTTGAGAAGGTTCATTCCCAATTTTTCTGAAGTGGTGAAACATATTACTTGCATGCTGAAGAATGATAAAGAAGCCAAGTGGACATTTGAATCCAAAAATTCATTTGTGCTGATAAAAAAAGTTATCATTGAAGCACCTCGGTTGGTAAGCCTTGAATACTCAAAGCCCTTCTTAATCTTCTCATTTTCCTCTCAAGATACTTTTTTTTTTGTTTTACTACAAAAAGATTCAGAAAATAAGGAATCTCCCATACCATTTTTCAGCAGAGCTCTTAGAGATGAAAAATTGAAGTATGAAATGTTGGAAAAGCATACCTATGCATTAGTTAAATATCTGAAGGCTTTTAGATTTTATATTTAGCATGCTCAAATTATTTCCTATGTGCCTTCATCTGCTGTTAGAGAAATATTAGCTCAACCTGATATTGATGGAAAAAGAATTAAGTGGGTGACTAAAGTTCTTAAATTTTATTTAGAGATAAATCCTACCAAACTAATCAAAGGTCAAGGATTAGCCAAGCTACTAGTTGAAGATACTTGTAGAGTGATGGGCTTGAATTTCATGGATGAAAATCTAGAAGGGAAAATTTCAGAACCTATAGACAACATGGCAGTAGATGTAAAGATTTCTGAGTGTAGCTAGTATAAGGATATCATTCATTTTCTGCAGCATTTTAAACCTCCTCCAAATTTTGATAAAATTATAGTGAGATATTTGAAGTTGAAAATTGTTAAATTTTGCATCAAGGATAATGTAATATTCCCAAATGGAAAAAGTAGGAATATACAACAAAATGTTGGAATAGAAGTGTAAAACATCATATAAAAACATGAGGCCAATATGGAGCCTTTCCACTCATCATAACAACAGTAAAATAATACAAATTAATGGGCTATAAATCATACAACAAGATAGAACAAGCCTCCAATAGAAAAAACCCTCAAGATGAGATGTTGCCACTATATAAAAATGTCAGAGTCACTACTATAGTGTAGTCATAGAAGAACTATTACAGCAAATGATTACAAAAAAGATAAGGGCTGATATATGCCGCAAAAAAATAATGTATAATGAAGATCAAGGCTCTATACAACCTCCAGAAAAGAACCCAAAAAGGGTCTCTGGGAAAAACACCCAAAAATAAAATATGAGCTACAGCCCTAGGGTTGAAAGTATGCTGCAACAAGATAAATGAAGAGTTATGGCTGAAGCTGATATGATAATAAGAATTCTCTCCTCCAATGGATCCTCTAGATGAAAGGCTGACCCTTCACTGAAGAAAACACTCCCCAGATCACATACTGCAAATACCCCTGCAACTCCTCCCTAAAATAACATAGATCTAGACTGATACTGTGTTGTAGGGGATAAAAATGCTATGGCCTGGTGCCAAATGTATCAATAATGCTCTAGGGCCTCCTTTACTAGTATCCCAAGAGAAAGGAACCTTCCTCCAATGAGATCTAGCTCAGAAATCACCCAAATCAACCCTCCACAACTTCTACCTTGCAACACAACACAAAACCTCAACAGGAACTGCACTGTACATTAACACTGAAGCCTTGGTCTGATGCCTGAATGTGGAATGTAGTGAAAATATATTCCTAGAGATCACTCAAGGAAAGAGGTGGGATTATTGCTCGGGAACACCTTGTGCTAAACAACACTACAATCTTATCTAAACAATCGAAGAAGGCTATATGTCTAAATAGATCATATAATCAAAATATCATATCATAAAACTGATTTCTATGGCTTCCATCCTCTTCCTTATATAAGTGATGATCTTCCTCACCATAGGCCCCACTCATTAAAGGCAATACTTCCATGCATGAGATCTCCCTCCAAAACTGCGTTGTCCTTCCATAAATGTCCACTCCTCCATAACAACAATGTTGATTTGGTCAAAGTTGACCCAGTCTAGGTGTTCCAACCCCTTTTCACACCTAAGGGTGCTCAACTAAGCTGCCAAGATGTCCTCCTTTCACATTGACATTGATTTTATTAATATTAAGGATATTTATGGATCTCCATATCCTCTTATTCATCAAACAATAAAGCAAAAACAAAAATTAATATTCCAACTAGCTCATGGCTAATTGGGAATATTACAGTCCTCCCCTTCCAAATGTTGCTGGTCCTAAAGCAACTGTAAAGGTGAGTGCTGCAACTCTCCTCCTCCTCCATTGGTGACATCTCCATGTGATAATCTCTCCTCATAAGCCAAGTGTCTCCCAATCAATCCCTCCATGACATGCTCCTCCCAAATTCTCATGAGATGCAAATGACTCATCTCACAAGGAAGCTAAAGATCCAATGAAGCAACCATGGTTTGCCCAATGTTCTCCATGAAACATGAAGCATAAGAAACATGGAAAATATCTCTCCCAAAGGGCATTCTGAATCCTCCCATCCTTCCTCCATTCATTCCCATAATAAGAATAAGAACATCATCAATATATGGGATCAAAACCAATGATACAAAAAAAATCATATGCAAAAATGGAGGCGGATCATAGTCCCACATGTGGAACCAATGTAGTATATCTCTTGAATGCATCCGATAATGATATGGTAAGTGGTTTCCCAAGCACTTACTTGTTGCCATAGTTTTCTCACAATTTTTGAAAAGGTGAGAAATGTTTGGTGCCTTTGGAGTGCATTCTGAATGATACAACATCTCCCTATACCCTCCTAGGGAGTGGCCATGCTCAACAATGTTTATGGCCCAAAGTTGGCCATGAAGTTTATATTGAATAATGCTCCTTCTTGGAGAAATGGCCTACATATACATGGTAAAGGAGTGCAAATAATCATCAAGTAAAACATTATGCACATAAACATGTTCCTTACCATAAGCTCTGCTCATACAAATGGAGTGGTCCATAGATAGATCCCCTCTCATTCCGAAAGAGGAAAGAGGTCATTGTGGTAACTTTTTCAAAGGGTTATGTATCTCCTCCATCTCCACATGGTCCATGCATCTCTTCAAATGCTGATATATCTCCTCTTCAAGGCCTTCCCAAGTGTACCCATCCATGATGGTGTGGTATGCTCTCATAGAATAAGTATGGCTGAAGAGAAAATCCTCATGTGCTTCTTGTAGTAACTTCTTCTTGAGCTTGGAAGATCTAGATAAGAAGATCCTACCATGATAGTAGATGAACTCATATTGGACTAAATATCCCTCCTCATGTATCTGGTCATCAAGTATCATACAAGTAAAAAGATCCTTGGAATAATCCACCAATAGCTGGGATTTCCAATATGGATCTATCCTCAAAAGTGACAACGCTGATGATCTATCAGATAAAACATCTGTCATATGACTATCCTCCTCTTTTACATCTCCCATGCCAAATTCACGTAATGGAAGGCTGCTATCCTCCCTCTGTTGCTCCTTTCTCAGTGTAATATCTAAGATGAGAGTGGGTAATGGTGATGTTGGGAGAATATCTCCCTCCTCCTTGAGTCTACCCAAGAATCTCAGCGCTGTACCATGACCTCCCAATGCTCCCACTCCTCCTGGATCTATGGGTGGTGCATCATGATGTGAGACATTTCTCACCAACTCCTGATCGGGTAGACTCCCCGGTGGTTTTACACAAAACAGTAATGTCTCAGGGGCCAAAGTCATGTGCATGATAGATGGGACTGTTAGGTCCTTGCTTCCACTGCGAAAATCCATCTCTTTTTTCTATGTGGAAGTTGTATGTGAAGGATATGGGTGCATGCCATTAATCATATATTTTTTTCCACTCTTTCTATCCACCCATTCCATCTGCAAAGTCTCCCAATCTGTGGTGACCTTCCCCAAAGTAATCAACCACTTCACACCCAATATCACATTGGTGTCAAGTATGTCAACCAAAAAGAAGTGATCATTCAATGTATATGTCCCCATTGTGACAGATAAAGATGGAACATAATGCATGCAGTGCATAGTTCTAGCTCCTGGGACAAAAAGAAAAAATCCCTCAAAATCATCAGTGTTTATTTCCCTCCTCTACACTAGTTGGGCATCAATAAAATTATGGGTAGCCCCACTGTCAATCAAAACTGAAACCCTCTGATCTAAGATGGAACCTCGAACCCTCAAGGTCAAGTACTTGGGTACTCCTCTCAATGATGCAAGAGCCCCTCCAATGGGAGAAAATTCCCCATCCCCACTTCCTCATGGTGGTGGATCATCTCCTGCTATGCTAGCACTGTGACCTCTTTCTGGTTCCTCTTCTTCTTCCTCCTCATCATCTGAAGAGACCTCTATATAGTGTGCCTTTCTTGCTGCTATCTATGTCCGGGTGCCCATGATTCTTGGCATGTGAAGCAAAGATTCCTTCTCCTCAAGTCTCTTCAGACATCATCACTAATAGGTACTTTACTTTGGATCTCTTTTGAGAAAGGAGCATTCTCTTCTTTTCCCTTTGATGGAAAAGAGGGCTTTTGCTGAAATGTTGCCTTTTCTTTTGACAAGGCATCTTGTATATCTCTAGCCCTTTCAATGGCATCTTGAAGGGTAGTGGGCTTGGTAGATTTAACCAACCCATGAAGAGGTTCTGCTAACCCATCAATAAACATATAGACCCTCCTTGCTGCTGAAAAATCAGGAACCATAACAAAAAATTTTAGAAATTCAAAAATGTAAGTTTTTGGATTACCTGATTGTTTGAGCTTTGCTAGCCCCATGAAAGGTGCCTATGGGTCTCTCTGATCAAACCTCTCCACCAACCTCCTTGTGAAATATGAATACACAACCACATTGGCATGACCCAATGTAGACAAGCCATGGAACCACTAATCATGTGCCTCACCCTCAAGGTGAAACACTCCTATCTTGATGGCCTCTATCTCTGGTACTTTGTTAAACTGGAAGTAGATGTCAAGCTTCTCTACCCATGATTTGGAAGTGCATTTAGATGACCCATAAGAGTTGGGTAAGAAAAATCTGTCCATAGTTCGGTGTAGATCATGATTCACAATGAATCCTCCACCTCTATTGTAATGCCGGGGTCTCCTATTGTCCTTGATCTAACAAAATTCTTGAAAACTCAAATGATCCTTGAATATCTGAGGTTGAGACTCATACTCCATGAAATAGTCTTCAAGAGTTTATTGTTCTTGAAACCCTTCATTTCCCACTGCTAAGAATGTAGGCATTGTAGAGCGTCGGGAAACTTGCTGCTGCTTCATTGGTTGATCACTCCAGTGATGAGAAATTCCAAAGCCTTCACCATGTAGAAACCCTTTAGGGGATTCCTTATGTCTATCCATACTCATATCCTTTATTTCTCTAGCAATGTATTGCATAGTTCGAAGAAGAATATTAGGAAACTCCTTCTCCTCATCTTCTCCTGATAAAAGGGGTTTACCCTTGTCTTATTGATCATTTTTATAATCAAATCTCCGGTTTCTTCTTTTGAGATACCTCTTCTCTCTATCTGTGAGAGGATATCCTTCTTTTGATGACATATTGGCTTAATATGCACAAGCTGAGCTAAGATTATGCTCTGATACCACTATAATATTCCAAAATGGGAAAAGTAGGAATATAGAACAAAATGCTGGAATAACAGTGTAAAAAATCATATAAAAACATGAGGCCAATATGGAGCCTTTCCATTCATCACAACAATAGAAAAATAGTAGAAATTAATGGGCTATAAATCATACAACAATATACAATAAGCCTCCAATAGACAAAACCCTCAAGGTGAGGTGCTGCTACTTTATCAAAATGTCGGAGTCACTACTACAACGTAGTCATAGAAGCATTGCTATAGAAAATGAGTACACAAAATATAAGGGCTGATATATGCCTCAAAAAAATAATGTACAATGAATATCAAGGCTCTATACAACCTCCAGAAAAGAACCCAAAAATGGTCTCTGGGAAAAACACCCAAAAATACAATATGAGCTGCAACCCTAGGGCTGAAAGTATGTTGTAACAAGATAAATAAAGAGTTATGGCTGAGGCTGATATGATAATAAGAATTCTCTCCTCCAATGTATCCTCTAGATGAAAGGCTGACCCCTTCAATGAAGAAAACACTCCCCATATCATCTACTGCAAATACCCCTGCAACTCCTCCCTAAAATAACATAGATCCAGACTGATACTGTGCTGTAGGGGATAAAAATGATATGGCTTGGTGAAAAATGTATCAATAATGCTCCAGGGCCTCCTTTACTAGTCTCCAGAGAGAAATTAACCTTCCTCCAATGATATCTAGCTCATAAATCACCCAAATCAACCCTCTACAACTTTTTCCCTGCAACACAATACAAAATCACAACAGGAGCTGCACTGTACATTAAGACTAAAGCCTTGGCCTGATGCATGAATGTGGAATGTAGTGCAAAGCTCTTCCTAAAGATCACTCAGGGAAAGAGGTGGTATTCCCGCTCGGGAACACCCTGTGCTAAAAAAAACTGCAATATTAGCTAAACAGCTGAAGAAAGCTATATGTCTAAACAGACCATATAATCAAAATATCATATCATAAAACTGATTTCTTTGGCTTCCATCCTCTTCCTTATATAAGTGATGAGTTTCCTCACCCTAGGCCCCACTCATTAAAGGCACTACTTTCATGCATGAGGTCTCCCTCCAAAACTGCTTTGTCCTTCCATAAATGTCCACTCCTCCGTAACAATGCTGTTGATTTGGTCAAATTTGACCCAGTCTAGGTGTTCCAACCCCTTTTCACACCTAAGGGTGCTCAATTAAGCTGCCAAGATGTCCTCCCTTCACATTGGCATTGATTTTATTCATATTAAGGAGATTTGTGGATCTCCATATCCTCTTATTCATCAAACAAGAAAGCAAAAACAAAAATTAATATTCCAACAAGCTCATGGCTAATTGGGAATATTACAAATAACTGTTTATATTGGAAATATCCTACAGGAGTTTTTTTGAGGTGCATTGACCCAAATGAGTCTAAGAAAGCTAGGTTTGGTATGCATAACAATGCGTGTGGAGGTCATCACTAGTGCAGAACTACTACTTACAAAATACTAAGAGCTGGCTATTTTTGGCCTAGTTTATTTTCCTATATATGTACTAAGGTGAGAGCCTATGAAAAATGTCAGAAGTTCACTGGTAAAAAACATTTGAAGTATTTTCCTTGCCCATAGTTGGGGATTGGATTTCAATGGAAAAATCCATCCACCTTCAAGTGGACAACATCGTTGGATTCTTTTTGCAACTTATTACTTCACCAAATGGATTGAAGAAATACCTACCAAGAATGCTACTCATAAAGTTATCATTAACTTTCTGGAGGGAATCATAACCAGATTTAGATGTCCATCAAGATTAGTAGTAGATAATGCAGTTGCTTTTAAAGCTCCACCATTGGTAAATTTCTGTGAAGATTATGGTATTCAACTTACTCACTCTACAACTTACTATCCACAAGGGAATGGTTTAGCTGAATCATATAACAAAAGTTTAGTACGAATAATCACCAAGCTATTGGAACAAAACAAGAAAGCTTGGGATTCAAAACTGAAATTTGTTTTATGGGCTGACAGGGTGACAATAAAAAAGTCTATTAATACATCACCCTTTCAAATTGTTTATGGAACTGATGTTTTTTTTCTAGTCCAATTAGCCATTCCTATAGCTAAATTTCTCCAAGATCATGAAGCTGAGCCAAATGACATGACAAAAAAAAATTATTAGATCAAGTGCAACAAAAGTGAGAACAACAATATGATTTGGTAAGAAAATAACAACAAGGTTTAAAGTAGGTTTTTGATAAAGGAACTAAAAAAGAAGATTTTCAGATTTGAGATGTCACACCGAAATGGGATGCACAACATCAAGCCCCATGTAAGAAATTAAAATTTGATGCTTTAAGGCTTGGTCCTTTCAAAATCTCCAATATTTTGTAGAATAATACTTTTTAGTTGTAACATCTTTATGGTACATAACTGTTTGGAGGCCCATTTAATGGGTGCTTCCTCAAAAAATTCTTTCACTAAGGCTGTTGGTGGCCTAAATTCACTGTATATATTGGTGTGTTCATAATAAGACTCTACAACCCAATGACAAGAAACTGAAACAACAAAAAATTCTTAGAGCATCGCAGGGAGAGCTCTATACCTTGTGGAGCCAATGTTAGCACAGTTCTATGCTAAGTCACGAGTCTGTTTTTTTTTTTTTTTTTTTAGGATAAAACTTTGAAAATTTCAAAAAAATTTAGAACACTACCGAAATTTTCGGTAGTGTCTGTTTTAGTTATGTCGGACAGTATGTTTTAATTCTTTTCTATGTTTGTTTTTCTTTAACCCGATGCCACTGAAAATTATGGTAACCTCCCCTATGTTTTAAAAAATAAAAAAGTGCATCTGCTTTTGTGATAAGTCACGTGTTCCCGTTATCAACTACATTTTTTTTTTTTTAAATCATGAGTTAGGTCACCTGATTGGAAATGTTTATGCTGAGTGATGTTAAGTTGAGTCATGGTTATACATGGAGCAAGCTGGGTGTTAATACACAGTTGTTAAAGCCAATTGTTGTTTGTCCTATATGTCAACTAAGTCGTTACATCCACATGTAGAGGTATGTATTAAGTGTTAAGGTAGATCGTGGGTCTACGGTTTTAATATGATGGCCGCTTGGACTGATCACGCATGAACGCTGCCAGAATTTTAGGCCTAACATAAGGATACGATGGAGGCGATTGCCGCCTCCAGCTTTGTTCATCTCCAACCACCTGTAGCATATCATCTAAAACTCCGCAGCCAACTAAAGTTCATCATGACTACCATAGGGTGTATTCTACGGTCCATGATATTTCTTATTATAAAAAATCTCATGCATGGAAAGGTGAACCAACATATATTTTTTAAACCACCGAAAATAATGGAAAACCATTAGTTTCGAGTTTAACCATTGGTGAATGAGTAGCTCTAGTGTGTAGCTTGAGGAAGGAGACTTAGATTTTAGACAGATTGTATTGAAGACACAACAACACCTATTATGTGAGCTCCCCTAATTTTGACACCTATCATATTTCAACATACAACCTTCTTTATTACTAAAGATGACTAAGAAAGTAGGAAAGCTAAAACGAATTGAACCCCAAGGAGCTGATCTAGTTGATGCTAATCCAAATGTGAGAGGTTTCTTTGTTCAGGCAGGGTGGTATCCATTGTGTTCAAGATTGGGAAGCTCTCATTTAGGAGTAGCTTAGGAATTTTCACATTCTTTCAATGGGAAGGAAGCAACTGTATATGGCCTCAGATTGCAGGTATCAACAGAGTGAATTGTTGAAGCTTTCAATCTTCCATAGGAAGGAGAAGGTTTAAATACCAAGTCATCACTGGAGGAGACCTCAATAGTTTCATTAAAGATGGACACATAGACCCCAACTAGGCTAAAGGAATTCCCAGTAGTTACCTCAAGAATGAATGGGCTAAGACTGTCAAGCTCATCAAAATTTACCTTACCTGTGAGAGGAGGTACACTGTTATTTTTCTTTACCATATGAGAATTTTGTTTCATATTGCAGGTATGAAGAACCTCAAATTACAATTATTTCCGCTGAAGATCTTGACAAAGATGTCAGCTAGGATACAAACACACACAGCTGCATCAGAATATAGCTTATATTATCAAGCTCTTATTAAAGTATTGGTTGAGGAAGAACTCAGAATGAGAAACAAGTCATGGGACCATTTTCTATTTTATAGGGCAGACCAACCTACACCTACACCAGATATTCCCACTCATCTATCTCCAACTTCATAGCAACATCCTTATCCTGCCAAGTAGAAAGGGAAAATCCATAAGCCAACTACTTCAACAGTTAGTAAGAGGACTAAGAGAAAGGCTAAGAAGGAGAACATCCACAAAAAGGCTAAAGGAAGAAAATAAAAGGCTCCTTCAACCAAGATTAAAAATAATTTAGAGAAAGGAGAAGGTTCATTAGCCACCAAGCCCAAATCCATGAATATGGTGCCTCCCATTTCTCCTTTTCCTAATGTTTATACCAAAGCACGAAGAGGAAAGTCTATGACTGCAGAAAAATCCAAAACACAGGTGCTACCAGAAGTTTCAGAAGTAGACATTCAACAAAATATGCAGAAGGAATATCAACCCACTAAGTCTGATGAGGAGCTCCTAAAATATGCAGGGTAAGATATTAGCAGCAAGAGAAAGAAAAAGGATGCAAAACTTGTTGCTGGTAGCAGAAAAATACACACCAGAGACAAAAACAAGTTGAGGATCAAATCTAAGTCCCTGCATAATCCAAGTTTGCTAACATAAGTCATATATGTAGAAGGAAAATCTGAAGGGTTACATACTGTAACCCCTTCAATTTCAAATTCCAGTGGACCCAAAAAGAAAGATAAAGGTAAAACCATCCCAGACCATCAAATAGAATCCTAAAAAAAAAGAAAAATTCAAAAGGGTTCATTAGAGAAAAATACCATTGTCAAAGAAACAATCACCGGGACCACAAGGTCAAGATTAGTCTTTGAAAAACAAACAGACTTGGAAAAGCTTGCAGAAGTTGCAACCCATATGGAAGAAAGGTAAAAGAGTGGCCTAATAAAATGCCTTTTTTTACTAAGTAAATTTTTGAACAACTCAATTTTCAGAGTGTATAAGTCTACACAGGATTTTCAATTATTTTTTGTGCATTTTTGAGAAAGAAATAGAGCACTACCAAAAATTCTGGTAGCATTACATTTTTTTCACAGTTACAAGTTTTTACTAGAATTTCCGGTAGCACCTGTTTTAAATGATTTTTAATAGCTATCAGCAGAGTTTCCGAGCAATTTTAGGAATGATAAGGACTCATAATGATATGGATATATCAAGTGATGGTTGATAAGTGGTTATGAGGTTGCTGAAGGTCACATTTAATGAGGACACATGGTTATTAAAGAATCAAGGTCATGAAGAGACAAATCAACAGAAAAAAGGGGCAGCATGTCAGCACACTCAACAACACAGTCCAAATTGTCTTCTCTTCTCTCATCTACATCTGTCCTATTAGTTATATTTCGATATGATATATCTTTAATGTCATATAACACCTATGTAATGTGAGGAAGAGTGGTTCTTTATTTTTAGGAGAGATGGAGTTGGTTCCCCTCTCTCTCTATATATATAATTTGTAAATACTATTTCAGGGTTGGATTTCAGTCAACTTGAAGACTTATTATAATAAAGAAAAATCCTTTTTGCACCCCATGTTGAAGGATTTTGTGATTCAAGGACTATCTAATGTATGGTGTGTTTCTCTCATTGTTTATTTCTTCTGATTTATGAGTTGCAACAGCTAGTAAAGTATGAGTACAAGAATTATTAGAGGATCTAATAGTTAATTATCAGGTGTTTAGTCTTCTTCAAATCATATATATGTTGTAGAGCATGTTAGTGAAGGCTTCATAAAATTATTTATGCATTTATGCTACTTTCTAAATGTTGTTTCCTTTACATAAAACATAGTTTATGTAAAGAGCCACTATTGTAGTTGTGTGACTAACTTAGGATATGCATATTTCTTAGATTGAGTACCAGGTATCAATCTCCTTTCATTTGTTACAATCTGCTCCCTATACTACCAATTTACCCATACAATTTATACTTTCCATAGCTTGCCAAATTCATGAAATTCTAAAAGAGAAAAATCGTTTCTAACTCTTTAAGAAGCCATCACACCACTCTAACATTTTACTTTGAATTGAAATATGATGTGTAAGGCTTACACCTTTGCAGTCAAGGAGTGACTCCTTGTGCTAAACCAAGCACATAACTTCCATTAGATTCAAAATAAATTCAAATAAATTCAAATCATACCTCATTGGTAGCTCATCAATAAGGTACACTTGAAATCCTGTTCACTTCCTATAACAACAAGTCAAACTATTTGTTTGATCAAATAATCATGTATAAACACATCACATCTGGCTAGCTCAAAGTGCAACCATCATAAAATAAAATCATAAATCGCATGAAATCACCATAAACCATAATCATAAATCACATGTAACGATCATAAGTCAGAACATAGATCACATGCATAATATAACTGAAATAAAATACCGATACTTATCCTTCATTGGTCCTTACTTCAGCCTTTGTTCTTTTTGTACACACAGCGAATCAATTTCTACACCCGACAAGCACCCAATTCTTTTGCTTCTCTTCAATCACGTACACATACACATTGTGTGACTTTCCGCGTTGTTTTATGGTTTTTCAGGATTTATTGGATGTGTAGCAGGGGTTCTAACAGGTGGAAGGGGCTTATCGCAAAGGCACATGCCTTTGGATCATTTGAATGGAGGCGATAGTTTTGGTTTATGTTAGGAGGTAGTGAGGTGGCTTTCGCACGGAGTGATGGCAGAGAATGGTTTTGGGTAGAGGGATGCGATACCATAGAAAGGGTGACACGTGGCAGGGAGGGCTGGCGGTAATACCACCCATTTCGTGAGGTTTGGATTCGTTAAACCCCGCACTATTGGATGTGCGATATGTGACGTGGGGCATTGGATCATGAGGGATTGATCCAACGGTGGTTGGGGAAATGATGAAGCAGCGGGTTAAAATAATGTGGGGCCTGGGGGTTATGTGGCGGGGTTTTAATACATGTTGGGGACCAGGGAATATAACAACATGGCAGGGTCTATTTATAAAGGCAGGGGCTTAATAAGAAAGGAGCCTGGGGCAAGAAAATAGGCGGGGGCGCTTAAAAATAAGGGCATAGGGTAGGGTTATATGAGCGGAAGGTAAGGGTTTTAGAGTGGGGGGCTGAAAAACCTTTAGAGTGGGGGTTTGTTATATTTAAAACAGAGGTTTTAATATAAAAAAGGAAGTGGGGTAAAAAAAAGGGGCCAAGTAGTTTAGTAAAATGGGTTTGGGTAGATTAAAATAAAAACAGAGTTTTAGTTAAAATAATGGGGCCCAAATAGTATAATTTTTTATTTAAAACAATGTAAAAAAGGACTTTTTACATTTATTTAATGGAATAAGGGAAAATGATGAAGTTGAGGGGGTTTAGTGGGGAAAATGGGGCTTTTGGTAGGGAAAAAAATGTTAAAAGAGGGATTAAGGCCAACTTAGGTTTGTTCAGAGCATGAGAGTGCTTAGGAGAGGCAACTATGAAAGATAGTGAATTTAGGATAAATAACGATAATGAAGGCAGTGACATTTCTGAAGATAGCTGATAGTCAAGGAATTCTATCTTTAGTAGACTGTAAAAAATCCAAAGTCACCTAGTGATACTGTAGAATATAGGAGGATAAATATGGCTCCAGCTGGGGAGGGCAGCTCCTTTAGGAGATGTCAAGAACCACAGAGTTTAGATCTCTGGAATTTGTAGATCAGTGCCTTGTTTGTACTTGGTAGATTTTTCATTCTACAACTTCTGATCTGCTGCTATTATTTGTAACTGTGACCTTCAAATCTTCATGAAAATCATGCTTGCTGCAACTCAATTCTACCTACCCATCATTTTATTCTAGATTTTTTTCTTCATTTAGGTGCATTTAGACTGGCAAACCATTGACATCATTTTTATTTTGAAAGAAAATAACTATCTATTTCTACCCTTATATCATCCAAAGGCTCAGATTAGACTGATGAGCTCTTTTATTCTCTACCTAATCTACTTATCTGTCAAGATTAAATAGTTTGATAGATTTTCATTCTCTAGACTATCAACATGAAATTCAAAGTATGACCAAATCAAGATTAAGCAGTTTGATTGTCATGAAATTGTGGCATTTTGTACAAGCTGCACACAAATTTATTTTGAAAAAATAAATTTGAAATTGAGGGCTATAATTTGGAATTTGTCATTCATCCCTTTCTTTCTTTTTGGTTCAGATTTAAACTTCGGAACCAATATCTTTTTCCTATCTATCTACTGATAAGACAAGGTTAAAAAGTTTGGAAAATCTTCATTTTATAACTTATCAGCAAAAATTCAAATTTTGTTCAATCATGATTAGGCTGTATGATTGAAAAAGACTTCCTTTTCAAAAGTAGTGGCATTTGGACTTGCACACTTTCAGAAACATTCTTTTTTTATTGGTATGGGGCTTTACCTTTACTTTTATCTGACCTCTTTTCTTCTTTTCTTTCCTTTTGTGTTTGTTTTTCTGAGATTTTATTTCAGCAATGTTATATACAATGAACAAAGCTTTAAACTAATATTTTCAACTGAAATAATTCTTGAGCATCCTTCCCTTGACAGGACCTCCAAATAATTATGTTCCATCCATTTCTTGTAGGAAGAATGCATTGTTACCTCTTGCAGAATGGATGATGTATGGACCTTTCCATAGATTGTCAAATTTTCCATGCTTGCATTTGTCCTCTCTTCTTGAATCCCAGTTCAGCACTTTGTCTCCAATGCTGAAATCATTTGCCTTGGTCCTCTTATCAAAGAGATTCTTGATTTTTTCTTGCACTTGTTGCGTTCTATTGTATACTTCTTCTCTGGTTTGTTGCAGCTAGACAGTATGGTTTATTCTTCTTTGCATATAATTTTCTTCAGATTGTACTTCTTGAATGAGCCTCATTATTAGAACTCCCAAGCTTGCTGGGAAAAATGCATCTGCTCCATACACTAACTGATATGGTGACATACCAATTTTCTTTTTAATTGTTAATATGTCTGCCCATAGTGCATGTACTAGTTTGCTATGCCATGATTTCTTGTTCTCTTACAACAACTTTTTGATGATGTTTACCAAGATTTTGTTTGAGGATTCATCTAACCCATTACCTTGAGGGTAAAAAGGTGTAGAATGTCCCAATGTAATCTAATATTTGTGGCAAAAGTCCACCATTTTCTTGGATCTAAAAGCAGCAACATTATCAGTAACGATTTTTCTAGGACAGCCAAATCTAGATAAAATGTGGTTTTCAAGGAATTTGATAATTATTGAGTCTGTGGCGGTCCTGGAAGGGATGGATTCTATCCAATTTTTAAAATAGCCAGTTGTAGTAAGGATCCATTTGTGCTGGGTAGAGGAGGTAGGGTGGATTTCTCTAATAAAATCTAGTCCCCATTGTTAAAAAGGAGCTTCAACAGAGATAGGCTGTAATGACAAAGGCAACAATTTTATTTTTCCCTCAAAGATTTGGCATTTATGATAGGCAGCTACCATTTTATGGATGTCTTGAAAGAGGGTGTGCCAATAGTAAAAAGCTCTAAGGATTTTGTTGACAGTGGTTTTCCAATAGAGGTGGCCTCCACATTCTCCTTCATGAAACTCATGCATAATCCTATCTGCATCTTCTTCAAGCAAACATTTAAGCAATACACCACCAACATTTTTCTAGTATAAAAATTTATCTAGAATGCAGAAATTCACAGCTTTTAACTTCAAAAATCTAGCCATTTTTTGGAAAAACCAAGAGGAACATTAAGATTAAAAAGCACATATAATATATCAACATACCAAGATGAGTTCAGAAATGTTTCTTCAATAGGTGGAGTTGCCAGCTCCTCTTGTTCATCTAATGCATTAATCATATTGATGTCCAGTGCTTGAAAATTTGTTTCAGCCATGAGTTTAGCTAGTACTTTCCCTTTGATCAGCTTGGTGGGATTGATTTTTTGATCATATTCTAAAATGACAGCAATCCACTTACCTCTTTTTTCCATCAGGATCTTGAGTGAGTGTGTCTTTTACCACTGTGTGAGGCACAAATGCAATGATGTGTGAGTGCATAATGTACACACTAAAATCTTTCAATGCCTTCATTAAAGAAAAAACTTGTTTTTCCATTATGTTATATTTTAGAGGTGTATCTCTGAGTGCCTTACTGAAAAATGCTATGGGTTGCTCCTGTCCTTTTATATTTTTTCTGCAGTAGGAAAACAACAATTATGTGTTATGATGTAAAGGAAAATATGAAGAAATGTTTGGTTAAGTCAGGGCTGATCAGAACTGGTGTTTGGGTAAGAGCTTGTTTTACCATATCAAAATATTGCTTTGCTTCTATGGTCCATTTAACTCCTGTTTATATTTTCTGCATATTAGTAATGTTTCTCAGGAGTTCTGCATGGTTTGGTATGAAATTTCTTAATAAATTTATCTTTCCAATGAAATATTGCATCTCTTTGATGTTTCTTGGATGATTGATTTGCAATATTACCTCAATCCTTTTTGTGTCAATATTAATCCCTTCTTCAGATATGATGTGGCCTAAAAGCTTCCCTTCTTGAAGGCCAAACAAATTTTTCTTGGGATTCAAAGACAAACCATATTTTTTGCATTTTTCAAATACCTTTCTTAAATAATATAGGTGTTCTTCATCAGTTTTGGAGTAGACTGTGATATCATCAAGATATATCATAATGAAGTAACATATTTCTTCAGAGAAATAAATATCCATTGCTCTTTGGAAAGTGGCCCCAACATTCATTAACCCAAAAGGAATTTTCACATACATGAAGGTGCCCCAAGGTGTAGTGAAAGTTGTCTTGTGTTGATCATCTGGGTGTACCAACACTTGATTGTACCGTGAAAATCCATCTAGCGGAGAAGTTATTTTGGAGCCTACTACCCTTTGTAAAATGTGATCCATTTTTGGTAAAGGGTAGTTGTCCTTTAAGGAGGCTTTGTTTAAATTTCTGAAGTCTACGCATAACCTAATTTCTCCTGTTTTCTTCCTCACTGATACAAGGTTTGACACCCATTCGGAGTATCTCAGAGGGACTATTATTCCAACATCATACATTTTCCTAATTTCCTTCTCAACCAGTGGCAGTTGTACAGGGTTTATTCTATGTAATCTTTGTTTAAAGGGCTTATGGTTTTCTTTGAGGGATCTTATGCTGGATGATCTCAGTATCATATGACTTTAGATCTTCATAGCTCCAAGAAAACACATCACTAAATTCTCTGAACAACTCAAGTTATTTCTGTTTTATATGAGCTGGCAGTGTTTTTGATAGCTTTATCATTTTGGGCTTTTTTTCACAGCCTATATTGCATTCTTCTACTTTAGCTTTAGTAGATTCCATATTTGGCTTCTTAGTAACATCATTAAAGTCAAAAATTTTCTCTAGAGGAACCAATCCTTTTGGCAAAGAATTATCTCTGGAATGCAACACTTCAAAACCTTATTTTTCTGAATCTGTGCATAGTTCTGTCTCATGTGGGTGTTATTTTTCTAATAGGTTTATATCAGCCTGATCAGGAGGTTATTCTTTGTATGTTTGTTCCTCAGCAGAGCAGTCTTCTTCATGATCTGAGTCTGAATTTGGCATTTCAAACTCATTTCTCGACCTTAGAAAATCTTCAATCTGTTTATCTCCTTCAAAAAATTTTCAATATTTTATGTTATCAGGGACTGTTGGCTTATATTTGGCTTTCATTGTGTATTTTTTGTTATGATAAGGTTTTTGACAAGTACTAGCTACAAAGGCTAGACCATTGGCAAGGATGTTTTGATTTCTTCGGATAAAGGAAAGGTCATATTCATGGAAGGTTTTTAGGAGGTCAAGGGCATGATCCCTATAAGCTCTTAGTCTAGGAGTTTAGCTGAATATTCTCCCTTAATTTTCCTAATGAACAAATTAGAATCCCCATGGACAGAGATCCTTTTAGCTCCTAGATTCTTGAGTAATTGTAGCCCTAGAAGGAGTGCCTCATATTCTGCTATGTTATTTGTACATTGAAAGTTGAACTTATATGAGTGGCCTTCTCAATGATTGTTTTCAGTGTTATGTACCAAAACACCTGCTCCTGAACCAATTTTGCCATAAGACCCATCAAAGCTCATGCTCTAAAGAGGTTCAATTTCAGATTTACCATTATTTTGGTCATTGTGGCTGCCACTAGGTTGTCTATTATGCTGTTCATTTTCTGTTTGTCCTAACTGTTCTGACTGTCCATCCTCTTTTTCTTCTTCTACAATTTTTTTCTCATTTACTGCTATCTGTTCATTAATGTTTTCATCGTTGTAAAGGATAAATGAATCAAGGTTAGTGTGAATAGAATAAAAAGGGGAGTTATCTGGCTTCTCTTGACTGCTAACCATGTATTTCATATGAGTTTCCCTATATAGTATTTTTGGTTGATTGAAAACAGGTATGGTAGCATAGGTCATGTCCATTTGGAGGGTACCTTGAAGTTTATCTCCCCATGAGCGTGATAGGAGCATGCGATATTTGGGAGGGATGTCAGCCACTACAATATCCATTACTAGGCTCTTGACTGGCATTTTTGCTAGATTAACACAAAGATCTTTGATTAGGCCTAGACATTTAACCCTACTAGAATCAAAAGAGTATAAATATTTGAATGGTCTGGTTATCTCAAGGCCTAGTCTTTCCATAACTACCTTTTGGCAATCATATTTTCCTCTACACTTACTGCACCCCTCTGCATATCTTCTAATGCAAGAGGGTCTCTTTCTCTTAGTTGGTAGGCCATTTCTGGGTCAAACCCATATGGAAATTTCATTAGAGCTAGACCTTGTGGAGGTTTCATGTGGATAGGGAGGGCATTATATACACTATTGAACCTAGTGCAGTACTCTTGGAAACCTTCTCCAATGTTTCTCTTAATGTTTTCATACTCTGACAAGATTTGGATAGGGTTCTTCTTGACTTCCCATTTGTTTAAGAATATTTGATGAAAAGCAGTAAGTTCATTTATACTGTTAGGGGTTAGGCATTTGAACTATTTTATTGCTTCTCCCCCAAGCTTTGAGCAAACATTCTGAGATTAACAGTTTTATCATCTATTTCTTGTCTGTCAAAATAGTCATTCATTCTATCCACATGTTTTTGAGTAGTAGTAGAACTACTTGCATCATATAAAGGAATCTTGGACTCATAGTCTTGTGGTAGAACAACTAAAGGAAATGGTAGAACTAATGGGGCATACCATGTTTCCATGGTTGGTATTTGGGGAAAAAAAGGAGGGTTCACAAGTGGAGGGTTTACAAAAGGAGGTAAAGGGTTAAATGGAGGAAGGTGAAAAATGGGGGTTGAAGTTAGTACAACAAGATTCTGCTGTAAGGTGGATGGGTCTAAAACTATCTGGGTTATCCAACTCTGAGATCTAGTCCTAGGCAAGCTTTGTTCTAGGGGCGAGTCAGAGAGGATATTTTGCAAGTCTTTAAGGTTTTTAGGTAGGTAACTTTCTTTATGGATAGATCTGCTAACAGTTGGGTTTTTAGATCTAGGAGATTTCCTAGGAGATTCTTCTAGAACCCAGAACTTAGAGCCAAAATTCAGGGAGGTTAAAAGTTTATAATAGTTTTTGAAAAACAAACCAATCTGTGAAAGAAATATCTAATCCACAAAGTATTCTTGACTGGGTCCTTTTGATGTTTAATGATATCAGGATTTCTCAATAATTTCCCAGTGGATTGTGTAGAAAACCAGTGGAGTCTACAGGCCTACTGAAAACCAGTGGAGTTACCAGGTGGATAATTTTTGATTATTTTATGGCTGGTTGTTGTCGACCATTAGCAATCAGGTACCATTCTTGGCTAACACTTGATTCATATAAGTTTAAATGAGGTTCTCTGAGCTCTTAAGGTGATATTAAGCTGTTTAATAACTCAGTTCCCCAGTATGGTCGCCACTATGTTGGCTTCCCGTTATTTGCAATATTGGCAAGAACAAATCTGTAGAGAACTGCGTCAAACCACTTTAGAGTCCAAGGACCTAACCTTCCTGGACTTAGAGAGGGCTCTCCCTAGGTATATGTTTGTAACGATATACCTTTATACTTTTGTTTTATGATTTTAGGCTAGTTATGAAGTTCTAGGACTATTTGTTTTGTTTGGTTGATTAATTGATTGTGTGATTAAGTGATTGAGTGTTTTAGTTGAACAGATAGACTGTGGGAAAAATCAATCCATTGGGCTATGGAGTCTTAAAAGGATTTAATTTTTCATCAACTCTACAAGGGTTTTCATAGGGCAAGCTAATTATATCAAGTGGATCTCTTAGATTAGATGAAATATGAAATGAAAGTAAGTTGTGAAAATAATAAAACTAAAGGTCAGTTAAGAATACTTTAACCATACTTCAACAAGATAAGCCTTTTAGGTAACTGTTTAAGACAAACCAAAGGACAGGGCAAACCATAGACTTCTTTGGCCAGACTCTAGTAAGAAAACCTTAAGACAACAATCCAACAATTGTAGAATTAATTTCAGACAAGGAAAAAATTCAAGATAACAATCAGTATAATCAAAGAGCAAGATACAACTGTCTTCTTTAATCAAACTAAAAAGACCTTTGTAGTAACAGTTTGAGACAAACCAAAGTAAAGGGCTAACCATAGACTTCTAAGTAAACTTCAAAGAAGGCCTTAAACATAACATTTCAAGAAAGACCAAAGGACAAGGCATACCATATACTTCTTTGGCTGGACTCTACTGAATTATTTTCAAGGCAACAAGCTAGGTGGAGCTAGAGAGCAATTAAGAATTATCTAATCAGAAAAATTAAGATGAAAGAAAGAATGCATAATTAAGGTGCCAAGACAACATATCTTAATCTAAATTTTCTGTTCTTTTATCAGACAAATGAAGGACAATATGGAAAATAGAAGGAAAACATTGACAAAGAAGGATAACTTCACCATTAACATAGCTCAAGAATCCTATGAACGTGCTTTCATTACTGATGTCAAAAATAGTTACAATACTCTAGTACAATAATCTTCACAACTCAGAGTCTGATCTAATCTGGCCTAGCAGCTCAGTCCAACAATCAAGCATCCAACTAGCTAACCAACCAACACTAAAAATGAATAAAACATGCAGTATTTATCTGCAAAATGAGGAGGTTGCCCTAACCTAGGGTTTTAGATTTTTATTTATTACAGAGTTAATGCATTTGACCTTTGAGACCATGCAAGGCCCAAAGAAAAATATCTATGATTGACTCATTGTAATAAAAACTTCTAACTTAGCTGTTGAGCTAACTTTTAGGATATGTTTGACTTTTAAGGAATTTTCATGAACTTTACAATAACTGCTTGAGCTTTTTAAAATATCTATGACTGTTGCAATAATTGTGATTGCCTTTATTTGAGTGAAGAATGCTATAGGTGGCAAGATGTGTCTTTGAAGAAGTATTTGCTATTTTTCTTTAGCATTCGGATCTGTCTTCTGTGTTAATATTCCTTTGATTTAGCCTTTAACCCTGATTTGGCTTTTAAACTTGGATTTATCTCTAGCTGCCCGCCTAATTGATTTAGTCTGCTTTTTCTCCTTTAATTCCTTTAATATTTCTGCATTCGCCTTTAATCCGTGATTAACCCTTTAATCCTTTTATTTGATTTTTAATCCTTTAACCTCTCACTGTCATGGTCTCTTTGACTGTGTTCTTCCTTTGCCCTTTATCTCTGTGTTATTTAAACATTTCTTGCTGCTTTGGTGTGTTTGAATGACCATCAATGATCATGATCCATTGATGTTCATGTGTTGATATGGCGCTCCTAGTTCCTTTGATTAACAAACTCGCTGGATCATCACCCAAGGAGTTGTTTGAACAATTTTGGGACCTCAGAAATGCAATTTATGCATTTCCATCATGATTACATGCACAACACAACAAACTGGTTAGTTAAAATCCTGCGCTGTGACTTTCGCGTTGTTTTATGGATTTTCGATCTTTATTGGACGTGTTGTAGGGGTTCTAATAGGGGAAGGGGCTTATCGCAAAGGCATAGGCCTTTGGATCATTTGAATGGAGGCGACGGTTTTGGTTTATGGTGGGAGGCGGTAAGGTGGTTTTCACACGGAGTGAGAGTGGATAATGGTTTTGGGTGGAGGACACGATGCCATAGAAAGGGTGGCGTGTGGGAGGGAGGGCTGGCAATAATACCACCCATTTCACGAGGTTTGTGTTCGTTAACCCCTGCACTTTTGGATGTGTGATATGTGACGTGGGCCATTGGATTGCAAGGGATTGATTCAACGGTGGTCGGGGAAACGATGAAGTGGTGGGTTATAATAACGTGGGGCCTAGGGGTTAGGTGGCAAGGTTTTAATACATGGTGGGGACCAGGGAATATAAAAATGTGGCGAGGTCTATTTATAAAGGTGGGGGCTTAAGAAGAAAGGAGCCAGGGGAAAGAATATAGGTGGGGGTGCTTAAAAATAAGGGTGGAGGGTAGGGTTATATGAGCGGAAGGTAAGGCTGAAAAACCTTTAGAGCGGGGGTTTGGTAGATTTAAAATAGAGGTTTTAATATAAAAAAGGAAGCAGGGTAAACAAAAAAAAAGGGATCAGGTAGTTTAGTACAATGGGTTCGGGTAGATTAAAATAAAAACAGATTTTTAGTTAAAATAATGGGGCCCGAATAGTATAATTTTTGATTTAAAACAATGTAAAAAAGGACTTTTTACATTGTTTTAATGGAATAAGGGAAAATGATGAAGGTGAGGGGGTTTAGTGGGGAAAATGGGGCTTTTGGTAGGGAAAAATGTGAAAAGAGGGATTGAGGCCAACTTGGGTTTTTTCAGAGCATGAGAGTGCTTAGCAGTGGAAAAGTGAAAGATAGTGAATTTAGGATAAATAAAGATAATGAAGGCAGTGAGATTTCTGAAGATAGATGATAGCAAGGAATGCTATCTTCAACAGATTGTAGAAGATCTAAAGTCAACTAGTGATACTGTAGAATACAGGAGGATAACAGTGGCTCCAACTAAGGAGGGCAGCTCCTTTAGGAGATGTCAAGAACCTCAGAGTTCAGATCTTTGGAATTTGTAGATTAGTGCCTTGTTTGTACTTGGTAGATTTTTCATTTTGCAACTTCTGATATGTTGCTGTTCTTTGCAACTGTGACATTCAAATATTTAAAATCATGCTTGCTGTAACTCAATTCTACCTACCCATCATTCTATTCTAGCTTTTTTTCTTCATTTGGGTGCATTTAGACTGGAAAAACCTTGACATCATTTTTCTTTTGAAAGAAAAAAACTATATATTTCTACCCTTATATCATCCAAAGGCTCAGATTAGACTGATGAGCTCTTTTATTCTCTACCTAATCTACTTATCTGTTAAGATTAAACAGTTTGACAGATTTTTCGTTCTCTAGTTTATCAACATGAAATTCAAAGTATGACCAAATAAAGATTAAGTAGTTTTACTGGCATGAAATTGTGGCATTTTGGACAAGTTGCACACAAATTTATTATGCAAAAAGTAAATTTGAAACTGAGGGCTATAATATGGTCTTTTTCGTTCATCCTTTTCTTTCTGTTTGGTTCAGATTTGAACTTTGGAACCAATGTATTTTTCCTATCTATCTACTGATAAGCCAAGTTTAAACAGTTTGAAAAATATTCATTTTCTAACTTATCAGCAAAAATTCAAAATTTGTTCAATCATGATTATGTTGTATGATTGAACAAGACTTCCTTTTCAAAATTAGTGGCATTTGGACTTGCACACTTTCAAAAACATTCTTTTTTTTTTGGTATGGGACTTTACCTTTACTTTTATCTGACCTCTTTTCTTCTATTTTTTCCTTTTGTGTTTGTTTTTCTAAGATTTTATTTCAGAAATGTTATATACAATGAACAAAGCTTTAAACTAAGGTTTTAAACTAAAATAATGCTTGAGCATCCTGCCATTGACAGGACCTCCAAATAATTTTGTCCCATCCATTTCTTGTAGGAAGAATGCATTGTTACCTCTTGCAGAATGGATGATGTATGGAACTTTCCCACTTCAACACTTTGTCTCCAATGTTGAAATAATTTGCCTTGGTCCTCTTATCAAAGAGCTTCTTGATGTTTTCCTGCACTTGCTGTGTTCTGTTGTATACTACTTCTCTGGTTTGCTGCAGTTGGACAGTCTGGTTTATTCTTCTTCTCATATCATTTTCTTTAGAATGTACTTCTTGAATGAGCCTCGTTACTGGCACTCCCAAGCTTGTTGGGAAAATTGCATCTGCTCCATACACTAACTGATAGGGTGACATACCAATTGGATTTTTATTTGTTAATATGTCTGTCCATAGTGCATGTACTAGTTTGTTGTGTCATGATTTCTTGTTCTCTTCCAGCAACTTTTTGATGATTTTTACCAAGCTTTTGTTTGAGGATTCAACCAACCCATTACCTTGAGGGTAATAAGCTGTAGAATGTCCCAATGTAATTTGATATTTGTGGCAAAATTCCACCATTTTCTTGGATCTAAAAAAAATAGCATTATCAGTAATGCTTTTTCTAGGACAACCAAATCTAGATAAAATGTGGTTTTCAAGGAATTTGATAATTACTGAGTCTGTGGCAGTCCAAAAAGGGATTAATTCTATCCACTTTGTAAAATAGTCAGTTGCAGTAAGGATCAATTTGCGTTGGGCATAGGAGGCAGGGAAGATATCTCCAATAAAATCTAGTCCCCATTGTTGAAAAGGACCTTCAACATAGATAGGTTGTAATGGTAGAGGCAACAATTTTCTTTTTCCCTCAAAGATTTGGAATTTATGATAGGAAATTACCATTTTATGGATGTCTTGAAAGAGGGTGGGCCAATAGTAACCAACTCTAAGGATTTTTTTGACAGTGGTTTTCCAATAGAGGTGCCCTCCACACTATCCTTCATGAAACTCATGCATAATCCTATCTGCATCTTCTTCAAGCAAACATTTAAGAAATACACCACCAACATTTTTCCAATAGAAAACTTTATCCAGAATGTAGAAATTAATAGCTTTTAACTTCAAAAATCTAGCCTTTGTTTTGGACAAACCAGAAGGAACATTACAATTAAAAAGCACATATAATATATCAGCATACCAATATAAGTTCATAAATGTTTCCTCAATAGGTGGAGTTGCCAACTCCATTTGTTCATATAATGCATTAATCATATTGATGTCCAGTGCTTGAAAATTTGTTTCAGCCATGAGTTTAGCCAATCCTTGCCCTTTGATAAGCTTGGTGGGCTTGATTTCTAGATCATATTCTAAAATGACAGCAATCCACTTACCTCTTTTGCCTTCAGGATCTTGTGTGAGTATGTTTTTTACCACTGTGTGAGGCACAATTGCAATGATGTGGGAGTGTAAAATGTACACTCTGAAATCTTTCAATGCCTTGATTAAGGAAAAATCTTGTTTTTCCATTATGTTATATTTCAGAGGTGCATCTCTGAGTGCCTTGCTGAAAAATGCTATGGGCTGCTCCTGTCCTTTTATATTTTTCTGCAGTCGGACAACAACAACTGTGTGTTTCGATGCAAAGGAGAATATGAAGAAATATTTGGTGAAGTCAGGGCTGATTAGAACTGGTGTTTGGGTAAGAGATTTCTTTACCAGATCAAAATATTGCTTTTCTTCTATGGTCCATTTAACTCCTGTTTCTCTTTTCAACATATTAGTAATGTTTCTCAGGAGTTCTGCAAGGTTTGGTATGAATCTTCTTAAGAAATTTATCTTTCCAATGAAATATTGCAGCTCTTTTATGTTTCTTGGATGATTGATTTGCAATATTCCCTCAATCCTTTTTGGGTTGATCTTAATCCCTTCTTCAGATATGATGTGGCCTAAAAGCTTCCCTTCTTGAAGGCAAAACAAAGTTTTCTTGGGATTCAAAGACAAACCATATTTTTTTCATTTTTCAAATACCTTTCTTAAGTGATCTAGGTGTTCCTCATCAATTTTGGAGTAGACTGTGATGTCATCAAGATATATAACAATGAAGTAACCTATTTTTTCAGAGAAATCAATATCCATTTCTCTTTGGAAAGTGGCCCCAACATTCATTAACCCATAAGGCATTTTCACATACATGAAGGTGCCCCAAGGTGTAGTCAAAGTTGTCTTGTGTTGATCATCTGGGTGTACCAGCACCTGATTGTACCGTGAAAAGCCATCTAATAGAGAAATTATTTTGGAGCCTACTACCCTTTGTAAAATGTGATCCATTTTTGTTAAAGGGTAGTTGTCCTTTAAGGAGGCTTTGTTTAAATTTCTAAAGTCCATGCATAGCCTAATTCTCCTATTTTCTTCCTCACTGATACAAGGTTTGACACCCATTCTGAGTATCTTAGAGGGACTATTATTCTAGAATCATACATTTTTCTAATTTCCTTCTCAACCAGTGTCAGTTGTATAGGGTTTATTCTGCGTAATATTTGTTTAAAGGGCTTCTGGTTTTCTTTGAGAGGGATCTTATGCTGGATGATCTCAGTATCACATGAATTTAGATATTCATAGCTCCAAGCAAACACATCACTAAATTCTCTGAACAACTCAAGATATTTCTGTTTTATATGAACTCGTAGTGTTTTTGATAGCTTTATCATTTTGGGCTCTTGTTCGCTGCCTATATTGCATTCTTATACTTTAGCTTCAGTAGATTCCATCTTTGTCTTCTTGGCAACATCATTAAAGTCAAAAATTTCCTTTAGAGGAACCAATCCTTTTGGCAAATAATTATCTCTGGACTGCAGCAATTCAAAACCTTATTTTCTGAATCTGTGCACAGTTCTGTCTCATGTGGGTGTTTTTTTCTAACAAGTTTATCAGCTTGATTAGGAGGTTCTTCTTTGTATGTTTGTTCCTCAGCAGAGAAATATTCTTCACGATCTGAGTCTGAATTTGGCATTTTAAATTCATTTCTGGACTGCAAAAAATATTCAATCCGTTTATCTCCTTCAAAAACTTGTCAATATTTTATGTTATCAGGGGCTGTTGGCCTATATTTGACTTGCACTATGTATTTTTTGTTATGATAAGGTTTTTGACAAGTACTGGCTGCAAAGGATAGACCATTGGCAAGGATGTTTTGATTTCTTGGGACAAAGGCAAGGTCATATTCTTGGAAGGCTTTTAGGAGGTAAAGGGAATCATCCCTATATGCTCTTAATCTAGGATGCTTAGCTAAATATTCTCCCTAAATTTTCTTAAAGACCAGCTCAGAATCCCCATGGATAGAGATCCTTTTAGCTCCTAGTTTCTTGAATAATTGTATCCCTAGAAGGAGTGCCTTATATTCTGCTATGTTATTTGTACATTGAAAGTTCAGCTTATATGAGTGGATTTCTGCATGATTTTTTTCAATGTTATGTACCCAAACACCTGATCCTGAACTAGTTTTTCCACAAGACCCATCAAAGCTCATGCTCTAAAGAGGTTCAATTTCAGATTTACCATTATGTTGGTCATTGTGGTTGCCACTAGGTTTTCTATTATGTTGTTCATTTTCTGTTTGGCCTAACTGTTCTGTCTGTCCATCCTCTTTTTCTTCCTCTACAATTGTTTTCTTATTTACTGCTATTTTTTCATTAATGTTTTCATCATTGTAAAGGATAAATGAATCAAGGTCAGTGTGAATAGAATAAAAAGGGGAGTTATGTAGCTTCTCTTGACTGTTAACCATGTATTTCATATGAGTTTCCCTATATAGTATTCTTGGTTGATTGAAAACAGGTATGGTAGCATAGGTCATGTCCATTTGGAGGGTACCTTGAAGTTTAGCTCCCCATGAGCGTGATAGGAGCATGGAAAATTTGGGAGGGATGTCAGCCACTACAATATCCATTACTAGGCTCTTGGCTGGTATTTGTGCTAGATTAACACATAGATCTTTGATTAGGCCTAGACATTTAACCATAATGGAATCAAAAGAGCATAAATATTTGTATGGTCTAGTTATCTCAAGGCCTAGTCTTTCCATAACTACCTTTGGCATGAGGTTATGTGAAGCTCCGGAGTCTAACATGGAATTATGAAGGATTTTGTCATGGATGTTCAAGCTGACATAAAATGGAGGGACACCTCCTTCTTGAGATTTACCTTCTACTCCTAGTCCAAACAAAATTTCAGGTTTTTCATCATTTAAATTCACAAATTCAACATTTTCTCCTATGTTTAAGGCTTTCAAAACTTGGGATCTATATACATCTTGGGTAACTAATTCAGTAAGAGGTATGGAGATTTTTATCTTGGCAATTTTACTCTCAAGACTGAAAGGTGTCTGTGTTTTTGAAAGGTTCTGTTAGATTTGGTCTTTTCATCCCTCCGTCAGAGATCATTTCTCTTATTGCATTTAATTTTTAGGTGTCTCATTCAGTTCATTCAGTTGCATTCCGTTAGGGGCATGCCATCATCTGATGGAAGGGCCTTGTCACTCATACCCCTCATGCCTTATCCTGCTGGCTCAGGTCTATTCATCAAATCAATTTTAAAGTCATTCATAGTCTTGTTTTGGCCTCTTGGTCAGCAAAGATTCATTTTAGGGTTTTTAGGTCTTTTTAGGTCTAGGGTTTTGCAAATTTTTTCTTCAAAGTGTCCAATAATGCCAGCAGGCCAGAGGGAGGTTCGAAATGAGTTTCTATTTCAAAATTTTCATCATCAATAATGCTTAAGAATGATTCTTCTTCAAAACTCTGTTTTGAAGAAGAAATCGTCAAATTTATTATTTGTAATAAATATGTAATTTTTAAAGGTTTTTCAGTCATGAAGTATTCAGGCGTAGCCTTGGTCATCCTTTGCCGAAATCCAATGCCAACCATCCCTGCAGGAATTGACAAAGGAGTCATCATTTCAGTCAAAAAATCGAGTGGAAACAAGAAAATCAGAGTTTGTATTAAAATGTGAAAAGTGCCAAAGCCAAAAATTATAAAAGAGGGTTTCCACAATGAAAAATAAAAAATGCATTGATATTTATAAGATCTTTCCAAGTTCAAGTCTCATCTGCACGCAAAGGTTATCAAAATATCCAAGAGAAAATCGTGGAGGTCGAAACTGTGTTTTGGAGGCAGAGCTGTTGGCGAAGTTCAGGGTCGCGGCGCGTTGGTTAGAGGTCGCGACGCATACAACTGTTTTCCACCGTTTAAATTATAACGTGCACGGCGCACTGGCTGGTCGCAGTGCACTGGGTTGTGCGCGCGGCGCGTTGGTTAGAGGTCGCGACGCATACAACTGTTTTCCACCGTTTAAATTATAACGTGCACGGCGCACTGGCTGGTCGCAGTGCACTGGGTTGTGCGCGCGGCGCACAGAGTCGACAAGCACATTTCATCACTACTTCCAAAGTTTTCAAATCGACTCAACCTCTTGTGATTCGAGTAAGTCCGAATGATCTTGCTCTTGTTGTTGAGTAGCTTTGGTGTGGTTTAGAAGATTGATTTGGAGAATTTGTAATATAAAAAACATAAACCCTATCATTGTGTCAAAGCTGCTCCTTAGGGTTTGAAATCAAGTTTTAAAATTTGGTTTTGGTGCTAAACCCCTATCATATGCCACCGTATTTTCCCTTTCCTCAACAGTTCTACTATAACTACACTCCATTCCTATTCCCCTATATTCCACAATCACTCATATCACTTGTCCCCATTTTTCCTATTTCTAAACCCTACCATTTCCTACCATTTTCCTTCCCTCAGTTCACTTATAAATTCCCAAAATCCCCAATCCCCAATAGTCAAGTGACTGTTATTACACCTTAATTTCACTTGACAACTCCACTTTTCCCACTATTCCATATTCCTCATAGTCCCTCATTTCCCTTTGGCATATTTGGCATTGAAGCAAAAACACCAATTTATCATTTTCAAACAAACCAAACATACACTTGACATCTAGCTTGCAGCACCACGACGGACACTGAGTCATCATATGAAAAAGACAGTGATTCTACCACAGAGCTACATGCACCGAGGAGGCCTCGTAAAGGGGGCAGACACGTCAGAGAAGAGCCCACTTCATTGACTCAATTGCAAGCCTTCCCACTTGCCATATCATGCTTTCAGCAACAGTCATGCTTTCAGTATTGTGAGATGATTGCTCAGTCTCAGCATCATCAGGAGTTGGTTCTCTTGTTTGTTTTACATTTTCATGACGGTCATGTAACTCTGGCTAGTGTAAATTTCACCTTGACACCATAAACCATTTCGCAGGCAACAGGAATACCAAATGTAGGTGAACAGTGGAACAAGAGACAGCAGCTGGACAAAGTGTATTATGAGCCATACATCAGGCCTGGCTATATGAGGCAGCTCAGCAGGTATTCCCGTTCTGGTTTCTGAAGGAGTCCTATGCGCCATTGATGAAACTCATCATCAGATACTTCAGCTGTGAGGGCTAGTTCTCGCGCCTTTATGCTTACCATATCCGATTATTGATGTATTTCATGAGAGTGAGGATAATGAGCATTCCATACTCTTGTGCAGAAGAAGACTCCCAAGCAGTAGCATAACAACATTTATCATTATGCGCTCATCAAGATCATTGTTGTACATCAGCTTGGATTGCAGGGCATTGCATGGGAGGATTTCATTTCCCATGACTTTTTCACAGCCCATCAACCTCCTCCGGAGATTGTTCATGATGCAGGTGAGGCTTCGCATCATTTTGAGGGTCCCGAGACAGAGCCTATCAGTGTGCCAGTGTGTGTTACCTATCAGAGAGGAACTAGAGCCTTATTTGCAGCAGCACGACGAGTACTATCTCCACCTAGGGTGGAAGGGGTCTCATTGCCTTCATCAGCAGCGCGAGTTCTATCTCCACTTGGGGTGGAAGGGGTCTCGCTTTCGACATCAACATAGGTACAGGACAGAGGCAAGAAGCCTATGCATGATGAGGGCCCTTCAGGAGGCCAAGACACTGATTTTGTATTGATCGATGTTGATTTGAGCTCTCCCAGCTCAAAGCTAAAAGAAACCATCCAGGAGCAGAAAGATGAGATCAACACATTGACCGTGAAATTGCAGAGATTCCAGTGGGTCATAAATTACTTGGAGCAACGGAATAAACAATTGGAGGATCAACAAGTAGTCATGGAGTTGCAGAAGATCCGTGAAGACCGGGAATTGGCCCGAAAAAGACAAGCTGACATGACACCCTTTGAGCGGGAGATTTGGCTTACCAGAGTCAACATTCATCTTGAGAAACTATTGGCGAAGGAAAACAAGGACAAGGACATGATCATACACATGAAGAACCACTATTGGGCTCGCACACATGTTTGCAAAGCGAGGATCAAGATCCCGAAGGCGAGGCTAAGGAGGGCATTGAAACGTCGGAAAAGGCCTGATCCACTTCAAATATTGGCCGAAGATTCTTTGGCTGAGCATGGTACTTGATGAGGGACCTTTAGTCCAAATTTCAGCAAATTTGGAGAAATTTTTTTCAATTTTGAATTTTTGGTCACAAAACAGATTTTCCTGCTCGACGCGTAGCGCCACCTTGCACGCGCTTATGATCGGGAGATCTTCTGGAGGAAAAATTTGTATTTCTGGATTTTTTATGAAAATTTATGCATGCTCAGGAATGGCCTAAGAATTTCATCAAGTTCTGGGTGGCTTAAAGGGTCAAAAACACCTTGAAAATGGCCTTTCTGCCACTTTTTGCACACACAGGAACCAGTATTGTGAGATTGAAGTTTTGGAGGCGCAAATGGACACCAAATCCAGAAATTCCACTTGGGTTGGAAAGTAGACAGGAAGGGCTTTCTAACGAGCTATCATGAGCTCAATTTTAACTTTGGGAAGGGCCTCAAAATCAGCTCCAAAGTTGTGCTATGCATAGAGATTTTGGGCACGGCGCATAGAGATTTTTGGCCTATTTTTCACTCAACAGCTCAGAATTTCGCCTAGTTTTGGCCAGTTTCACTTTTTTCATGTAACTTTTGATCTAATTTGATGTAATTTCATGTCCATGATGTAATTTTGGCACATTTTTACTTGTTCTATAAGATTCATTCACCAAAAGGTGAAATGTGAGTGAATGGATTAGTTTCCTAGCATATAGAGGCAAGTTGTTTCATGGCCTATTTTCTAGTTCCTAGTTTAAATATGGTTGAAAAAGCTCCTAGAATGATGAGCTAGACCCCTAGAGGCATGGGAATGGGTTAGGCTTGTCTATATTATGTATTTTCTCAGAAATTTTCAGGGTTGGACATTTGGGATTGCATAGCACTTCATTGTACATACACTTACGCATTTTTGGCAAAGGAAAGACCAAGGTTTGTAGCACTTTTTGGGATCCTTGTGGCTCTGTGTTTTGATGGTGTTCTTCTCTATTTATTTTTAAGTTTCACTGAATGTTTATGTGTATCATTTCCCTTTTCTGTTCTTCTTAGATTAAACAAATCAGTGTTAAAGGTGGAATTCAATAGCTTGCTTTGCTTTGCCTTTAGTTTTGTTTGATTTTACATGTTTTCATCTGTTTGAAGAGGATCCTTGAGACCTCTTTCCCTCTTCAGCTCCTCACCAGTATAAACCTTCCATCCTTTCAATTCAAAGCATCAAAACCATTGCCTTCCCTACCCCAATAATATTTCTACAAAAACTAGGCCTAATCCTCGGACCCAAAACTGCCTTTCCCTTTGTTTCCGACAAAAACCCACAAAATCATTTCAAACTCCTTGATTTATATACCTAGCCTAAAATTAGCATTCATTTCAGTCATCTCAAGCCCTATTGATACATTTTTCCTGAGATTGACCCGAAGAGAGCCCTCTCCTGTTCTGGTAGGGCTAGCTACCAGACTGAGCGTGGTTTGATGTTACCCTGAATTCTGTCTTCTTTCAGCCTGAGGTGGATTTAGGCAATAATAGGTTCAAATCAGTCTTATCAGACACTGTTTTTACAACAATTTCAGCTTGGTGATTTTTATTTGGAGTCTCAGTTAAAATAGTTTTGTTAGGGGCACTAGCCATATTTCTAGTGCTGCTTTGGTCACCACTATGTTGGTTGTTTTTGTTTCTATTTTTATCAGAACTTTCAACCACTGTGTTTGTATTTTCTGCTGTCTTTTTAGGAATATTTTCAGAGATCTTCCTAGCAGAAATTTAAGAGTTATTTCTCTTGGGAGTATCTTGGGTTTTCTTGCTTTTGAGGTCATACTGTCTATGTAGCTCCATGATGGAATTTTCAAAGCCTTGTTTATAGTCTTCAGATTCTACCCTTTCTTTTTCAAATTGAGTTGGGGAAAACATGCCTTGCTCTTCCTCAGAGAGGAAAACAATATCCTCATTATTTAATCCCATTAGATTGATTTGATTATGTTTTGGTTATTCAAATAGCCCCTCCTCCTCATCGGCATAATTTTCTTGGAAAGGAGGTCTGATTTGCTGATTAGGACCTCTTTGTCTTATTTAAGGGGGATTTCTCCTAAAGTTTTGGTTTTGATTTCTGTTTTGAGGATTTGTTTGGCTTTATCTAGGGTAAGCTCTCTCATTCATGTTTATTCTCTCCATCATCCTTTACATGGTTCTAACAAGGTTATCAATCTTAGTATTATATGATGAAGGTCCGGCCTCTTCCCTATATGTGACTCTCTTTTAATTTTTCATTCTAGCTCTTTTGGCAATCAGATTTGCCTCTACACTTACTACACCCCTCTGCATATCTTCTAATGTAAGAGGGTCTCTTTCTCTTAGTTGGTAGGCCATTTCTGGGTCAAACCCATATGGAAATTTCATTAGATCTAGACCTAGTGGAGGTTTCATGTGGATAGGGAGGGAATTATATACACTATTGAACCTAGTGCAGTACTCTTGGACACCTTCTCCAACGTTTCTCTTAGTGTTTTCATACTATGACAATATTTGGATAGGGTTCTTCTTGACTTCCCATTTGTTTAAGAATAGTTGATGAAAAGTAGTAAGGTCATTTATACTGTTAGGGGTTAGGCCTTTGAACCATTTTCTTGCTTCTACCCCTAAGATTTGAGCAAAAATTATGAGTTTAATAGTTTCATCATCTATTTCTTGTCTGTCAAAACTGTCATTCATTATATCCACATCTTATTGAGCAGTAGTAGAACTACTTGCATCATATAAAGGAATCTTGGATTGATAGTCCTGTGGTAGAACAACTAAAGGAAATGGTAGAACTAATGGGGCATACCATGTTGCCATGGTTGGTAGTTGGGGAAACAAAGGATGGTTCACAAGTGGAGGGTTTACAAAAGGAGGTAAAGGGTTAAATGGAGGAAGGTGAACAATGGGTGTATGAATGGGGGTTGAAGTTAATACAACAAGATTCTGTTGTAAGGTGGATGGGTCTAAAACTATCTGGGTTATCCAAATCTGAGATCTAGTCCTAGGCAAGCTTTGTTCTAGGGGTGAGTCAGAGAGGATGTTCTGCAAGTCTTTAAGGTTTTTAGGTAGGGAACTTGCTTTATGGATAGATCTGCTAGCAATTTGGTTTTTAGATCTAGGAGATTTCCTAGGATATTCTTCTAGAAGCCAGAACTTAGACCCAAAATTCAGAGAGGTTAAAGTTTATAACAATTTTTGAAAAATCAAACCAATATTTGCAAGAACTAATTAATCCACAAAGTATTCTTGACTGGGTCCTTTTGAGGTTTAATGGTATCAGGATTTCTCAATAATTTCCCAGTGGAGTGTGTAGAAAACTAGTGGAGTTCACAGGCCTACTAAAAACAAGTGGAGTCACCAGGTGGATGATTTTTAATTTTTTTATGGCTAGCTATTGTCCACCATCAACAACCAGGTACCATTCTTGGTAACAATTGATTCATCTAATTTTAAATGAGGTTTTCTAAGCTCTTAAGGTGATATTAAGATATTTAATAACTCAGTTCCCTAGTATGGTCGCCACTATGTTGGCTCCCCGTGATTTGCAAGATTGGCAAGAAAAAATCCGCAGGGAACCACATCAAACCAATTTGGAGTCCAAGGACCTAGCCTTCCTGGACTCAGAGAGAGCTCTCTCTAGGTATATGTTTGTAATAATATAACTTTATGCCTTTTTTTTTTCTTCTGATTTTAGGCTAGTTATGAAGTTCTAGGACTGTTTGTTTTGTTTGGTTGATTAATTGATTGTGTGATTAAGTGATTGAGTGTTTCAGTTGAATAGATAGACTGCGGGTAGCATCAATCCATTGGGCTATGGAGTCATAAAAGGATTTAATTTTTCATCAACTCTACAAGGGTTTTCATAGGGCAAGCTAAATATATCAAGTGGATCTCTTAGATTAGATGAAATATGAAATGACAGTAAGTTGTGAAAACAGTAAAAATAAAGGTCAGTTAATAATTCTTTAACCATACTTCAACAGAAAAGCCTTTTATGTAACTGTTTAAGATAAACCAAAGGATAGGGCAAACCATAGACTTCTTTGGCCAGAACCTAGTAAGCAAACCTTAAGACAACAATCCAAAAATCCTAGAATTACTTTTAGACAAAGAAAGCATTCAAGATAATAGTCAGTATAATCAAAGAGAAAGATACAACCGTCTTCTTTAGTCAAACTAGAAAGAACTTTGCAGTAACAATTTGAGACAAACCAAAGGACAGGGCTAACCATAGACTTCTTTGGCTGGACTCTACTAAGTAAACTTCAAATAAGGCCTTAAACATAACATTTCAAGCAATACCAAAGGACAAGGAATACCATAGAATTCTTTGGCTGGACTCTACTAAATCATTTTCAAGGCAACAAGTTAGGTGGAACTAAAGAGCAATTAAGAGTTCTCTAATCCGACCTTGCAAAAGAAAACATTAAGATGAAATAAAGCAGATATAATTAAGGTGCCAAGACAACATATCTTAATCTAAATTTTATGTTATTTTATCAGAGAAATGATGGACAATATGGAAAACAGAAGGAAAACATTGACAAAGAAGGATAACTTCACCATTAACATAGCTCAATAATCCTGTGAACGTGCTTGTATTACTGATGTCCAAAATAGTTACAATACTCCAGTACAATAATCTCTGCAACTCAGAGTCTGATCTAATCTGGCCTAGCAGCTCAGTCCAGCAATCAAGCATCCAACCACCTAACTAACCAACACTAAAAATGAATAATACATGTAGTATTTATCTGCAAAATGAGGAGGTTTCCCTAACCTAGGGTTTCAGATTTGTATTTATTACAAAGTTAATGCATTTTTACCTTTGAGACCATGCAAGGCCCAACGAAAAATATCTGTGACTGACTCACAGTAATAATAACTTATAACTTAGCTGTTGAGCTAACTTTTAGGATATGTTTGACTTTTATGGCTTTTTCATTAACTTTACAATAACTGCTTGAGTTGTTTAAAATATCTCTGACTGCTGCATTAATTGTGATTGCCTTTATTTGAGTGAAAAATGCCGTAGATGGCAAGATGTGTCTTTGAAGAAGTAATTGTTGTTTTTCTTCAAAATTCAGATCTGTCTTTTGTGTTAATCTTCCTTTGATTTATCCTTAAACCCCGATTTGGATTTTAAACTTGGATTTATCTCTAGCTGCCTGCCTAATTGCTTTAGTTTTCTTTTTCTCCTTTAATTCCTTTAATCTTTGAGCATTCACCTTTAATCCGTGATTAACCATTTAATCCTTTGATTTTATTTTTAATCCTTTAACCTCTCACTGTCATGGTCTCTTTGACTATGTTCTTCCTTTTCCCTTTATCTCTGTGTTAGCTAAATATTTCTTATTGCTTTGGTGTGTATGAATGACCATCAATGGTCATGATCCATTGATGATCATACATTGATTTGGCACTCCTAGTTCCTTTGATTAACAAAATCGCTAGATCGTCACTTAGGGAGTCTGTTTGAACAATTTTTGGGCATTAGAAATGCAATTTATGCATTTCCACCATGATTACCTGCACAACACAACAAACCAGTTAGTTAAAAACTTGTGCTGTGACTTTCCGCATTGTTTTATGGCTTTTCGGGCTTTATTGGATGTGTTACAGGGGTTCTAATAGGCAGAAGGGGCTTATCACAAAGGCACAGGCCTTTGAATCATTTGAATGGAGGCGACGATTTTGGTTTATGGTGGGAGGTGGTAAGGTGGTTTTTGCACGGAGTGAGGGCGAAGAATGGTTTTGGGCAGAGGGATGCGATGCCATAGAAAGGGTGACGCGTGGCAGGGAGGGTTGGCGGTAATACCGCCCATTTCCCAAGGTTTGGGTTCGTTAACCCCCGTGCTGTTGGATGTGCGATATGCGACGTGGGCCATTGGATTGTGAGCAATTGATCCAATGGTGGTCGGGGAAATGATGAAGTGGCGGGTTATAATAATGTGGGGCCCATGGGTTACGTGGCAGGGTTTTAATACATGGTGGGGACCAGGGAATATAACAACGTGTTGAGGTCTATTGATAAAGGTGGGGGCTTAATAAGAAAGGAGCCTGGGGCAATAATATAGGTGGGGGCACTTAAAAATAAGGGCAGAGGGTAGGGTTATATGAGCGTAAGGTAAGGGTTTTAGAGTGGGGGGCTGAAAAACCTTTAGAGCGGGGGTTTGGTATATTTAAAACACAGGTTTTAATATAAAAAAGGAAGCAGGGTAAAAAAAATGGGTTGGGTAGTTTAGTACAATGGGTTCGGGTAGATTAAAATAAAAACAAAGTTCTAGTTAAGATAATGGGGTCCGAACATCATAATTTTCGAGTTAAAGAAATGTAAAAAGAACTTTTTACATTATTTTAATGGAATAAGGGAAAATGATGAAGGTGAGGGGGTTTAGTTGGGAAAATGGGGCTTTTGGTATTGAAAAAAGGTGAAAAGAGGGATTAAGTCCAACTTGGTTTTGTTCAGAGCATGAGAGTGCTTAGGAGAGGCAAAGTGAAAGATAGTGAATGTAGGATAAATAAAGATAATGAAGGCAGTGATATTTCTGAAGATAGTGGATAGTCAAGGAATGTTATCTTCAGCAGATTGTAGAAAATCCAAAGTCACCTAGTGATACTGTAGAATAATGGAGGATAACATCCTCAAGCTCCCATGAGAGAAGTGAGGAAGAGAGGCAACAAGCACAATTTTGATGGATTTTTGATGCTACTAGAATGTAAATAGACTAAACAAATTGTTGAAACATAAAATGAGAATATAAATACACAAGAGGGACTTAGCCAATGGATTGGTCCATAACCAAAAATCAACAGCCCCCTGAGACTAAATCAGTGACGGAACAAGCAACTTCTCATTATCATTGCATAAAAAGGTCTAGTACATAATATGACAGTAAAAAATATCACTAAATCAGATATCAAGACCTATCTAGCTAAATACAAAGTTTGAATCCTAATGAGCTCTTGCATATGCTTATTTATACAAATGGGTAGCTACCAACAACTCCCTAAAAAGTAGGAATAAGTCTTCCTTGATCTCGAGAAGAGTGGAGCTTGGCTCCTCATAACTGTCACTTTTCTTGGATGCCTTTTCCTTTGGGATGTTGGGAGAGATCTCAATGTGATCTTGGTTGACTGAGAGATTTAATGAGGTGGAAAAACCTCCTACAATATCTCCTTGTTGTCTACTTCGAGCCCTTAGGTGGAAAATATCTAAAAAATGGCCTCATTTCCTGTAATTAATTTAGATTAGGCAAAAATACATGACAAACATCATACACCCTTCTCATTAAGCATAATATGAAAAAAATTTAAATAAATGTGAGAGAGAGGTAACTTAATATCTGAAGCATGAAATTTTAACCCCTTAAAATATACCTAATGATGGGCCTCATCACAACCTAAAGTCTGAATCAGGGGTCACTAGGCCCTAAACCAAGACATACTCTCTAGTATTTAACGTATATCCTGAACCCAAGATTCCTAGGCATGAATGGAGAGAAAACCACCTCTTAGGATTTACGGCAATCCAAACCCGGATCATTATGCCCTAAAATAAGGAAACACATGAACCGGTTCTATAAACATTCGTAGACCCACCTCACTTAGCTTTGAATCCATCCAACAATCCAGCTAAACCAAAACATGAGAACTCCACAACACCATGGCTATCCAAAAATGACAATGCTAGGCTAAAAACATTGTCACACCTGGGAAAAACCCATGCCAAGATAGAAAATAACCACATTCAATACCATTCATGCCAGATCTAGCAAGGAAAACATACATGAAAATCGATACCTACCAAGAATCTTGCTGTAGCTACGTGATTCCTACTCCTCCTCACTTGCTTCCTCCTTCTTCATGCTTTCTTTCCTTTCTTGGTCCGATGCCAAAATTCTCCAAGAAACTCTAAGTTTCCAAGAGTGAGAGAGAGATAATATAATGAGAGCCATAATTGTAAGCAAAGGCTTTCCAACTGATCCTCAGAAGCGTTTTTATAGAAGATGCCTCTATTTTCTTCACTTTCCATTTCATTCATTTTCCTCCTCACATGCAACCTATGACTTTTCATCTCCCATTTATCCTAATTTCAATTATTTTCATAAATAAATGTGCCAAATATGTCATTTTTCCTTTCCAAAGCCTTTTCCATTGCCTTTGCCAATTTACTTAGCCATAATAACCGAAATGAACACCCACTAGGATGTTTTGCCCAACATTCATTTTGGAATACGTGTCCCATAACCATGGTTATTATTTTTAACTTCATTACATGGAATTTTCACCAGGGATGTTACATTAGTATTTTCATTCCCTTTTCGACCCTACTTATATTCAGTCTTATTCTTTGATTTCTCATATCAATGTTTCAAATTTCCAATGACTTCTTCAACTGAACGAGGCTCATCATACTAAATATTATCCTTAGATGCTAATGAAAATCCACTAAAAAATCTCTAAACTTTGTTTTTATCATCCTTAAGATATGACACATACCTCAATAACTCCAAGAAATTAGTCATGTACTCCTCATTTGTCATCAATCCCATATTTAGATCATAGAACTCCTTGGCCTTACTGTCATGGTAACTCTCTAAAAATTACTTCTTCGTAGATATTCTATTGAATTCATGCCAACTCAACTCTTTTGTCCCGATGTCTCTGACACACTTGACATATTCCCACTAAATGTTTTCTTTCCCTTTGAGACTAAATATAGTTATCACGACTTTAATGCTATCTATATAGTCGTGCATCACAAAGAACTTCTTCATCCCAAGTAACCATTCATGTGCATCTTTCATCTTCTTCAACTCTCTATAAAATGTAGGTGGCTTGTATTTGTTGAACTCATCTGAAAAATATTCCTTATCACTCCTCTTGTAAGGATAATAACGATGATGACCATGATACCTATCCGAACCAAAAATAGAATAGAACCCATGTCCATTACCTCTCCTATTAGGTGTATCCAAGAATCTGCCATCTCTAAGTGTGTCATCCTTTTCCAACTTTTTCCCACCTTGAGACCTACTGCCATATTCCCCATTAGTCATATCCTATTTTCCGTCTCTAATCTATGGCTATTGATGTCTCTGCAAGTATGAAAAACTCTAAAGTATAACTTCATTGATATCTGCTTGTTTCTCTTGTGCTCTGGAATGTATTTACCGTGACTAAATGATTTTGTCATATGTTTTGCAACTTCTGATCTCTTCTTTCAAACTTCTCAATGTGTTTGATATGTATGAAGAGTACTCATCTCTTGGATACTCATCTGATCTATAAGGAAAGTCTCATGAACTATAATCCACCTTTTTTCTATTCATCTTTGATCCTATTCTTCCTGCAAACATACCATCTCAAATAAACCAAATATAAACATAATCAACATACCTCAGTGAAGCTCAGGGGAGGCTATCTCATTTGAAAAATTAGTCCAGATTAGCATGATACATGTATATACATAATCATATCAATATACCCACATCATTCATGATAACACCAACTGCATACAATGACATCATGCATGCAAATCATAACCATGCCAATCCTCACATAATAAACACATAAACATTGACATGCATGTACAACAAACACATTCTACCCATTCACTCTAAGTATTGAACCATGATCTGATACCAAGCTATAACCACCCCTTTTTTACATAGTATCTTGTCACCGTCTGGATCTGAAATGACTGTATTAGTTTTATTGTGCTAAGTGTCTTTCAGTTTATAAGACATGTGCATAATTGACTCATTAGTTTGCTTAAGGTTTAAGGAGTTTTTACATGATTTGTAGATGATTTTTAGTGAATTAGAAGCATAAAATAAGCATAAATAACACTGAAAAATAATGTAAAATAGAGAAATAAGTCACCACATGAAATTTACATAGCAGACATGATGAAGCATTTCACCCCTCATGGGCTACATCTATTGGTTCATCTCCTAATGGCTTGTGCATCTTTCATTATGCTCAAAATTTTGCTATTACATGTAGTTACAATGCTCTAATGGTTGTTTTATTTGCACCAATGGCTTTAGAATGCTCCAATTAGTAAAAAATGACTCTTCATTCACTCAAAATGGTCGAAAATTGGGCCTCCTACACTTTTGCCCAGTATCTCCTAGGAAAACTCGACTAAAAGTGGAGAAATCTAGTTAAATAGAGTTAAAAATGGGCAGGCCAAAAACAATGGCGCGCCTCTAACCTTTTCTGCTGAAACTGACTGCGCATTTAATTTTACGATTTGGGCAGTGGCCACATGCGTACCCCCAAACCGTTACGTAACTGTCGGTTAGCGGAACTCATTCCATAAATTTAGTTAATGGTTAAACTATGGTTTAATGGGCCGTCGGTTAGCATTGACTGCGCGGAGGTGTTAATGTTTAAATGTTGCCATGTGACAATACAATGTAGGGACCGCTGGCGGGTTGGGACCACTGGCGGTTCCCAACCCCAACCATAATTGCGATACACCATAAATATAAGCCGTCGACTAATATGGTTAAGAAATTATGTAGCACAAATGGTAAATGGTTATGCGTACCTGACGAGAGGTCTGGGGGTCGAACCCTGTGGATCCTCACAAAATTTTAACATGCCATTTCAAGGACATATGGCAGCATCAGGACCAACCACGTGGCACCCTATAATTGGCTCTTCAACCCATACCTCAAATTTTACATTAACACTTGTTGTTGGGAAAAATACTGAGAAGGGGGGGGGGGGTGAATCAGTATTTAGGACTTACTCAAAACTTTTTACTTTTCCTTACTTTAAAACCCATACGCTACTTTCATGAAGCCAACTCGCGTATACACACGGATATTCTTAATAAAACATTTGTATGCATAGAGATATTATTATGCAGATATTTCTTAACTTAGATCTTTGAAACATTCATTCATCTGATGTTTAGTTAACAGTAAGCATGTGCAGTAATAACAGAATAAACCATCATACATAAGCATCACACATGAACACCAGGATTTTAGGTGGAAACCCAAGTCGGGAGAAAACCACCGCTGCCATTGTCTCAGCCTTCAATATTTTATTATAGAGAAAACATCATACAACCATGTACTGGCGCAGACTCATACCAGCACGCAGGCACCCACCTGCAGAAGGCTACAATCTTCTCTCGTTTACCAGCCTCTCCTGGAAGGGAGCTACAACCCCCTGCTCTCGTTTACCAGCCTCTCCTGGAAGGGAGCTACAACCCCCTGCTCTCGTTTACCAGCCTCACCTGGAAGGGAGCTACAACCCCCTGACTGAACGCTTCAACCTTCAGCACCGCTGCAGACCACGTTTCATCAATTTTCAAACTAGATCAAACAGCTTCAACACAACCCTTCATATATGAACAATCAAACTTTTCCCATTGCTTCCAACAGAATAGTGAAACCACTGTAACCAGAATATCAGAGATAACCCAGACTTCAGAATAGATATGCAGAATCACATTCAACCTTGAGCAACTATAAGTTCAGATACCATACGCGCCTTTGGTTAAACAGATCCGTGTATATACACGCTTTTCACGAAATGAACCCGCGTATACATTTGTGCATTTTTTAGAATAACTCTATTTTCCCATACACGCCTTTGTTTAAACAGATCCACGTATATACGCGCTTTCACGAAATGAACCTGCGTATAGATCTATAAAAGATAAGCTCTGCCGAATAGACTAGATCTATGAACTTACCCAGATTTCTTTAATTTCTTCAATAGATTTGCGCCAGGTCTTCAATACTTCTTTTCAAATCATCCTAGAGATACATCATTTCCAGATCTAGAGATTTTGAATATTCATAGGTGCATCATAGATTTAGATCTATCGATTAAGAAGAGAGTTCAGCCATACAGATAAACTTCAGAGTGAAGTATTCATTTAAAGCCCAGACACTTGCACACCCTTGCACAATGAATTTCTTCTCCTTCAATAGATCTAGCCTTTGACAATACCATGAGCCAAAACCACACAACTTCCGATGGTATTCCTAGACGGGATCACATAGACACTCCAACGCTCAATAAAATGGGTCAATACCATGGTAGTAACCCCTGGTTTTATTCTTTTTAAACAGTGAATATCTGTGACAGCACGTACTTTTTCGTATGCCTCCTTCCTTCCTAATAAACCAGCGTAAGCATTGTCTACACTTTTCATCATTGTTCTGGGCCTTACTAATATTTCTTTCTCTGGTACTTCTGAGCTACTTGTAGAACATCAGGTTTACATCATTAATAAACTCATCAAGCATCAAGAACAACTTCATTAAGTAGGTTGCCATCATCTTTCCAAGTAGGTTGCCATCAAGGACAACACTCTGCATCATATTGCCAACAATCTCCCCCTTTGGACTTGATGGCAACCACGATGGTGTTTGATACTATGAGATAGATACATTAAGCACTGTGTGTGTCACCCTATTCAAACACCATGTCACTCTCCCCCTTTGACATCAAGGGAAAAGGGCGGATCAAAACCAACACAAGGTTGTTTTCTCCTCATGTAGATAGAAGAGCGTTGTAGATCTGATGTGCACTGAAGTTACCATGCTCCCCCTGAGTTCATGCTGAATGTTCAAACATATTTTTTTCAATGAAGTACATGACTCTATGACCTTCCTATCACCAAGAACTCATACTTACATCAAAGATTCAACCAAATGGATTTACATGTGCGACTCAAATACCCAACCAAGTGGGTTTACACATTTTGACTCAACTACCCAACCAAGTGGGTTTACAAATTTGAACAAGTCCTTACATGACTGAATATTACAAATTTTCATCATGGGTATCAACATGACCTTTTCAACCAATTACAAATATGAACTTTTGTAACAAATACCAAAAGGACCTCAAAGAAGAGATTATATTTCAGAATCATCATAATGCCAACAATTCATTATACTCAGCAAGGCTAATGCTCCCTCTGAACCTGTACAACAGTTTACTCCTTCATCTCCCCCTTAGCTTGTGCATCCTGAACACTTTCAACAACAAGAAAATCAAGGCCTCTTCACCCAATAACAGAGAATGAAACAGAAATATAAGAGCTGAAACACCACCAGAGACACCAACTAGCATCAGAGAAACCAAATAGCACCACAGCTTGTGCTGAAGAAATGCTGACCCAGAAAAATTGTCAGCAACCACCCATACACGGTTTCCTTTGTATGAACTCGCGTATATATGCGAATGTCTTTCATGTAACTCGCGTATTAAATTTAATCTTCTGAATTTAAGCAGTTTTGATTTTCTGTACAGTAGAGACTACTCCCAGCTTCTGTCTGAGATATTGGATCTCTTGAAGGAGATCCGTCGCAATGGGAAGTCATGAAGGGATAATGTATATAAGGCCACCTCTATTCAATGGAAATAATCTATTATTATAGAAGATATGAACAAAAGCATATCTGCAAAGTCTTGGTGCAGAAGTATCGACAATCGTGGAAGGAGGTTATCAGTATCCGACAAGTATTCCTACTGATGCAGCAGAAAGGAAGAAATATGAAATAAATGCCAAAGCAGTCAATGTCTTATTAGGAAGCATGTCTAAACCAGAATTTTCTAAAGTGATGCAGCTAAATTCAGCAAAATAAATATGGGACAAAATCATTCTGAGCTATGAAGGAGATACAAAGGTAAAAAGTGCAAAACTCCAAACTCTCAGAATTGAATATGAAAATTTAAGGATGCATAGTGATGAGAGTATTTCCAGTTTCATTTTACATCTAGATGATATTGTAAATAGTATGAGAAGTTTGGGTCAAACCATAACCGATACTACTCTGGTGGAAAAAGACTTAATATCTTTAACTTCAAAATTTGAGTCAAAAGTGTCAGCTATTGAAGAAAGGCAAGATCTGAAAACTCTTACTATTGTTCAAATACATGGTATTCTGACTGCTTATGAAATGAGACAAGGAGGTCCCTCTCAAATCAAAGAAGTTGCTTTTAAGGCGTGTGCAAAAGGAAAAGAAAAGGAAGTTGTCAAGGAATCAAGTTATATATCAGAAGAAGAAGAAGCAAATTTTGTAAGGAGACTCCAACCAGGTACTGGAAAATTCAAAGGTAAGCTACCCTTCAAGTGTTTTACTTGTGGGAGAGTTGGTCATTATGCTGCTAAATGTCCTTATGAAGAAAATCATGATAAAGGGAAACAATTTGAAAAGAGAAAGAGTTATTATACAAATGAAGATAATGATGAAGATGAAGAAGATTCTGACCAAGATCTACAAGTGCTCATGGCAAGGAAGAAAAAGAAGAAGGCTACTCAAAAGGAGATACCTCAGAAAACATGTGCAGCAGAAAATGAAGAAGAGGAAATAGGTATTGATTGTTGTTCTTGTGATTCACCTTCTTGTGCATGCAATGGTGAAGATAGTGAAAGTAACAGTACAAGTCTAGAAGCAAATCTCAAGATCAATGATGAAAGCAATGATTGTAATAAATTTCATAAGAGAGAATCTATCTACAAAGATATGATCTCTAGAATGAATGAATAGAAAGAAGTACTGAATGGACAGATAGACAAGTATCAAAAGTTGTATGTTTATGCAACCAATCAAAGTGAAAGACTTGAAGTAGAAATCATCTCTCTCAAAGAAGATCTGGAAAAATCAAATAAGAAGAATGAAGAACCCCTATCATTTGAAAAGGAAGGACTTGAAGCATAAATCATCTCTCTCAAAGAAGATCTGGAAAAATCAAATAAGAAGAATGAAGAACTGCTACAAACATGTGAAGAACAAGAAAATTGGTTGAAGGAAGAAATTTTAAAATTAAATGATCAAGTAGAAGAAGGAAAAAGGGTTGAAGAAAGCATGAAGAAGCAATGCCAAAAATTGGAGGTTGAGGTCAACATTCTCAAAGGTAAATTAGAAGAAAAGGATAAACTCTTGAGGTTTCAAGATAGTACTAAGATTCTGGACAATATTCTTAGTAGTCAAAGGTCTCCTTCTATTAAACTTGGTCTAGGTTTTCATGAAACGGTCAAAGGAGAATCTAGTTTACAAGGAAGTGCTAAAGATTCAAAGGATGTCAAAGCAAAACCTGAAGTGTTGAAAGAATCAATAGGTCAACCAACAATCATGAATTATCAAAGGAAATAATTCAATAATGTTGAATTCTTTAAATGTCATAATTATGGGCATGTTGCAACAAATTGCAGAAGCAGATCATTTCAGTCACAATCAAACAGATTCTATTCAGAAAGGTACTCTGGTTGCTTCAAGGGATATTGTTTTTCATGCAACAAGTATGGTCATAAAGCAGCTGATTGCAATAGAAGGAAGAATAGAGAAACACACTATGATCCTTATGGTTACTTCTCTGGTCACATGAGATGTTATGCTTGTAACAAGTATGTACATGTGGAAAAAGAATGCAGGATGAACAGATATGAGAAATTGGATGATTTCCAGCACACATTTCGAAAGTTCAAGCAAAGTTGGAAAAAGAAGGAGGATCGGTTAGAAACGTAGGGAATATTGACCTTACTGTAGTCAAACGCTTCTAAAGCTTACTTCTCATAATGATTGCAGGAATGATGTGAGATACATTATAGAGATTAGTAACGTATCATCACAGGGGGATATGATGATTCTCATGGTTGGTTTTGATAATTCTGGTTATGTTTATTTTTGACAGTGCATCTGATGTGAAGAAGACAGATACAGGTGGTACAAAATCAAGGGGAGATGAAGGAATGTGAAGTTTTCAATGTTTCACTTTCCATATGTGGGTTCTGTGAACTAAAGCCGCATATACACGTGAGTTATAGTGGAGACAGTTGTGTATGCATTTATGACAAGAAAAATAGTATGACAAGCTAAAGATCAGGAGCACAGGTTCAGGGGGAGCATCAGTCTGACTACGAATGATTGTATTAATGGCACTATATATGCTTATTTCTCAGTTCTAAATGATGATGACATGATACATGGTTTCTTATGATGAGATTATGGATGAGCCCTGTTTTCTTTTTGCTGAAGAGTATTCTTTGTTTTCACACATGGAAGAGATGGAAGTCTTATGATTCGGAGATAAGGATAGATCATGCAGAGATTGTTGCTGATAACTTGTTGTTGAAAGAGTTTCAGGTTGCACAAGCTAAGGAGGAGCCTTGGTCATATGGAAAGGATGCTTGGATGCACATTTTCAGGGGGAGCATTAGCCTTGCTGAGTATAATGCATTGTTGGCATTATGATGGTTCTGTAATATGATCTCTCTCTTGAGGTATTTCTGGTATTGGTCATAAAAAGTCATATTTGTAATTTGATGAAAAGGTCATGTTGAGACCTATGATGTAAAATTGTAATATTCAGTCATGTAAGGACTTGATCAAATATGTAAACCCACTTGGTTGGATACTTGAGTCAAAATGTGTAAACCCTCTTGGTTGGGTAGTTGAGTCAAATTGTGTAAACCCACTTGGTTGGATATTTGAGTCTCATATGTAAATCCACTTGGTTGGATCTTTGATGTAAGTATGAGTCCTTGGTGATAGGAAGGTCAAAGAGTCATGTACTTCATTGAAAAATATGTTTGAAGATTCAACATGAACTCAGGGGGAGCATGGTAACTTAAATGCACATCAGATCTACAACGCTCTTCTTTCTACATGAGGAGGAAGACCTTGTATTGGTTTTGATCCGCCCTTTGCCCTTGATGTCAAAGGGGGAGAGTGACATGGTGTTTGAATAGGGGGAGAATATCATTATGCTTAATGTATCTATATGTTGTGATCAAACACCATCGTGGTTGCCATCAAGTCCAAAGGGGGAGATTGTTGGCAATATGATGCAGAGTGTTGTCCTTGATGGCAACCCACTTGATGAAGATGATGGCAACCTAATTAATGAAGTTGTTCTTGATGCTTGATGAGTTTATTAATGATGTAAATATGATGTTCTACAAGTAGCTCAGAAGTCTGGGAGAAAATTGAAATAATCGAGAATAATGTTAAACGGTATAATGATCCACATGCGGGTTTGTTTAAGAGAAGTAGCGTATGCACGCGGAAACATACGTGCCAAGTCGCGTATGCTCAATTGCGCTCTAAAAGAATAAAACCAGGGGTTACTACCATGGTATTGACCCATTGTATTGAGCGCTAGATTGTCTATGTGATCTCGTCCAGGAATACCATCGGAAGTTGTGTGGTTTTGGCTCATGGTATTGTCAAAGGCTAGATCTATTTAAGGAGAAGAAATTCATTGTGCAAAGGGGTGCAAGTGTTTGGGCTTTAAATGGATACTTCACACTGAAGTTTATCTGTATGGCTGAACTTTGTTCTTAATCGATAGATCTGAATCTATGATGCACCTATGAATATGATGAAGGTTCAAAATATCTAAATCTGGAAATGATGAATCTCTAGGATGATCTGAAAAGAAGTATTGAAGACGTGGCGCAAATCTATTGAAGAAATTAAAGAAATCTGGGTAAGTTCATAGATCTGGTCTGTTCTGCAAATTTTATCTTTTATAGATCTATATGCAGGTTCATTTCGTGAAAAGCGTGTATATACGCGGCTCTATTTAAAAAACGCGCGTATGGGCAGATAGAGTTATTTTGAAAAATGCACAGATGTATACGCAGGTTCATTTCGTGAAAAGCGCGTGTATACGTGGATCTATTTAACCAAAGGCGTGTATGGTATCTGAACTTATAGTTGCGCAAGGTTGAATGTGATTCTGCATAACTATTCTGAAGTCTGGGTTATCTCTGATATTCTGGTTACAGTGGTTTCACTGTTCTATTGGAAGCAATGGGCAAAGTTTGATTGTTGATATATGAAGGGTTGTGTTGAAGTTGTTTGATCCAGTTTGAAAATTTGATGAAACGTGGTATGCAGTGGTGCTGAAGGTTGAAGCCTTCAGTCAGGGGGTTGTATCTCCCTTCCAAGTGAGGCGGGTAAATGAGAATAGGGAGTTGTAGCTCCCTTCCAGGAGAGGTTGGTAAACGAGAGCAGGCTGTAGCCTCTCTCCAGAGAGGCCGGTAAATGAGAGGTGCCTGTGTGCCTTCAGCAGTGGGTGCCTACGTGCTGCAGACGCTGCCACATGGTTGTATGATGTTTTCTCTATAATAAAATATTGAAGGCTGAGACAACGACAGTGGTGGTTTTCTCCTCACTTGGGTTTCCACCTAAAATCTTGGTGTTCATGTGTGATGATACCAATTGTTGGGAAAAATACTGAGAGGGGGGGGGGGGGTGAATCAGTATTTAGGACTTACTCAAAACTTTTACTTTTTCTTACTTCAAAACACATACGCGACTTTCCTGAAGCCAACTCGTGTATACACACGGATATACTTAATAAAACATGCGTATGTCCAGCAATCTTATTATGCAGATAATTCTTCACTTATATCATTCCATCATTCATTCATTAGATGTTCAATAAACAATAAGCATGTGCAGTAATAACAGAATAAACCATCACACATAAGCAACACACATGAACACTAGGATTTTAGGTGGAAACCCAAGTTGGGAGAAAACCACCGCTGCCATTGTCTCAGCCTTCAATATTTTATTATAGAGAAAACATCTTACAACCATGTACTGGCGCAGACTCATACCAACACATAGGCACCCACCTACAGAAGGCTACAACCTTCTCTCATTTACCAGCCTTTCCTGGAAGGGAGCTACAACCCCCTGCTCTCATTTACTAGCCTCTCCTGGAAGGGAGCTAAAACCCCCTGCTCTCGTTTACCAGCCTCACCTGGAAGGGAGCTACAACCCCCTGACTAAAGGCTTCAACCTTTAGCACCTTTGTGGACCACGTTTCATCAATTTTCACACTGGATCTAACCCACACAATTAAGCTCAAGGAACATTCATCAAACCAAAAACTTGCTCTTATAGTAGCATAATCAATATTCGAACAACCCAGATCATCATTGATAGATAGCAGTAAAATAGCAGAACTGATCAGACATTTATTTCCACACACTTTAGCAAACCCTAGATTACATACGCACTTTTTCAATCACTGAACCTGCATATATACGCGCTTTCACAAATACAAACCCGCGTATACATCTGCACACATTTCAAAGCTGACTTCAATTCCCATACGCGCTTTCGCTGAATACAAGCCGCGTATATACGCGCTTTCTCCTTGAAGAACCTGTGTATAGATCTTCAGACATTTTAGGCAGTGCAGCTTTCCAGAGCAGATAAACAGCTCAGATCTTCATTCTTTACTTCAGCACAGATTCGCCAGATCACAGATCTAATCATTCCATAAACAGATCCAGAAGATACATATACATTTCAGATCTAGAGATCCCTCTTCATCATTTTCTTCATAGGTGCATCATAGATTCAGATCTATCATCAAAATGTTACCCTTTCCATTCAAACATACTTCAGAGTGAAATATACATTCAAAACCCAGACTCATGCACACACTTGCATAATGAATTTATTATCCTTAAATAGATCTAGCCTTTGACAATAACATGAGCCAAAACCACACAACTTCCGATGGTATTCCTGGACGGGATCACATAGACAATCCAGCGCTCAATACAATGGGTCAATACCATGGTAGTAACCCCTGGTTTTATTCTTTTAGAGCGCAATTGAGCATAAGTGACTTGGCACGTACTTTTCCGCATACATACGCGACTTCGCCTCAACAAACCCGCGTATGCCTTGTGACATACCTTTTTTAACATTATTCTAGCACTTTCTGAATTTCTTTCTCTGGTACTTCTGAGCTACTTGTAGAACATCATATTTACATCACTAATAAACTCATCAAGCATCAAGAACAACTTCATTAAGTAGTTTGCCATCATCTTCATCAAGTGGGTTGCATCATATTGCCAACACTTGTCAACCCTCGATTGGTACTAAGAAAGGAATATTCCAAGGAATATTATCTTTTGTTGACTGTACATCCAATTTGCTGACTGTGCATCCCAGTCAAACCTAGTAAAATTGTCACAATTTTCCCTATTTGGCATTTCGATCAGAATGCAATATCTTCCTCATATGACATCGATTTTTCGAACAGTTCACGGCGTTAGAATCAAGAAGATGAGATATACACAACCATCCTGGTTTCAACCCAGTCCTGTAACTTTGAATTTTGAGAAAAATTTATGAACTCTTGATCATTCCTCCCCATTGGGAAGCTTTTGGACCCCAAAAGACTTGATTACCTGTTTAGTAGATGAGGTTACATCTCCCTCACCTTTCCAATCTCCATCCATTTTTCCTTTCTTGGTTTAGTGCCTTTGAGCCCAACTCGAAGGTAGTCAACACTGCCCCTCTTTGATGCTCTTGTCCTCCTGTCAAGAATTGTATCTTCTTTGAGCTCATCCAGAAATTCTGGCGAGAAATATTCAATATAAGGTAGATGCAGATCACTTCTTTGATCATCAATCAAATGAGGCTCATACAAGTGTAAGTTTTCAACATTAACAACTGAATAAATTTGCATGTAAGAAGGAAGATCAAGTTGGAATGAATTATTACCAAATTTTTTTATGATCTTGAAAGGACCATAGCGAATGGGTTTGAGATTTTTACCTTCCCCTTGCATCATTTCTTTGCTAATGTGCAACCATACCTCATCTCCCTCTTGAAACTTGTGATCAACATGGTGTTTGTCATGCCTCTCTTTGTATTTTCTTTGAATTTTCTCAAGTTTTTCTCGAAATTGTTGATGTATAATCTGAACTTGCTCAATGAACTTTCGAGCCTTATCAATATCACTAAGGCCATCAATTGAAACATCCTTCCCAAAGATGAAGTCTAATGGAAATTTTGGAAAATACCCAAAGCATAATTCAAAAGGTGAGGTTTGTGTTGAAGAGTGCTTTTCCTGGTTGTAAGTGTGTTGAAGTAATGCAATTGTTCATCCCATAACTTAGGATGTTTTCTGCAATACTCGGTTTTTCCATCTTTTTTTGGATGAAAAGCAGTACTATTTTTCAATTTTGTGTCCATCATTCTCCATAGATTTAACCAAAAATTCCCAATGAACCTGGAATCCATGTCACTAAAAATAGAAGTACGCAATCCAAAATGAACCCAAAAATTTTGAAAATAAAGTTCAGCAGTTTCTTCAGCAGTAATGGTTTTCTTACATGGCATAAGTATACACATTTTACTGAATCTATCCATAACTACAAAAATATAATCATGTTGCTTTCTTGACATAGGTAGACCTCCAACAAAGGCCATGGAGAAACTCTCCCATGGCCTTGATGGTACCAATAGTGGCATGTACAATCCAAGCTTCCAATTACTAGGCTTACTTGTTGCACACATAGAACAACCTCTTATAAAACGTGACACACTATCTATCATGCGAGGCCCATAACAATACCTCTGCAGATGCGCCACTATTTTTCTTACCGTCCAACAATAAGAGAAGAATGAGCTTCTCTAATGACACTTAGCCTCTCTGCTTTTAGAATACATAGCTTTTGAAAATGAAACAAAAAATTGTTATGCATGTGATAATCTTTTTCTTCAACTTGATTCCCTTCACTCAAACTAGCACACACATCTTGAAAATCAATGTCATGTGCATATTTTTCTATGTAACTCTTATGTACAACAAAATAATTTTTGAGTAAAGTAGAAGCACTAATGATTGGTCTTGAAATCATATCTACAACTTCATTTAATATACCTTTCTTGTACCTTATAACCAAGTGAAATTGTTGAAGAAATCCCATCCACCTGAAATGTCTTGATTGTTGCAATTTTGTTTGCGACTGCAAGTACTATAATGGTTGGTGATCGGTGTGTACAATAGTCTCTTTACCCATCAAGTAGTGTTTCCACTTCTTCAAACTTTCTACCAACACATATAGTTCTTTTTCATATGTAGGATAATTAGTCACATCGCCATTAAAAGTTTCTGAATGAAAGGCGATAGGCTTACCATTCTGCAAAAGGACTGCGCCCATGGCATAATCACGAGCATCAGTTTGTATCTTGAATGGCTATCTCAAATTTGATAATGCAAGGACTGGAGCTGAACTAATATTGTCTTTTAAATCTTCGAAATCTTTTTATTGTTTGCCTCCCCATTGGAAGCCTTTCTGCACACTTGTCACTGCATGCATAGGAGCTGCGATGGAAGAAAAGTTAGCAATAAACTTCCTCCAATATTGAGCTGCACCTAAGAAACTTCTTACCTCGGTAAATATTTTGGGTGTGGGCCAATTCACAATGTCTTCCACTTTAGAAGGATCGATCCTCAATTCTCCCCCTCCTACAATATGTCCCAAATAGACCAAATAATTCTTTCCAAACTCACATTTTGACATCTTAAGAAACAATTTATATTTCTTCAAAATAACAAGCACTCTATTTACATGCAAGACATGATATTCTCTTCTTTTGCTGAAAATCAAAATGTCATCTAAGTACAGAATAAAAAATTCATCAAGGAATGGTCGCAAAACATTATCCATAACTCGCATGAAAGTTTCTGGTGCATTACATAAACCAAAAGGCATAATTAGCCACTCAAAGAGTCCTTGTTTGGTTTTGAATGCAATTTTCCAAATATCACTTTCTGCAATGCTTACTTGATGATATCCACTTCATAAATTTAACTTAGTGAAAAACTTTTCTTCTTTCATCTGATCAAGCAAATCATCTATTCTTGCGATTGGGTAACAATTTTTTACCGTAATCTTGTTCAAAGCTCGAAAATATACACACATGCGCCAAGTCCCATATTTCTTTGGTATCAAGACTATGGGTGAACTGCATGGCGAGGTGCTTGGCCTTATGATTCCTTTATCCAAAATCTCTTTAATTTGCCTCTTTATTTCAGCATTCTCCATTATCTACATGCGATACATACCAATGTTTGGAAGAGGACAATCTTGCTACAACTGAATCTCATGTTGAATTTCCCTTTTTGGAGGCAATCCCGTTGCCTCCTGAAACAGCTCGTGATGTCCATTAACCACATCATATAATTCTGATTTCAACTTAGGATCACATCCCTCAAAATATTCATGATTAATATAAACTTTAGGCTTAATCATAAGAAGAATAAAATTCTTACTTGAATTTACCAGCCTCTTTACTTGTCCAGCATTTACCAAAGCAATGTTTGTCTTCTTGCAATGTGCTCTAACAATGAACTCCTTTCCATATTTGAATAAATGATAATTGTTCTCATGGAGATAGAATATCTCTTTCCTATCATACAGGTAAGGAATCCCTAATACAATACCAATTATTTCAAGCGGAACTACATCTAATTCAACTGTGCCAGCAAAGCTTGCAGTGATTGCAAACCTTAATATATATTTCTATGAAACCTGTAGATTTGCATCCTTACAAATCCAACCCAATGGATATGGTTTTCAATGTGTTATGGTCTGAAGGTTAAGTTTCTTGACCAAATCTTCAGAGATTAAGTTTTCTTGTGACCCACTTTCAAACAGTGTGTCAATCTTGGTATGCTTGGATATGACCCTCACATGAAACAATTCTTTCTTTCTTCTTCATTTGGAGTGTTTATGTGACAGTTTGATGTAATAGTACTGGGTTTAGTTTCAATTTCTTTTCCCTTAATTTTCTTCAATTCCATGGCTATAATTTTAGTTTCATCACCTGAATTAGATCCTCAATCATGTTGAGCCGTAGCAATAGATTTCTATTTCCCTTTGTTATTGGGTTGCTTTGGCCTCAATTCGGGATGTAATTTCCAACAATGAGTTTCATCATGGTCTTCTTTTGAAAAATGTTTACAAGCCACTTTTTCTCCCTCTTTCTTAATAGATGCATTCCTTTTTTTTTATACCTTTTAAGGTCTTTTCCTTGGCTTTACCCTTAAAAGGTTTCTTTCTACCCTCTTCAAAAATTTTCTTCCCTCTAGCTTCTAGATGTGTGGCCTGAACACAAACTTCATCTAGGCTAGTGGGGTTAAACATGAGAATAATATGTTTTAGGTAGCTATGTAAGCCTTATATGTACTTTAGAAAAGTGTATTGGCTCTGACAATACACCCCTAATAAGAGATCTCTTCTCCTAAATTCTTGGGTGTATTCTTGCACATTTTGTTCCTTTAATTGCCTAAAGTTCTACTAGTTCATGATGGATTTCCACATATGAGCTAATGGATAAAATTTTTGTTTAATATCAGCAATAAAATATGACTATGATAGAATAATCTTACCATGTTTCTTGATTTCCTCCTTTGTCTTGGATTCCCACCAAACAAGTGTTGCATATTCCATTCTCAAAGAAGCTAATTGAAATTTTGTATCATTATATTGGAGGTTATGGATTCTCAAATAGACCTCCAATTGTCTAATCCAATTATCTATCTTGTATGCATTTACTTCACCATTAAACATTGGCAATTCGAACTTAAAATCAAGTTTTAATAAAGGATATTTAACAGTGCTCTTGGACTTGTGTGGCTGATGTACTGAAGAAGAAGTAGAGGATGATGATGATGATGATGAGGGTGAATATGGTGATTATCCATTGCCTCCATTTCCTCCATTACCCTTCTTTGAATTTTCTTCATCATGTTGACCTCCTAAAGATCCTTGTCCTTCCTTTTGGAGTTTATATCCTTCTCCTTCTAGTCTCTCATTTCTTTCTTGATAAAGAATTCTAACCATCTCAGTCAAGTCAAGGAATGCTTTCTTGAACACTCTTTCTTCCTCCTTAGGGTCAACTTCTTCATGAATTTATCCTTCCTCATGAGGCATGCTTAATGGAGCTTTTTATTCTTTAGGAGGTGAACTAGGTGGTGGAGATTTTGGAAATATTTCTCTCCTTCACTTTGGCTCCTTTTAAGACCCTCCTGCTTCCACCAACTTTCCTTCTCCTCTTTTGAGCTTGAGCCTTGTAAGCATCTAAAACTTGCAAACAATTAAAAAATTCTTTGCACCAAGCAACACCAGAGAATACACTTCACCTTTGATACCAATATGATCTGAAATGGCTGTATTAGTTTTGTTGTGCTAAGTGCCTTTCAGTTTATAAAACATGTGCATAATTGAATCATTAGTTTGCTTAAGGTTTAAGGAGTTTTTCCATGATTTGTAGATGATTTTTAGTGAATTATAAGCATAAAATAGGCATAAATAACACTAAACAACTGTGTAAAATAGAGAAATAAGTCACCGCATGAAATTTACACAACAAGCATGATGAAGCAGTTCACCCCTCCCGGGCTACATCTGCTAGTCCAGCTCCCAATGACTTGTCCATCTTTCATTATGATAAAAATTTTGCTATTACATGTAGTTATAGTTCTCTAATGGATGTTTTATTTATACCAATGGCTTCAAAATGCTCCAATTAGTCAAAAATGATTCTTCATTCACTCAGAATGGTCGAAAATTGGGCCTCCTACACTTTTTCCCAATATCTCATAGGAAAACTCCACTAAAAGTGGAGAACTCTAGTTAACTGGAATTAAAAATGGGAAGGCCACCAAAAATGGCATGCCCCTAACCTTTTCCGCTGAAACTGACTGCGCATTTATTTTTACGGTTTGGGCGGTGGCCACGTGCGCACCCCCAAACTGTTACGTAACTGTCGGTTAGCGAAACTCGTGCCATAACTTTAGTTAATGATTGAACTGTGTTTTAATGGAACATTGGTTAGCGCTGAATGCGTGGAGGTGTTAAATTTTAAATGTTTCCATGTGACAATACATTGCAGGGACCGCTGGTAGGTTGGGACCGCCGGTGGTTCCCAACCCCAACCATAATTGTGATACACCATAAATATAAGTTGTCGACTAATATGTTTAAGAACATGTGTAGCACAGATGGTAAATGGTTATGCATGCCTGATGGGAGGTCTGGGGGTCAAGCCTTGCGGACCCTCACAAAATTTTAACATGCCATTTTAGGGACATCTTGCAGCCTCAGGGCCAGCCACGTGGCACCCTCTAATTGGCTCTTCGACCCATACCTCAAATAGTACATTGACACTTTTCAACCATCAATTGGTCTTGAGAAAGGAATATTTTGAGGAATATTCTCTTTTCCTGACTGTACATCCACGTTTCTGAATGTGCATCCCAGTCAAACCTGGTCAAACTGTCACAATTTTACCTGTTTGGCATTTCGACCAGAATGCAATATATTCCTCATACGACATCGAGTTTTTGAACTGTTTGCAGTGTCAAAATTAGGAAGACAAGATCTACGCAACCATTCTAATTTCAACCCAATCCTGTAACTTTTAATTTTGAGAAAATTTATGAACTCCTGATCACCGTCCCTGCAATCCCCATCCCAAACATTGAAGGACCATTTCAGTGACTTATGTATAATGTCATACATTTCCATTAGTGTCATTTCATCCCTTAGTATGTCCAGAACATATTCTCTATTGATGATTCCTCAAATAGACCTTCAGAAACACATGGTTTTGGGTCAGCACTGGTAGGTAGTTATATCCTCATGCCCATGGAGAAATTAACGCTGGCGATCACGCCCATTGGTGCTTTGTTTCAGAAGGACACCGGCACCGAGTTGTTTTTGGATTTTTTTTTAAAATAGAAAAGAAGTTTCCATGCTTAACAACTTCGCGAGCAGAGTCATTATGGTTTTTTCGACTGAATCACGTTGAGTTTATCCCTTTGTCTTGTTGGTTCCTATAATTGTGCAAGCCCCCAAAGAGATTGGCCTCCTCTCCACCTTATGTGGGATGAAAAACCTCCTCCTCTCCTCCTATAAATACTTTCTCCTCACATTGATTCAGCTCGCTGAACCAAGTAGAATAGCTAAAACAACTGAAGATTTGAATAGATAAAAAATCATAGCCATAACTGATGTGAAGGGAGTAGAGAATACCCCATCGTCGAGAGAGAGCTTAAGCCCTTGCCTCATTCGAGCCCACGATGAACATTGCTTGAAACGCGCTTGACTGAACCCGTCGAATGAGGCCTACGACGTCAAGGCATAAGGTTTTAAACTTCTTCTTTCCATATCAATAGTACATGACTGGTTTTTGGTTCCAATTTTGTGTTTAATTATACGAAAAATGTTTGGTTCTCCTTGACTAATTGAATATTTATAAATGAACGTATATTCTTGTATGCTATCATCTTTCACTTGATATTTATGTAGGTGCATGGACATCATCACTGACTGAATGCGAGGCACGAAGACAAATATGAGAGGATCGCTAATGCATGCAACAAAAAAAGCGTTGGACTGAGGTAGGGTATCTATCTCAGTTCACCTTTCATTTATAAACTAGGAATCTAGAGATTTAGCATATACCCTTGTTGCTAGACCCACCCTAGGGCTACAGGGATCACCTTTTTCTGCAAAGGGATTTTCCTGCACAACAATTTGGTGACTCCGCTGGGGAATAGTGTGTCTATCGTCTCTAGTTGTTTGTTTGGAGTTTTTCTTGTTTTTCCGACTTTGGTCGTATTGCTATTTCTCTTCTTTGTTTAGCTCATTTGACTATTTCAAGCCATTCCACCTATTCTCAAAGTGTTAAGCCTGGATTTTCCTCAGTTTATTTTTTCCATTCTTGGTTTTCCTTGGTCAACGCTACCTTTTCACTGACTGTCGCACCGATTGGAACGAGTTGCTTGTCGTATAGGTGTGATTTCCTCTGTTTAGCGCGGATTATAGCCAAATAGTCACGTTGAATCCTGTAGGTTTGGATTTAGGCCTCTTTCCTGAATTTTCCAGTACATTTTACCCTCTGGTTGGTTTTTCCTCTTTGGATTAGTCCACTTGGATTGTTTTGAATCTCTTGTATCATTCACTTCAGTCGATTGTTTCTCATTTGATCGGTGTGAATTTTCATCCTAGGGTTTCTAAGTGTATTCCATTGCTTGTTTGGCCGCATGTTCACTGAGCTTCTGAGTTTTCTACGAGTTAGTACAATCTTTCACCTTTTTAGTTTGTTGATTGATTATTTGGTCTTCTCTTTCGATTCTATGTGTTGTTGGGTCATCGAACTGTCATCCTAGCATCTGTTTGACCTTCCATCTGTCACCTTGAGCATAGATCACATTGCTCATTGAGTCAATTTGAAAGTCCTCTTTCTGTGTGAAGGAATGCATGTCTATTTTGAGTGTGTTTTCTTTCACTCTGGATTGGTTTCTTCGTGTTTAATCATTTTGTTCGAAGTTGCTCAAAAATAGTGATCATTTTTTCCTTTTAGTGTAACAGTGAATTATTGCTTCTCATTCATATAAAGGAAAAAAATTTTCATTCTTTCTCTCTATTTGAAAATGAAAAGTGTTCTTTTGCATTAGTAGCTTTCTCATTTAAAAAGTGAACAACAAGAGGAAATTTTCTTGTTTTCTACTTTGGCTGTGTTAGTAGCATTATGAAAAGTACTTTTTTCATTTGATTGATTGCTGCTTTGTAATGAACTCCTATCCTTCTCTTAGCTAGTTGTTCATCGAATGGGAATGATGTTATTTTTCATATAGGTGTACATTAGAGATTTGAGATTAAATTCGGTAAGGCCTTGAAACTGAAAAATAATTTCAACATAAACTTTAAAATGAACTCAATCAACCTAAGAAAGCATTGAAACTTAACTCTCACATTTAGAAGTCTAGGATAGTTACGTGTTCCGGTATCGTTAAACCTAGAAGCTGTCGCTTGCCATCCAACATTAGACAACACTAGTATGGACTTGTGCTCCCCGTACCATCGTGTATATAAAGGGAGGCCCTCATAGGTTGCAATCATTTATCCATAGGAAGCCAAGTCTGCTACACTGTAATTGTGATACACCAAACACAACATTCGGAGAGGCTGCCTGCATGTACGTTAAGTCCTTGGTCATTTCTCTTTCATTTGATCACTAAGGTGTATATTGAAGTTCACGGGAGCTTGGTACACCCTCTTGCTTAGATTTCCTGAGTAGTCATTTTGATCTTTCCATGACTCTTTAAAGATTGAAGAGATCATCGAGAACTTGTTATTTCGAGCTCGTCCAAACTGAAAGTGACTAGAGTCATATTTTGTCCTTTTCTTGACTCTTAAAACATGAAAAGGAAGAGTTTTGTTTCAGAGTCATAAAATTAATTACCTACGATCAAATGGCCATTAAATTTATTTTCTTGGCTTGTTCGTAAGTAATTCCTCAGTGATTGTTCTTGAAACCTAGAATTGGTTATCTCTTTTATTTTCCGTTTTTGTAACAAAGTCACAGTGGTGGAACCATCAATTTCATCTTCCCCTTAATTACCTCGTAGTGAAGAACCTTCTACTGAAATTTCTTCGGAGATACCTCAGTCTGTCGGAACTCTAGGCTATGGCGTGCCATTATTCCAAGTATTCAACCTCTTGCCACTCGATCTCCCCCTGAGGAACCGTTTGATATCAATTGGAAACCTCCAGACACTTGGGCCTTTTTAAGAGAGGATCCCTTGGGGCCACTTGAGTCACCATTAATGCATGCTTTACTTGCCACTGCTCGTTGCCATTTTGCTGACAACATGTCTTCGTCTGACATGGATGCCATGATTCCTATTAGTAGTGAAGAGACTTATGTTTCTACAGGAGAATATCGGTTCCCTCCCGAGAATTTTCCTTACATATTAGGTCAATCTTCCTCAAAACCTTCATCTTTATGGGTTGGTTATCGTTCTTTTAGTAAGATGATTTCTTGTGCTATGTGTTTGTATCAGAATCCGATATGGTTGGGTACATCAGCTCCTTCGGAGGGGTTGTTTATATCAGGTCCATCACCTTCGACTCCCATTGCGTCAACCATCGTTATATCTGTCCCAACTCAACCTACGGTTTGTGTGGCTTAATCCGCACCTTCCAATAGTGTGAAGCCATCATTGCCACCATATTCTGCTATTCATGGGAAAATTCCTATTGTTTACGTAATACCTGTTGGACCCGCCGTGAGTGGATCATAGCCTCACGTATTGGGAGTCCATCAACCTACTAGTAGTACACTAATCTCCTCTAGGCCTATTCCTGGAGGTTTGACGTATGACCAGTATATGCTGGCCATTCAACAAAAAAATTACTTCCCCCAGGTTTCTCAGCAGGTTCAAGCTCCCATCAATCCACCGCATTATTGTGATGAGCATGGAAATCACATCTATTACCATGAGCTTCAGCAACAGGGTCTGTTGTATGTTTAAACCCCTTAGATGCCAGTTTACCCCAACTAGTTCACATACCTACAAGGACAACCCTATGGCCCACAAGGACAATCCTCTGATTTACAGGGCCAACCTTTGGTTCAGCAGGGGCAACCCTACGGTCCTACTGGTCAATCTTATGTTCAATAGGGATCTTCTTATGTTCCCCAGGGGTAAACCTACCTACCTCAGGGACAACCTTCTATGCAATAGAATCAACCTTATGTTTAGCAAGGCCCAGATTTTGTACAGCAAGGTCAACCCTCCACTGGTCAGCCGGGCCAACCTATTTTTCAGGGGAAACCTGGCTCGTCTCAACCATCAGGCCAACCTGCACCCCAGGGAAAACTTGTTCAACCTCAACATCTAGGCCAAACTGTACCGCGGGGACATCCCGTTCAGCCTCAACATCTAGACCAAGCTGTACCGCAGGGACAACCTGTTCAACCTCAGCATCTGGGCTAATTTGCACCTCAGGGACGGCCTGTCCAACCACAACACTCGGGTCAACCTCCACCCCAGGGGTAGCCCGTGCAACCTCAGGGCCCATCTTTTATTCCTCAAGGTCAATCTTCGATGGTACAAGTTATTCCCCAAGGCCCTACTTATATTTTGCAGCAAAATCCATATATTGCTCAAACAAGACCTCAATGGTTTGCTTAGAATCAATATCTTGGTCCTAAAATGGTGTATGGGAAGAATTATCAAAGTTATAACCCTATGGAAAAAATCCTTTAGGACAAAACATTTGGGGTTAAATTTTCTCCCAACCTGGTTGAAATCCCAATATTGGTCTCTATCAAAGGCCAATGATGCCTTCAATCTGCAATTTCCCTTTCCTGGTACACTGGAACTGCCTAATGTGTCAAAGTTAACAAATGATCCTCTCTTTCATAACCCATATTGGCCTCCAGTTCCCACTAAACTCCCTGGAGATCTCCCTAATTTTGAAGGCAAGTCAAAATAAGAACCCAAGTGCATGTTATGACATACCATCTTTGGTGCTCCTCTAACTCTTGGGTTGACGATTCAATTCGGCTTCATCTTTTCTAAAGGACTCCCACTGGTGCCGCTGTGAAGTGGTACATTGAAATTTCTCACAACGTCTTTTAAGATTTCAACTCTTTGGCCATGGTTTTTCTCATGCACTTTTAGTTACCAGTTCATTATGAAACTGGGACGCACCTCCTCACATCCTTGAAATAGGATCGATCTATTCATATATCAGATCATATTCATGAATGGAGGTGGCGTCTTTGTTTGATCAAGTTTGAGATTCCTGATCAACTTCTGACTGATTGGTTCACTGCCTCTTTTATCAATCTGATTGCTAAGGACATCGCTATGAGGGCATGTGTTACTGAGGAACAAGCCATCACTCATGCCCAATATCTCAATCGTGTGTACTCTCAATCTGGCATGCTTTATGACCTCTTTCCTGATGCTCCGCGACATGGAAATACCAAAGCACGAGCAACGCCATCTGTTGATGGTGTCATTGGTTCTGTATCTCAGACTTCCCGTAAGTCTTCTCCCAATCCTGCGAAGCATAAATCTACTTCTTCCATTGATGTTGCTTCTCAGCCGTCTCCTAATCCTAGTAAGATAACAGAAGTAAATGCCATCCAGTCCACCTCGATGGATAAAGTTTCCAAAGGTAAGAAAAAGGGTAAAGGTAAGGCCAAAGCCGATACTCCAAAAAAAGATTATCCTAAGCCTAGTGCCGATGATGGTTCAAAACGTAAACCGAAGTACCCTTGTCTGATTTGTGACAACGAGAATTTCACCAAGGATTGTCCACAACAGGCCGAGGTGAGTTGAATGCTAAAAGGCACTCAAGGCACTCCAGCTGTTCTTAAAGAACCATTCCCATCACATCAGAATCATATGGTGGAGCAACCTCAGTCCTCCGCCCCTTTTAGCTCTTAGGTTTTCATGATGAATGGTACTGCACCCATCTCTATTGCTACAAGCTCGAAAGATTATGCTGAACTGCGTCAGGCAGTCAGGAAAGAGATCACATATGGTCCTCCTCCCCTGCCTGCTTCTATCCCTCTTCATATTGAAAGGCCCAACCTTGAGCCCGTTGTACGACCACCTTCTAAAGGTGCACTCCGTAAGTCTTCCTATAATCCAAACGCTTGTGTTGCTCAAAATTACAGTATTGTTGAGGATTTCACTCAAGCTTCGTCTGCTATGTCTACGTTGGAAGTACTTCAGAGCTATTCATCACAACGGAAGGCTTTGCTATCTGCTATTGGAGGGGTTGACCCTGCCGATTCAAGCCTTATCACTTTTGATTTGGAAAATTTCGTTCCGCATCTCCCTCACCAACTTGCACTGATTATCCAAGTTGGGATTAATGGAAAGAATATCCATCGAGCGGTCATAGACGAGGGTGCATCTACTTGCATCATGTCATTTGCATGCTGGAAAGCCATTGGTTCTCCAACCATTAATCAGTCTCCAAACGCTTCAGAAGCCTTCGATGGAAGGGAATCTCACCCTCTAGGTGTTCTCGCAAGCTTACCTATAACGTTGGAAGTAAAAATGGTTAATGTTGAGGTTGATGTTGTTGACACCAAACTCGATTATAATATTCTCCTCAGTTGCAATTAGACTCACGCTATGCTATGTGTCCCGTTCACTCTCTTTCGTGTTCTTCAATTTCCACACAAGGGAAATATCATTATTGTCGATCAGTTATCCTTTTTCACTTTCACCTCCCCCGAGAGCAACGTTCCATATGTAGATCGTATTCCTACACCTTATGAGAGCATAGGGTCGATAATTTTCAAATATCACACCCTTTTGGGTCTTTTTTCTCTTCCTCCACCCAATACTGCTTAGATCAATATGATCTCCACATCTTCTGATCTGTGGATCATCCCTTCACCTACGTAGGTTGATTCGTTTGGTGATGCAATGCCGTTAAGCCCAATAGAAATTGATTATTGTGAACTTATTTTAGCTACGACTCCTCCTCCTTCCCATCATACTCGTTTGAGTGTGTCTCTTGACACGTATTCTCAATCCCCTTGGCTCGGCGCTTCAGATTATCTTGATCCCTTGAATGAGACGTTCCCCACTAATGAAGCTATTTTGGAAACCATGTCTCTAGATCCTCCCTGGGACGATAGTCATCATCGTTACTCTTTTATGCCTGGCCTTGAGGCCATGTTTACTTGTCTTGAGAAATTTTCTTCCCAAGCTCCTTCCCATCCACTTCAAATGCCCATATTGACACATGAAGTCTTTGCAGAAGGTAACATGGGAAAAATTACGCAAACGATGCCTATTGAAATCTCCATTAAACCAGGGGTTGTCGAGAACATCCATGTTGGGGTGACCTGTTCTCCTGATCAGATAAAGGTCTATACTAGTCTCTTCCGAGAGTTTCGAGATGTTTTCACTTGGTCCTACAAAGAAATTCCTGGCATCGATCCGAGTATAGTTGTGTATGAGATTCCTACTTATTTGGATGCAAAGCCTGTTCACCAACGTCTTCATCCCGTGCACCCTAGAAAGGTAGCCGCCATCAAGGGAGAAGTTGAAAAGCTTCTCAAAGCTGGCTTCATTTATCCGATCCCCTTGATAGAATGGGTTTCTAACACTACAAGGAAAAGACCCTCTAGTGGATGTTTTTGAGGAACCCTGTTAAACACCATGTTGAAGCACACACATGGTGTATGAGGAAGAAGAATGCACACACAAGAGAAACAACACACAATGAAAGATAAGCGTGAGGCTTTCTTATTTTCCATTATACAAAGATGTACATTTATAGTACAATGGTGTGACTCTTGGTTTCATATTCCAAGGTCACTTGGACTCCATTGTGACTTTTCATATTCCCCACCTACCCATGTAGGATTAGGTGTTCCAACATCCCCCCTTAATCCGAAGGGGTATGTGTGAGTCAAGAAAAGAGTTGTAATACAAATATGCAAAATATACATGGCAGCACTTGGGCTGAATCAACTCTCTGAAATGTTGGAAAAAAGAGGTGGTTTTAGGATGACCACAAACAACGGAACGCAATACTTGTTGCAGTTCCCAGAACTCTTCCAAAACTGGCAAGAGGCTGAAAGCTTCTGCTAGAGGAATTGTCCCTCATAAAAAAGGGAGACCTTCGACCTAAAAGAAGGGAGGTCTACTACCTGTGGTGGTTTTAGGTTGTCCACCAACCAAAGATGATGGTTTTAGGTTATCCACCAACCGAAGGTATGCTCATGGGCATCCGTATCTCTGGCTACATCTCTGAATCTGGAATGACGAAGTGTGGCTCGGGCTCGCTTGAACTCTGGCTACAACTCTGAACATGGAATGAGAGATTGTGGCTCAGGCTCGCTTGATCTGTCGTCGAAGCTTGTACATGACCACCATTTTCCCCCCTGTCAGGGACAAGGTGAGATGATGGCGAAAACTCAACTGCAAGTTTGTTCAATATCCGTGAACAAGTTCTAACATGTGTGGTAAACATCTTCCTGGCTGCTGATGCCCAGTGCCAAGAAGCGATCCATCCAAGATGAATCTTGGTTCTTGCAGGAGGCTTGTTTCTGAAGCATCTGTCTGAAGAGTGGGTGTGCCGACCATAGTGCTTGCATGGATGAAGATCAAAACGGTGATCTTTCATATGGCCAACTCGATCACAGTGTTGGCATTTCTCAATCTGTTGTTGTGGAACAGGATCTGGAACAACTGCAGGTGAACTGTCATATAGGAATCCGGCACTCTGAAATATGATGGGCTTTGTGTAATCCGGAATATGAAAGGACACATCCTTGTCATATCCAAGACCATTTCGGTGCTTGTTGTGGACAAGCTCTTCCCAAGGTCTAATGATGGGCTTGAGAAGTGCAGGTTGAGCTACTACATCTCCATGTACATCTGCTCTAGTGCAATGAACTGAATGTGGATCAACTGCAACTTTATCTTCTTTCTTCTGATGAGAGTCCTTCTCAATCTTCTGAACAGAAACAGGTTCAGAATGGTGACTCTTTTGCTGAAGTTCGTCTTGTTGGAGCTGAGATTCCAACTGCAAAAACTCAATCTTTTCTTGTGCATCTAGCAAACAACTATGAATGTTACATAGAGCATCCTTGCTCATTCTTATCACATCATCAACATTTGAATGAATGAGGTTATTTAACAACACTAATACCTCATTGATTTTGGCCATTTTCAACAACTTAGGCTCAAAAAATAAATGAAAGGGTGTCGGCTTCAACCGAAAATGCACCCGTTTACAATGTGATGCAACAAGAAATACAAATGACTCAAGAGAACTTCCAAAGATGGAAATCTCAAAGTACAAATTCTGCTCCTCAAATGATGGAGGGCAATCAACAATTTTTCAACACAAATTCACTGATTCCAACTATGAATGAAGAAGCGATGTCTACTCACAATACAATGTCAATATCTCTGCAAAATGAATGTGTAGCAAAAACAACTGTGCAAAAGGCCTTTAAGGCAGCGGAATTTTCCTCCAAATCGCTGTTTTGCAATGATGGCAAACTTGTCTTCAAATATGAAATTCTTCAAAAAATCACTCTTCGAACCAATGCCACAAATCACAATGTCAAATCTTCAAATTTCTCTATATCTTCACTTCATTTTCTGATATGTCATTATCTCTTCCTTTCTGCTGTTCATATCCTCTTCTTTCTCTCCTCTCTCTCTCTGCTGTTTTTTTTTTTTTTTTTTAATTAATTAAAAATTAATTAAAAAATGAGAATAAGTTAAAAAGGGATTTAATTTTAAAATGGAAAGGAAAATAATTAAAAAGAGGAGGGGGGTATTAATTATATGGTGGGGGAGGGATTAATTATATGGTGGTGGGGGGTTTTAATTAAAAAATATTTTAAAATGAAATATGGGAAAAGGGAATTTTTAATAATAAAAAATTAAATGAAAGTGGAGGGGAAAGTAATTTAAGAAGGAGTCGAATATTAAAATTAAAAGGGAAGAGTATTATAAATGGGATGGGATAATGGGGATCGAATTAATGGGTGGTGGTATTTAAAAAGGAGGAGAGGGATTTATATGGAGGGGAATTAAAAAATTTTAAAAATGGGAGGGGGAGTCGAATGTGAGTGGGAGTGGAGTCGAATGTGAGTAATGGAGAGCCGTAAGGGAGAGGTAGTGTATGCGTGGAGGGTTGTGGAAAAACGCAGGTAGGGAGGCGGTAGGTCATGGGAAGAGAATTTTAAAGGCGTTACAATATGGAGAGTAGCGTATGGTGGAGACTGTAAGAGCGTTTGCAAATATGGAGAGGGAGTATTACATGGAAGTGTGGGATAGGGAATAGGAAAGCGCGTAGGGAGGAGAGCAGAGCGCTAACAGAGTTGAGAGGAAGAGGAGAGCGCTGTGGGGAAGGCGTAATGGAGGAAGAGTAAGGTTTGAGAGGTATGTGAACGCTGTGGGGAAGGCGTAATGGAGGAAGAGGAGAGCGTTTGTAGTATTTGATGCAGCGTGGTGTATGGGAGGCGTGTTGAAGCAGAATGCAGCCAGAGGGAGAGTGGACGGGCTGGCAGGGATGTAGGGGAAGGCCGAAAGGCCAGGAATCGATTTTTTATTTATTTATTTTTTATTTTTATAACAGCAGAGAGGAAAAGATTCAGAGATTTTTACACTGCAGGTAGAAGACTTTTCACGAAATATAGCAGCAAGCTCAGAAATTTTCAATGAAAACTTAGAAATCTTTCAGTGGCTGAGCAGCAGAAATGCAGAATTTTCCAAACAATTTCAACACTAAAACCCAGAAATTTTTCCAATAGCTGACCAGCTGAAAAACTCAAAATTCTTTTTCATGAAAAAGCCAAAAACTTCTAGTTCAGAAACCCTCTTTTAAACAGTATTTTCCAGCAACTCTTCAATGCAGAAATTAATGGAAATTGTAGGAAAAATGAGAATGAAAACCTTCAGATGGGCAGTGCTGCCTTTCTCAAAACCAATTTTGAATGCTTCTTCTTCTTCAAATTCTGAATGCTGCTCTTCCTTCTGAATACTGCTCCTTCTTCTGAATGTGGCAAAAAGACTGCTGCAGAAAGTCTCTTCAAAACACCTCTGAATGGCAGCAAAAACACTGCTGCAAAATCACTGAGTGCTGCAAAAATGTCAAAAATTTTTGTAGATATGCAAGGCCATAAACACAAATGGCTCAGTCAAAGTGGAGCAGGGCCAGAAATCGCCCGCTCTGATACCATGTTAAACACCATGTTGAAGCACACACATGGTGTATGAGAAGGATGAACACACACACACAAGAGACTCAACACACGATGAAAGATAAGCGTGAGGCTTTCTTATTTTCCATTATACAAAGATGTACATTTATAGTACAATGGTGTGACTCTTGGTTTCATATTCCAAGGTCACTTGGACTCCATTGTGACTTTTCATATTCCACACCTACCCATGTAGGATTAGGTGTTCCAACAAACCCCTTATAAAAATACCCCATACATCCGTTTCTAGCGGAGGTTACTAGAGGAGGTTGGCGGGTGGAAGCTTTTGTGGATGTTTTTCATCCAGTGCGCTTATCATCCTAAACCGCCCTAGTGTGTTTAACAAGAGAAAGCACCAGTGCGCACAAAACATTGGCACACTAGACACCGTGCGCTTTGTACACACTCACTTGATGTGTCTTATTATTGTAGCGCACCGGTGCTTTACAAATCTTCCACACTGGTGCATCCTAAAACCCCGCGCAAAAATTCAAACTGCCCAGTGTGGTCTTAAGAACCGCACCGATGTGCCTATAAAACCCCGCACACTGAAACAGGGTTAAATAAAAAACAATTACGGCCAAAAAATTGCAATTTTTCGGTTTTCTCAGTGCTCCTAGAGCTCTCAAGCACTGGTGCAATTTATCCTTGTTTGATCCGCCTTGAAATCAGCGCTCCCATTGCACCCAATGCATGCACTGCTACTCTGCATTGCCCACCAATTTCCAGCTTGTATTTTGCAAAGCGGTGGGAAAATTTTCTTTTGAAAATTCTATAGCCAATATACCTCCTCGACGGCCAAATGTATAGGTATTTTTCTTGTTTTTCCATAATTAAGCCTTTTAGCGGATTAGAATTTTAAATTACCTTAAAATCAACCATTTAAAAGGAAAAAAAAATTTGTTGCACAGTATGCTTGAGCCGTTCAGCTCGCACCGGTTCGCGGGTTGCCTGTAAATTTATAGGCCACACCACCACTGGTGCAAACGGTATTTGCACCAATTCCAGGGCAGTACCGAAGGCTCAACATGTTATTTTAAAATTTAAAAAAAAGTGCGGTGCGGTCGGTTACCTGGCCACACCATTGACCATGTGGAGTAATGGAAATGCGGTGCATTGATTTAAATATCGGCCCCAGGGCGGGTATTTTTGTTAGCACACCACATTCTGCATTTCGACAGGGTCAATGATGCGGCCTGGTAAAAGACCGCACCATTGACTGTGTAATGATTTTAGGAGGTCAGTGTGCTGATCGAACTATATGCCCCGAGGCGTAGAGTTTAGTCAGTGAACCACACTCCTAACACCATCCATCATCAATGGTGCGCTAAAAATTTTCAGGTGCACTGCCGTCGATGCGCTGAACATTTTCTGGTGCAGTGCCGTCGATGCACGACGAAAAAAGATGCACCAGTATCAGTGCATGCCTGTTTTTTGTGGTGCATCGACTGCTTTTTTTTTCAAAAAAAAATTATATATGTATATTCCTAAATACATGTCTCATTTAATAAAAAAATTGTATTTAATATGTCAATCATTCAGAGACATGAAAGGAGAGAAGAGGGGGAACAACAACAACAATAGGCAGACTAGTATAACATGGTTCGCTTGTGGGAGGCACGAGAGAGGGAGAGAGATGCATACCCTCACCCTATTACAGTAGCTACCCAGGGGCTCCTAAGGAAGGTAGGCCTCCTCAAGTTATATGAGGAAGCTACTTCCCTAAAGGGCCATGGTCTATTTTTGAGATATCTTATCCGCAGGTGGAATGCCCACCTATAGGCTTTTTAGGTTGGTCCTAACCAGTGGTACACGGCCACTGAGGTGGAAATATACTTAATTACAGGGCTATCAAGGAGAGGGGTGGATTTTCCATTGTTCCTAGAGGTTCCAATTGGCTATGCAGCAGGGAGTTATTTGGTGTACTCCCAGAGATAAATTAGCATAGATATATTGTCTCATTCAAATTTTCAGGTCTCTGGAGGTCAGTTACATATTGATGCATTTGGTAGTGAGGAGGTGAGGTGCCTCTCAATTCTAATTTCAACCATTTCACACAACACCAGTGACGTGAAACACATTAGTTTCTTGCTTCTATATTATGTTGATTCTTTAGTATAGGAGCCACAACTTGTCAGGTGGTCTGCCATTTTTTGCAGCAGTTCTGTACAACCTTAGATAGACGTCATGTTCATGCACAAGGGAGGGTCAACTTCCCATTTGCTTCAGATATTTTTTGTTTATTTTGTGAGAGGTTTCCACAGACGAGGCCTACTTTTGTTCGGAAACCTTGTAGGCCGATGTTCAAGGCATGGGTGCACATGTGGGGACAGATGATTCCCAAGAGGGGTGAGACTATGTTTCCAGTGAGGATATCGCATGATGCACTAGAGTTGCTAGCAATTTTTGACAAGCATCCCTTCATTATGGTCCCATGTCCTTATGCTAGTTTGGATTGGCGAGGGTGTGCCAACATCCTCTTCACAGATGATGAGCCACGAGATAATAGAGGTAATATTACTGTTTTACTTAAATTTATTCTAACATGTTCTTTAACTTGTTTTTATTAAATTGTGTAATGAAATTGTCTAATTATTGTTGTGTACTTGTCTATATTTTGCAGACATTGGGTCTTTTGATGGCGAGGACATGCCAGCACCACCACATGATCCAGGTGTGGATCTTGATGATCACGATTAGGGTATGCTAGATTCTGAGGATCATTAGGAGGCCGGTGTAGAGAGACCTGCTCCTGCTGGTGCGCCGGTACCTCCTTTTGCTAGGCGCAGGAGGCTTCATAGAAGATACAGGATGGAGTTGGACGACTAACTCACTGCATTGATTGTTGAGGAAGGCATCAGGCCCACTACTATGAGAGACATACAGGCCGATGGTAGGCTATTACATATGTGGAGAGGCATGCCGCGTGACATGTACAGCCTGATGCGACATGTCGTAGGAGCTATGACCTTAGTTATACAGCTAAGGAGGACCGTTGCACGTTGTAGGCATGGTCGAGAAGCAACACGTGATCGATAGTTCGCAAACAGCGACGCATCATTTGATGATCATTCAGCTCACACCACGCTAGATGAGCAGCCTCCACTAGCATCGAGCATCAGTCATCATGTAGAGCAGGCTGGACCATCGGCCACATCCAGTCAGCAGCCTGTAGCATCTAGCAGTACTCATGATCATGAGTAGGCTAGACCATGTCGAGTCATCATGATGAGAAGGCGACAGTTGATCCAGATTAGCAGGCAAGTGATGATCAACATGTATCTGAACTTGTCGAGGCTGAACCATTGACTAAGCAAGCCTCAGATACTACTGTTATTGATGATGTACCACGAGCTGATCCATGACATTTATATTACAAGTGTATATTTTTGACATTATTCAGTTATATATATATATATATATATATATATATATATATATATATATATATATATATATATATGGTCCATGTATTTTATGTTCATGTTGCAGTTGTACTTAATTTAGATGTTGGTGATCATCATGATGTGTATATTGTTAGGTCATGTTAGATATGTTCATTTAATGTGCAGCTTGCAGATAGATGTGTATGTGATAGCAGTTATTTCACATGGGATGTATATTTGATGTTTGTGTTGTGATGATGTTATATAATGTTAATTGCGTTTTGTTAGATGATCATGATCACGATGATGTTAGAGAATTTGAATGTGTTTTTTAGTCAAATATGATGTTTTTACGATGGTTATCATGTACGTGATGTTTATTAATTAGTTTAATATTAAATGATCATGATATTGTAAAATTGTAATATTTGTAATTCTAATTGTATGTAAAATTCTAAAATTGTAATTGTATTTGTATTAATTGTAATTGTATGTAAAATATTTGTAAAATTTTAATTGTAATTGTAATTGTATATATGTAAATTGTAAAATTGTAATTGTATGTAAAATTCTAAAATTGTAATTGTAATGGTAGATATGTAAATTTGTAATTGTAATTGTAAATTTTAAATTTGTAAAATTGAAATTGTATATATGTAAAATTCTAATTCTGATTCTATGTAAAATATTTGTAAAATTTTAATTGTATTACTGTGAATTGATTGTAATTGTAATTGTATGTACAATTCTAAAATTGTAATTGTAATTGTATGTACAATTCTAAAATTGTAATTGTAATTGTATGTGAAATTCTAAAATTGTAATTGTAATCGTAATTGTAATTTGAATTGTAATTGTATGTAAAATATTTGTAAAATTTTAATTGTATTAATGTGAAATGATTTTATTAAAATTTTTAAATTTGTAGATTTGTAAAATTTTAAATAATTGTAAAATAATAAATCTAGAATAATATGAATTATTGTAACATAATAAAGTTTAGAAACTAATGCAAATAAATTCATGTACTTTAGAATTATCATTATTTTATTATGATCTTACATACAAAAAAATGAACTTTATACAGTACGCCATTGTTTTTGAGATCAACATAATTGCAAATTTCCAAGTGAAATATTGATTTTAACATTAACACAATGCAAATTACCAATTAATTCAAAATACATATTATAATGTTTCGAAAAACCCATCTTAAAAAGTATAAATATTGATGAAATAACATAGGTACCATATCACTCTCGATTCTCATGATCACCCTCATTATCTTCCAACTTGCATGGCATGATAACATTATTGTTCTCAAAAATATGTTTTGATCCAAGTTCATGTCTCAATACAAACCACCAATCCCTATCCAACGCATCTAGGTAAAAAAACACATGATTGCAGTGTTTGGGGAAAACATAGGGCTCCTTAGCTTCATCCCACATCTTTCTATAGTTGATACATATCAGCCTACTATCGTGATCTTCTTTTACATTATTCTGATCAAAGGTGTCCCACCACTTGCACCTAAAAATAACACATTGGAAAGAAGATAAATCCACTTCAATGATCTCTTGTATCTTTCCGACGTAACTTAACATCCCTCGAAATAGGTTTTGATCATGGTGGCTAGATCGACTAGATTGATTGAACTTGACTTCCATTCCACAGTCTTGTGTGATGTTTCCATCATCGACATTTTCTGTGCGAAAATGGTGTCCATATGCCTACATAGATGGGAACAGATGCACCTATTATAAAAAAGTTAAAAAAATCATAGTTTCATGTGTCTTATAATAACCCAACAGTTAAAATATGAAATATAGATGTCTTATAAGTTTCAAATTTACATATAAATTAAATAGATTATTACCGAGTTGTTGCACCCAATCCCTACATTTAGCGCATCCTCTTCAGCATGTGGGTAACGACTGGTTGCACCATATTTCTTTCTGACTTGGTCAGCAGCCCAATTGTTGGGGCTTATTTTTGGCATATTTTCTTTTAAATGATCGAGATAAGGGACACTTCTACCATTCAACCATCGTAATTCTTTCCTTTCACTGTCCCATTTCATCCTCTTTTGTTCGTACAATGCGACCCACGGTTGTGTCACTTCAGAATTGTAAAGAACAAATTTATTGATTGCTTCAATTTCTGCATTTGCTGATGAAATAAAAACGACATTATATAGTACTTAGAGATGAAAATATACATTATATCGAAGTTCAACATGAATATTTACTTTGTGTAAATTTGAAAAATTATAAGTCGCTTACTTTTTATCAAGTGCTTTTTTCCACTCGTTTGGAGAAACTCCCCTTCTCTTTTGTCTTCATCCCTTTCATCGTCCCAAATCACCGCACCTAGTCTGTTATTGATCTGCTTGATGTACTCACTGGCATAATAGAAAGACTCATACGATATGTACCCCTCTACCATAGACCCCTCCGGTTTTTCCCTTTGTCGAACAAAACCTTTCAATTTCTTCATGTACCTCTCTAAGAAGAACATCCAACGACAAGAAATCACCCCAACTAATTCAACCTGATCTACTAGGTGGATTAGAAGATGAACTTATAAGTCCATGAAACTCGTTGGTAGTTCCTTCTCAAACATACAAACAATCTCAACTATCTCTTGACACCACCGTGGAATGCTAGCCACATGAATCTCCTTTGACGCAATCCAATGTCCAAATGCAGATAATTTAGATATGGCACGTCCTAGGTCTTGAGGTAATTCATGTTTCACACACCCACGCAGGAACAAAGGATAATGACACTGCAAAGTTATAAACATGTGCAATAATATACACAATTAGTTATGTTTTATGATCCCCGCATGGGATAAAATTTATTAATATAACAAATAATAAAATCATTCTTTTGACATTATACACACTCTTAGAAGATTCAAATGGTCATGAGATTTCAACCCCGACAAATGGTCATCCATGGTGAAGTAGCACCATAGTGAAAACCTGTATGAAGTTGGCACCCTCACACCCATTATAAATTCCTTTGCCAAAGAAATATCATCTTTTTTTAAAATACATGGGACATCACCTTCTTTGAAAAACCATGAATTAGAGAGACCAAAGCCTACCTCTGATCCCGTACTTTCTATTCATCTTATCCAATGTTTCTTTTTAGTTTTTCAAGTAATAATATCTTTCATAATAGCGAATGTGTCACTTTGTTTTGATGATATGTGCCTCCATAAAGAAGATGAAACATTTTTAAATATATGCATGTGATCTAATAAGTGGGTAATCTTAGGATGCTCCCAATATGGGAGGTTATAAAAGATAGATATCCTTTTCATCCCAATGGGAAATTTCTTAACATAGGTGTTGAAGAATTCTGGATCATCAAACATAGGCTTCGCATTTGAATCGAACATTTCTATGAACTCCTTATCCTTCTCTCTCTCATATGCTCTAAGACATTCAATTGGTGTCGTTATTGGAGGCCTTTGGGTTCTCTCTCGTTTACCATTGAAAGCGGATGCTGCTCTTCTGTAAGGGTGTTCTTCTGGGAGGAATACCCTGGAGCAATCATACACTGGCTTTCCTAGGTCCTTGGACCATATGGCTTTCAGAGAAGGTCCACAACATTTACATCCAAAATACCCTTTTGTTACAAGACCTGCGATATTATTGTATACAATTAATATGCATGATATGTTAAAGAATATCATGAATATTAGAACAACTAAAACAAATTAAATAACTAATATGTGAAAGAATATTGTTACGTATATAAACAAATCAATAAATTAAACATGTAATTTACTAGAGAAAACTCCTAAGCCTGGATAATCATGTGTCGTGTAAGCAAAATGCCATACAATGTAAAACTCCTCTCTGCTGCGATGGGTCTTGATACATCGTATACATTTGTCCCATCCCATAATTCCTTCAATTCATCCACCAGTGGTTGTAAGTAGACATCCATATTCTTCACTTGTCTTGTACCAGGGACTATGAGAGCCAACATAAGATGTTCATTCTTCACAGACAACCATGGGGGGATATTGTTATTGATCACTACTACATGCCAAAAAGAATAATTGATGTTCTGGAGGGAATATGGGTTGATTCCATCCATGGCTATGCTAAGTCGTAGACTTCATACTTCATCCTTGAATTTTTCTGGCCATGTATCCTCTATATGCATCATGGCTATTGAATTAGTTGGGATTCACATAACTCCCAACTCACTTCTGTGTGAGGCATGCCATCCCTGCAACATAGCTAATTATTTGCAACGAAAGAGCCTTTGAATCCTTGGGATTATAGGCATGTGCCTTAATATCCTAAAAGGAGGACCAATACATGATTTACCCTTCTTTTTTGATTTATCATACTAGTCATGCTCGCATTTCGAGCATATCTCTTTGTATGCATATTATCCTCTATATAGAATACAATCATTTGGACATGCATGATATGATATGTACTCAACACCCAACATTTTTAACAATTTCTTTGCCTCTTCGCAACTACCGGGCAAGACATTATCACTCGGAAGAACTTTATCTTTGAATAACCTGTAGTTGGTGATCATGGAAAAATATATTAATAAATGTACATTAATGCAGATATAATTATTAAATTTCATAAAATTTACCGTTTCTAATGTTCATTGTACTGTACTGATTATATTTCTCAAATTTATATAAGGGAGGACTTTATGGTAACTTGACTAAAAAATTCCGAGAAACATGCATGCGGCAAGCCAAAATTTTCTTTCAAGTTGTACAGTTACATCGTTGTCCCTAACTGGGTATACTTTGAATGATTGCTAGGTCCAAAGAGAGGGGTGGTGGAAGAAAATTTAAGGCTTTCGAAAAAAGTGTTAGCGATATGAGCATCATCCCCTAGTTGATCATCGTTTTGGAATGCATCTAACAACATTGTTTCCATGGCAATCATATACCTTAATTAATCATCCATACAAACCTCTATTTGATTGCCTCCATTTCCAGCTTGTTAGAAACTACTATTGCTGTAGTCATTCATAATTGGTGAATCTCGACGTAGCGGGAATTGAATCGGTGGTTGATTCAACCATTCTTGGTATTGTTCCTCTCTGATTTTTTCTCTTAATTCAGTCTTCTCTCAATTTGACATTTTCATGGGATGCAACGGAAAATGGTAGGTAGGTCGCTCATCATTAGTAGAATCCTAATAATTAAAAAAAATAAATTGAACATGATTAGTAGAAAATATATGATACCAATTAGTAACCATGTTGAAAATATTGCATGATTAATTGGTTTGACGTTGAAATAATTACATTAATCAATATACCAAAAATTATAATTATTACCATCATTAATGTCTCAGGATTGTGGCTAGAATATGCAATATTGTTACAATTGGAAGGGTGATGTGGTTATCCATTTTCATCTACCAAATGCGCCTTGTGGTATGTTGCTCATGATAAGAGCTTTCGACGTTTTGGAGTTGACGTTTGAATATTTTGTGCATCTAAAATCGATTATGGATCTGCGTGAACCTGCAAATTTGTATACATTATAAATTTAATTAAGTTGTGCATGATTGACATGGATAAAAAACATAAATTCAATTAGATAATGAAAATATAAATAAAATCTTAAGTAAATATTACGTCTCGAGATGGATAAGGAGAAATCCGCGATGGACTTTGAAAAATATTATGGAACAAGCTAGATTTTGAAGAATTGTCCATTTGATATAATTATGATATTTTCTCCTCACATTTGAGCCAAATCAGAAATAAATTTTGGTGCACACACCCAAAAGTAATTTTGGTGAATTAAAAATGGACTTCTTGTTATCAGTGCTAATATAGAGATCACCGCACCAGTGCGTTTTCGTTAATGCACAACGGTGCCGTGATATAAACGGACGCACTAGTGCGGTGATATTAAGTGACGCATTGACGGTGAATTACCGCAAATAAAAAAGCACAACTCTATTTTCTTTAAGTGAAAAAAAAAGTGGTAAATTGAAAAATGGGCGGAAAAATATTTTCGAAAACCTAATTTCATAAAACAATTCTTTAAATACTAAACACTTTTCATTATTTCACTATTTTTGCAAAAAAATTTAGCTAGGGATTTGCAGGAGACATACATGGAGAAAAAGAGCACAAGAGCACTGTGGAGCAACAAAATATGTTCGAACAAAAGTATCTAGACAATCAGAATTCCAAACCTCTGGTGATTCAAACCCTGTAGCATAGAATTTCAAATGATCTCGTGATTAAAGTTTATTGTTTTTTTTTACTTTTTATGCAGTTTTTTTAACGCAATAAGAAATTTTTTTTTATTTCTTTTTCTTTTTCAAAAACAAACTAAAATAAAAAAAATCCATTTTTACCCTAAACCCTACATTCGTTTTGTTTCTGCCCTTTCTTCTCCCTATTTTTGTGATTTCAGAATTAGGGCTTTTCATTTTAGATTTATAGGGTTTTTGTATTGTTATATATAGGCCTAAGACATCCAACCCATGGGACGACTTGCATAGTTGAATCCCAATCCATGTGGGCCCTTGCGTGAATTTATGAAGAAAAAAAAATTAAAAAAATTAAAAATAAAAATAAATAAATAAATAAAAGATTTTTGTTTATCGGTGCACCCTGCGCAACCTAGCGCACCGGTGTGCTATATTGTCCCAGCGCACCGAAAAAGTACTGTGATAAAAAATTTAAAAACAAAATTTTATTTAATCAGTGCGCCATATGTAAAATAGGGCATCGTTGCACTATTTCATTATGGCGCACCGCGAACGTGTTGTTTCGCAAAAAAATGTTTTATTGTGTTAATCAGTGCACCATGTAACATATAACACATTGCACTGAGTCTCCTAGTTGACATAGAGCACCGTATAGTGGTCCCTTGTTTATATGGTACGTCATTTGTTTTCGATTTACATTGATGTATATTATTTAATATTGCAATTTTCATTATTCTCACCAATGTATATACACTTATTACAGTTTATTTTTATGTTTGTAGATGGAAGGTGAAGAAGATCAAGAAAATAATCAACACCGTGAACAAAACATTTCTGAAAATAACCCAAGTCATGGAAGTAGATCTAGAAGTGACAACAGTTCAAGAGAAGAATGATGATCACTATGTTTGGATATCAAAGCAAGGCGTTTTACTTTATAAAATATTTTTTTGTGAAATCAGACATTTTGTTTAATGTAATGGACATATTGTCCCAATTTAAAGACAAAGGAATACGAATAACTGTCCCATTTTGTATGAAAAAGACTGTCTTATTCATATATATATATATATATATATATATATATATATATATATATATAATATGTTTTAATTTATTCTATTGTGTTCTCCATTTTTGACTTGTAAAAATGTAAAACCCCACTGTTTAATTTATGGATGATTAAATATTATAATGAAGAGATGTGAAATTTGATGATATGATATAAAAATTAATCCATTCAGTTTCAAATGCCTTATTAAAAATTTAATTCATATGAATATTGTTATAAGATATGTGTCGTCTTTTGATGAATAATGAATTTTAAAAAATCACAATAATTATGATATGATATAACAAATTAATCCAAACATCACATTCAAATGAATTAATAAATATTTAATTAATATGAATATTGTTATAAGATGTGTTGACTTTGATGAATAATGAATTTTAAAAAATCACAATAATTGTATTGTCCTGGGTGATGTTTCTAAAAAATACGTAGCCGAACAGGTGGTATGGGACCTTTCTGCCAGTATGTTTCTACGACCTATATGCACCGCACAAATACCAATACCAAATTTTAATCTCGGTGCGTTTGTGAGATACTGCGCACCGGTGCGTTTATGTGAGTCTATGCACCGGGGCATTGTATGACTAATGGGTACCGCACAAATGCCAATATGAATTAGAACAAACGGTGCGTTTTTCGGATACTGCGCACCGATGCGTTTCTATAACTCGATGTACCGATGAATTTAGATGACCTATGGGCACCGCACAAATCCCAAGACCAATTAAAACGGCCCTGTGCGTTGTATCACCGACACTGCGCCTCGGTGCGGTTTTATACCTTGACGGCCCGATGCATGCATGTTCGACCACGTCAGGCCACCTTCTATATGACACACACCAGTGCGTTGCCACCTTCGTAGCGCACCGATGAAAAAAACATCCGTAATAACCTCCGACCGCTCAGGCTTTTTAGTTGTGTTGAAATTTAGTTAAAAGCTCCGCCAAAACCTCTGTAACCATAAACAAATGTTGTAGCAAATGTTTTTTTGAAAATTTTGGATAATTTTATAACACTAAAAACCTCCTTTATAACCTCCACTAGAGGGTATTTTCCTTGTAGTGTAACATCGCTCCTGTGGATAAAAAGCGAGAGACTATTCGTGTACGTAGCGGGATTACTGTGACATCAGCTGCGCTTGTCCTAAGGAACCCCTATCCCACTCCTTTCATCGAACAGATCATTGACGAATGTGCAGGGAGTGAGATCTTTTCCCTTATGGACGTGTTCTCTGGTTATAACTAGATCAACATTCTACCGACTAATCAACATAAGACCGCCTTCATATTTCCATGGGGAACCTTTGCATACAAGAAGCTTCCTTTTGGCCTTAAGAATTTCGGTGCCACATTCCAACGAGCAATGTCATATGCTTCCCATGATATTAATAATATTTTTCAACCTTACCTAAATGACCTTCCAGCTCATTCCGCTAAGCGTAAGGATCACCCGGATCACCTCCGTCAAATATTTCTTTGTTGTAGATGCTACAACATTCGGCTTAATCCACATAAATGTGTCTTTTGCATTGATTCTAGCAAACTCCTAGGGTTTGTCTCTAAAGATGGAATTCATCTTGACCCTCTTAAGGTCGAAGCTATTGTCAATCTCCTCTCCCCTTCCTCTTTACATCAGTTGTAGAGTTTGCAAGGGAACGCTAATTTCCTGTGCCGTTTTATATCGAACTATGATGAAGTAGCCAAAGGATTCACGCGATTTATTAAGCAAGGCATCCCGTTCCTCTGGGATGAGTTTCCCCAAAAATCTTTCAATGCACTGAAGACATTGCTTGTCAATGCTCCTCTTTTGCGTCCACCAAATTATCATCGCGACTATTCCCTCTATTTGGCTGCTGCATTTAGAACTATTGCCATGGTTCTGGTACAGGATGACGACGATGGTGATGAGCACATCATTTATTATTTGAGCCGCAATATTTTCGATACCATAACACGTTACGCACATGTCGAGAAATTGGCGTTGGTTGTTGTTCAATCCATCCAACGTTTTTTCCATTACATTTGACTTCACATAGTAACCGTGATTTCTGATTGCAACCCCATGACCTATATATTGACTCGAAAATTTTTGGGGGGTAAATACTCAAAAGTGGATAGTTATCCTCCAAGAGTTCGATTTAGATTTCACTACTGCCAAATCGAATAAATCATTTGTTTTTGTAGATTTGATCTGCTCTTTATCTTCTGCCTTTGTTCCCTATGATTCTGAGGAACGCACTCCAGATGACATTCTTTTTCTGATTAGCACCCTCGATCCATAGTATGACGATATCATTGTTTATCTCCAGACTTCACCTTCCGGTCTAAGTTGACGAAGGATGCTCATCGACGAATCCGTCATCATTCACAACCTTATCGTATAGTCAGAGATACTCTATATTGCATCGGAGTTGATTCCGTTCTCCACCGGTGTTTAACCCTCGAGGAAGCTGAAAAATTCCTCAATGACTGCCATTCTGGAGCATGTGGCGGTCACATGTCTAGGTATGCTACTTCTCAAAAAATCCTTTGTGCTAGATATTTTTGGCCTACCATTTTCAAATATTGTATTGTCGTTTTTCGTAAATGTCATAACTATCAGATTTACCAGCGCAAGATGCGCGCGCCACCCGCTCACCTTCATCATGTTATTACCATTTGTCCCTTTGCGAAGTGGGGCATCGATTTTATGATGTGTAAACCTCACTCGGCCAAGGGGCATGATTATATTATCATAGCCGTGGACTACTTCACTAAATGGGTTGAAGTAATTCCTACACTCACAGCGAACAGTAAGACGGCTGCACAATTTATTTTCAATCATGTGATTACCAGGTTTGGTGTCCCTCAAGCCATTGTCACTGATCATGGCTCTAATTTTTGATAGCTGAGTTGACTTCTAATTTGGGTCTGCATCACGACAGCTCAACGTCATACTAACCCCAGGCCAATGACCAGGTTAAATCCGTGAACAAGGTTCTAGTCACTATGCTTCAATGTACGATTGGGATGCACAAGTCCAACTGGCATCTGATGTTGTTTTCAGCTCTCTGGGCTTACCGAACCTCGGTGAAGGATGCAACCAGATTCACCCCATGCCAGCTTTTTTATGGTATGGAAGATACCCTTCTGATTGAATGTGAAATCCCTTCTCTCAAGATAGTTGTTGAATTACTGCCTAATACCTCGCTGGAGGAAGATTTTCTTCTAAATTTGGAGAGGTTAGATGAAACTCTCTGCATTGTTGCTCTAGTCATAGAAGCACAAAAAAAGTGGGTCAAAGATCACTTTGATCAGAGAGTTTCCCCTCATACCTTTGTAGAAGGAGACCTAGTCCTTTTGTATGACCAATCTCATGATAAGTTGGGGGCAGGAAAATTCAAACCCATGTGGCATGGGCCCTATATCTTCAAGTGTGTTTTGCAGAATGGGGCCTATGAGCTAATTAACTATGAAGGATATCCTTTGAATCAGCCCAGAAATGGGTTGCACCTAAAAAAATACTATGCATGAGTTTCTCGTGCATGTCCTTTTGTACGTAAGTGTGTTTTTCATTTTTGTACATTTTTTGGCTTGGTGTGCTTTGCGAGCAGTTTTTCCTGCTTATTATGTCGTTGCTTACTGTGCAGATGTTTGTCACTCCTTATGTTGGTTTCGTAGATGGTGCCTCCCATAGTACCCGGAATCTGTCTTTCGCAGCCTCAGTAATTTATGATCCTAATGGTGAGTTGATATACCTATTGGGTTCTAGTTTTTCACTTATTTCCTACATTCGTTTCCCCTATTTTACTTCATGACTATAACCATTGGGACTATCTTTGCCTCTTTTTCCTACCATTCTATCTTAACTTATCTTTGTGTTTCACCTTATTTTCATTACTTTGCCATTTCATCAATTATTATGATGTATCGTGCTTATTTTTTATGACTAACTGAGGATTAACATTTGGATAATTAATATGGTCTTTTATTGGTTTTCTAGATGTCATTTGTAGCACAAAAGACATCAAGCAAGAGGCATACAGGAGCAGTTAAAGGTGTGTTGTTACAACGAGCCTTTACACCATGACGTTGTTACACCATGTTGTTACAGACCCACTGACGAGATGATGTTATAGTTGTACCGCTGACTGAATCTCATCAATTCCTAATGTTGACCTGTCCTCTAGCTGTTATGCTACAACTGTGATTTATCTTGATAGCTGTAGAAGTTATTAAGTATTGTGTTTTTGGATAATAGCCTCTAGGCAGTTTTTGATTGTAATCTATAATTTCCAATCAGAATTTTATTAAGAAGTGGTTGTAACCATATGTATTCTATTTTGATCAACATGGGAATCATAAGATTATCATGGTTGATCCATCCCTCGTTTTCCTGAGATGTAACCACTATATAGTTTCCGGCCCTTGAGGTCGAAAGGTTAGCGAAGAACATCATTACTTTGGATCTATAGTTTTGCTCATATTAATACAAATTATCCTGTTGTTGCTGTTACATGTGTCATCTGATTTAGTTCTGTTAAAGTTATTTCTCTACCTACGCCCTGATAGGGAGGAAGGGCCCTCCTCTTTAGCAGGGATTGTAGTTGTTAAGGTAGCTATGTATACATGTTTCTATTTTTTTTTGATGTATCAGTGGAAGTGTTGTTTCTACTATTTTAACTGTGAATAGATCTACTTCAATTCCAATGTTTTATAAGTTCTTTATCTCCCTAGGACTTCATGGACTTAGACCCACACCCACAATGCTTGAATTAGAAGATAGGTCATGTGTCAAGCCTGAGGGAATGATAGAATATTTGGTTATCACTATGGCTTCTTGGAATTATCCGGCTGATTTTCTCATTTTACAAACCAAATCCAACCTGGGGGGTCATCCTTTAATCTTGGGAAGACCGTGGCTAGCCATTGCAAACACATATAGCGGATGTAGGTCTAGATCTATGGTGATCTCAGATGGGCAGGCCACTCAAAACATGAATCTTTACCCCCTAGAAAAACATCACATGGATTTGAGTAGTCCTTGGTGGGACAAATTTGAACCTGAATCTGGTATTTCCCTACCTCTCCTCACGCTTGGAAAAGCACAATACTTTAAGGATGAAATAGAGGATGATATCATTAATGGTTTTATTAGTAATTCACACTCTGGTGCCTCCATTAGAGATTCGAGGGAAGAATATGAGGTAGATGATGAAATTATTGAACATTTGAAAACCACTCTGCATACTATTAGCAATCCCGTTGAAATTGAACCTGGGAAATGTTTAAACATCAATCCTAGCCTGACTACTGAACAAAAAAAATTGCTGATACAACTGTTACAAAAATATAAAAAGGCATTTTCATGGGACTATACGGATATGAAAGGAATCTATCCTAGCCTATGCACTCACCGTATTTATCTTAAATAGGATTGAAAACAAGTTAGACAACCGTAGCATTGAATGAACCCCGCACTTAAGGAGATAGTGAAAGAAGAATTGCAGAAACTCCTTAATGCTAATTTCATCTACCCCATTTCTGACAGCTAGTGGATGTCTCCGCTTGTCATAGTTTCAAAAAAAAAATGGCAAGTGGACAGTCTGTGTAGACTATAGAGAGCTTAACAAGGCTACTCAAAGGGACCATTTTCCTTTACCATTCATTGATTAGGTCCTGGATACTCTCTCTGGGAATTTTTTTTTTTCATTCCTAGATGGTTTTAGTGGCTATAATCAAATACAGATTTCCTCAGAAGACCAAACAAGACAATCTTCACTTTCCCGTGGGGTAATTTTGCATACAGAGTCCTTCCTTTTGGCCTCTGTAATGCACCAACAAATTTTCAGAGGGAAATATTGGTTATTTTTTCCGATCTCTTGAATGACTGCCTTGAAATATTTATGGATGAATTTACACCCTACGAGGATGCCTTTGAGACAACATTAGCTAATTTAGAAAAAGTGCTGGAACGTTGTGAACAAACTAATGTTTCTCTGAGCACAGAGAAATGCCACATGATGATGACTGAGCGAATTGTGTTGGGACATTTCATTTCAATAGATGGAATCAAGGTAGATCCTACAAAATTGAGGTAATCTAAAAAATCCCAACCCCTAAGACTCTGAAAGAGGTACGAAGTTTCTTGGGACATGCAAGATGCTATAGGAGATTTATAGAAAAATTTTCAAAGATCGCATCTCCTCTGTTTTCGTTACTCATGAAAGATGCATAATTTGTGTTGACAGGGAAGTGTTGATCAGTGGTTGTCATTGATGTCAACCCAAGCAGCACCAGGGGCTAACCCAATATTGCATGGGAATTTTGACCTACCAAATTAATATATTCTTGGTCAATAATTATTTTGATGGTTTCTACTTGTCAAGATGTTTCCGTTGATATATGGCATGCCCAAGCAGCACCAGGGGCTAACCCAATATTGCATGGGAATTTTGACCTACCAAATTAATATATTCTGGGTCAATAATTCTTTTGATGGTTTCTACTTGTCGAGATGTTTCCGTTGATACATGGCGTGCCATATATCAATGGAAACATCTTGACAAGTAGAAACCATAAAAAGAATTATTGACCCAGAATATATTAATTTGGTAGGTCAAAATTCCCATGCAATATTGGTTAGCCCCTGGTGCTGCTTGGGTTGACATCAATGACAACCACTGATCAACAATCTCCCCCTTTGGCATTGATGGAAACACCAGTACTCCCCCTGTGATCATGACACCTCTTCCTACAACATTCTCTCCCCCTTTGACATCAATGGAAAAGGGTAACTCCCCCTGAAACATAACCATCCTGCAGACCTGTACACACTTCCACTCCCCCTGACACACAACTGTCCTGCAGAACTGTACACACTTCCACTCCCCCTGACACACAACTGTCCTGCAGACCTGTAATCTACTTCCACTCCCCCTTTATATTCTGAAAAAGGAAAAACTATCCAAAACTATGCCAACAACTCCAGGGCATTGGAAGAACTCATCAAAAATCAACGATCTTACAACGAAAAAACTGGCATTGGTTACAAAGAAGAAGAAGCAGGACCTTCTACAACAAAATACAATGAACCTATGAGATTTGACATGTGTGTAGACTTCATTGGACAAGATTCGCAAGAACAGCCTTGGAAGACAATTCCTCAACGAAAATTTCCATCCAGGTACCAAAATATTTTTTATGGCTACCGTTATTCATGTGGAAAATTTGGTCATAAAGCTGTAGAAAGTTTTACATACCCTAGGAATGAATACAATTCCAGGAGATCTTTCAAATATGAACCTCCCAGGGCTCAGCGATACATCAATAGATTTGAACATTTAAGAAATAATATTGAATGTTACAAATGTCGAAACTTTGGACACATAGCCAAAGACTGCAGACTTGAAAATCCTCTAGAAGAATCTTCGAAGCCACAGAACGAACGAACATAGAAGAAGAAGAAGAATGATAATTTTGTTCTCACTTTCAAGGCTCAAAAGAACAAAGATGTGTGGTATGTTGATAGCGGTTGCTCAATGCATATGACTGGAGATAGAAATAAATTTGTATCTCTGAAAGAGAAGAAGGATGGAACCGTGTCCTTTGGAAATGATGGATCTTCAAATGTTATAGGATTAGGCACTGTCACTCTTGGAAGCAAAGATGCTCTAGCCAAGAATGTTCTATTGGTTGAAAACATGAATCACAATATGCTCAGTGTTGGACAAATGTGTGATCAAGGACACTCAATACTATTCAACTCCACGAAATGTGAAATCAGGAAAGACGTGTATGGTAAAATTGTGGCTACATCAAGTCGAGCTCCAAACGACATATATATTCTGGATGAAGAAACTAAAGCATGTCTAATAGCTAAAGAGGATGATACAATAATTGGTAGCAATGATGATCGACTAAGTAAGAAGTTTGCTACAAAGGTGCAAAGTGATTTCGAGATGTCTTTACTTGGTGAGTTGACATACTTCTTAGGGCTTCAAATATCTCAGCAAGAGAAAGGAATGTTTATATGTCAAGCCAAGTACATCAAGGAAATTCTCAAGAAATTTAAAATGGAAGATTGCAAACCCATCCTTACTCCAATGGTAACAGGCTGCAAATTGATTATAGACGACTCATCTAAGGATGTGGATCAAAGGTTGTACAAATCTATGATTAGTAGTCTTATATATGTAACAACCTCTCCACCAGATGTTATGCAAGTAGTTGGAAAAGTATCAAGATTCAAAGCAGCACCAAAAGAATCACATATTAAATATTCACCAGCATTGGAATATCTTTGCCAAAAGCTTGGGATTCTCCCAAGTTCTCATTAGATTTTCCTTTTTTTTCAGAATATAAAGGGGGAGTGGAAGTAGATTACAGGTCTGCAGGATGGTTGTGTGTCAGGGGGAGTGGAAGTGATATATTCTGGGTAAATAAATCTTTTGATGGTTTCTACTTGTCGAGATGTTTCTGTTGATATATGGCACGCCATGTAATTCTTCACGGTTTGAGAGATTTTCATGTTTGAAGTTTGTACCCCCAGTTAGTGAGCTAAAACCCCATGGGGTTGGGACATGGGTCATTAAAAAGTCATAATTAACATTTTTTGAGCTCCTAAAATCCCTCCCATGTTCACTTATTGAAGCCCCTCTCAACCTAAGCATTTATATAAATTGTGATCCTCATTTCCTCCTTATGCAAGGGATTTCGCCATCTGAAAAAGGTCATCATGGAATTTGCGCTCTAAATATTTTTATACAAAGGTTCAGAAGCTGAAATTTTTATGAGGTGAAGCTGAAATCCTGAGGAAGTTTCTGTAGAAATTTTAGATCAAGGTGCAAAATTTTTTTGGAGATATGATCTGTGGAAGTCAGGATTTTTGCAGGCTCCTGAAATTCATCTCAAAGAAGTGACCTTGGTAAATTCATCATAACTCTCTCTCTGAGTATCATATTGTAATTCTGTAAAAAGAGGCGGATAGTTCATAGTCTGTAGTTTTTTCTCTATCAATTTTAGAGCCAAATGAAGAAACAATGACATGTGGCATGCTGTACAAGTGCGCTCTACCGAAATAGTCCATAATTAGGGCATTGTGAGAGATTGGGTATAACTCTCTCTTGAAGAATCCAAATTGGGTTAGACCTGTGGCATTGGAAAGGAAGAATGGAGGTCTATCTCTTGGCACAAGGTTACGAAGTATGGGACACTGTTCAAAATGGATTTAAATCAACTACGGATGAACAAGGTAAGAAGAATTTGGTAAATGATGCAAAAGTAAAGAATATTATTATTAGTGGACTTATTGAATATGCTTATCATAAGGTGTTGGGTTGTAAAAGTACCAAAAATGTATGGGAAAAGCTTGAGAATATATATGCAGGTGACTCAAATGTAAAATAAGCAAAGCTTCAAATCTATAGAGAAAATTTTGAGCAAATCAGAATGAAAGAAGATTGCAACATTGCTGCATACTTCCAATACGTTGATGAAATAACCAATACTCTGGAAGGATTGGGAGAGCCAGTTGACAAGAAGAATATTATACAGAAGATTCTTAGAACGTTACCAGGGAGATTCAACCCAAAGGTATCAGTCTTAGAATATAGTGCAAATCTGAACAAACTCAGCAAAGAGGAATTACATGGAGTTCTCATAGCATATGAAATGAGACTTGATGAAGAAGAGGGTACTTCGCATCTAGAAACTGCGTTCGTTGCATCTAAGAAAACCAATAAGGATAAACAACCTTAAATTGAAAAGACATGCACTTGAAAGTGTGAAGAAAAGGGAGATGATGAAGAAGGTCTTTCAGATGAAGAATATTCTTACTTCACGAGAAAACTAAAAATTGGTATCAGAGCTTGGTTACTTCAATAGCAGTTTAACAGCTGGAAGGAGGTCATGGAGCATACCAAGAATAGTGTACCTCTATTCAATGAAAATAATTATGCACTCTTGAAAGGAATACTGATTCACCCCCCCGCCCCCCCCCCCCTCTTAGTATTTCCAATAGGAAGTGTGAGTAGACCTTTCTGAAATTAAAGACCTGTGTAACAATAACACCTATTTTATGAGGACCAAATTGGAGATTTCCATTCCATATTGCTATGGATGCATCTGACATAGCTGTGGGTGATGTTTTTGGGTATCTGGAGGAGAAGAAACCTTATGCCATTTATTACATCAACAAGAATTTAACTCCAACAGAACTCAACTACACTGTGACTGAGAAGGAATTCCTAGCAGTAGTGCATGCTATCAACAAATTTCGGCACTACATCACCGAGTATCAAGTATTTGTACACACTAACCATGCTACGATTTTTGATGAATAAACCTGTTACTAATAGTAGATATACACGAAGGCTATTGTTGTTATAGGAATTTGATATTACTATTTTAGATAAACCCATAAAAGATAATGTAGTCGCTGATTTTATTTCTAGATTAACTATAAGTGATGATTGCACTGCCACTGAGGATTCTTTTCCAGATGAATATCTTTTTTCCATCTCTACTCACTCACCATGGTATGTAGATATATGCAATTACCTTGCTGCAGGGAAATTCCCACACCATTTATCTTCCAAATAAAAGAGAAAGATTATACAACAAAGTGTTACCTACTCCAGGATAGAAGGAAATCTCTATCACACAAGGCCAGACTTTCAGATTAGGTGATGTGTTAGAGAAGATGAAGTATTTGAGATCTTGAAGGCTTGTCATGAGGAACACTATGGAGGGCACTTCCCTGACAAAAGGACGGGATATAAAATACTCTCAACACCAACTATATTCCAGGATGCCAAGAAGTTTGTGAAGGGATGTGATAGCTGCGAGAGGATGGGCCAGCCTCTAAAATCAGATGAGATGACGTTACAAACTCAGATAGTGATAGAAACATTTGAGAAATGGGCCCTAGACTTTGTAGGGCCAATTAATCCTTCATCACAACAAAAATTATACATATTGGTCTGCACCAACTATGTCACAAAGTGGGTTGAAGCAAAGGCACTAATTAGAGAAATGGAGCAGGTTGTTTCAGACTTCCCGTTTGAAGATATTTTTGTTCACTTCGGGATACCCAGAGAGATAGTGATAGATGGAGGGCCTCAGTTCAAATCTCATTTAATCAAGAAGCTAGTTGAAAAGTATAGAATTCATCACAAAATCATTTCACCTTATCACCCACAAGAAAATGGTGAAGTAGAAAGCACCAATAAAGTCATTGAGGGAATCTTAACAAAGACAGTAGCTAGACACTGAAGAAACTGGGCCGAGAAACTTCTAGAGGCACTGTGGGCTTATAGAGCAACATGGATAAATACTACAGGCTTCTCACCATATGAACTGGTGTATGGTAAGAATCCTTTATTCCCCATAGAGTTCAATATAAAGACATTAATAACAACATTGTAGGTCGATCTAGACTTAAGTACATCACAGACACAAAGATTGAATCAGCTCAATGAGTTGGAAGAGAAACAAATGGCTTCTATTCAACAGAAAGATATCGTTCAGCAAAAAACATCTAGATGGCATGATGGGTTTATTAAGAAGAAGAAGTTCCAGAAAGGAGATTGGGATCTTTTGTATGATTCAAGGTTCAAATATTTCAAAGGAAAGCTCTGCACCAGATGGCTAGGTCCTTACGAAGTAGACATGGTATTTGACAATGGGACTGTACAATTGGTCACCATCGACAGTGCTAAGATATCATTACTGGTTAATGGGCATCGTATAAGGTTATATCATCAACCCGCTTCAAAGGAATCATTTGTTAACATTGTCACAGACTCCGATCTTCATGTTACAACAACAGGGGAACATTCTCCTGTGCAACCTAAAATTTGAAATTCCAATAAGTGCAACAGCTGAAAACCACCCTTGTGGAAACTGTTACACTTGTTAAAAAATAAATAAATAAATAATAATAATAATAGTAACAATAACAAAAGAAAAAAAGAAAAATAAAAAAAATCTAACTGTGAAAACCTCTTTCTGAGGCGCAGTCAGATAGTTTGTAATAGTTGAAAACCACTCCTGTGGCGGCTGTTACACCCATTTTTTTCCCTTCCTAAAACATCCTCCTTCCTTCATGATACATTTTATAAGATGATGTTATTCATTTGATTTTCTTTATGTACCAATTTCTCCTAATTATTATGTTTTTTGAAGAATAATCTGAAGGTTGTCTTGGCTATTACACATGTAACAACCGACAACCATGAATATTGTTTCTCATGTTTTGTCGCATAAAAGAAATAATTGTGCCAGCCAAATGTGACCACCACGAGCACTGCAAGAAGTACACCACCAATTCGTAATCCTCCTCCGTGCCCCTTCAGGTATGTCATTTAAAAGGTAACGTCATCATTTATGATTTGGTGATTATTGGAAAAAGTAATGATATTCCCGTGACGCCTGTGGGAGGCTGTCACCATTAAGGAAGGGAGGGGGGGATATATCTTGAAATCATTGAAAAATCTGTATTCATAAACCGATATCAAATCTGCATGCACCCAATTAATAGCACAATTTCCAATGATGTTTAAACTCGACTAGAAAGAGCGTGTGCTCTTAGAACCCATTACTTTCCATAACTAGACACTTATTAAGAATTGTGTGAGGTACGATTCAGAAATACATAAATCCTGTCACCTCCCATCGACCTCTTCGACTGAAGCCTTGTATCCTCATTACAAAATCATCATTTGGGATAATCAGAGACATCGAGAAGAAGTGAGCAGTGCATTGACATTACAATGGGTTGAGCAGTAAGAAGAAAATTCAGAAACAACAACAAGATGGGTGGAGTAGCGGTTAGGCACAAGCAGGATTCTATGGACACCTTGCAGAATTGACCATAAGCCTAATAGATATTTAGAGATGACGGATGCATTGAGTGCTTCCATAATCTGGAAGGCTCAGATGAGGCAGTCACAATCAAATTCGCGCAGAATTTGAATAATAACGAAACTCGAGTCAGGGGCCTGCAAATTGAGGTGACTGAGGAGGTAATTGCCCGAGTAACTACATTTCTAGTAGAGGGACAGAGGTGGTTTAATAGAAAAATCAATGACCCCTCCTTGAAAGAAAACTTCCTAGAAGGAGAATAAAAGTTGGAGAATAAAGGGAGAGGAATTGACATGTTATCACTCCCTCAGCCATTGGCAAATGTCACCTTGGGTTTAATCAAATACATCACTTGTGAGGGAAGATCCATGATAGTGTTTAATTATCACTTCCCTCTACTCAATCACCTTCGACACAAGCAAAATATTAACCTTCCATTCTACTTATTGGGGAACATTAAGCATATAGTGACGGTAGTAAAAACAACAACACATCCAAAAGCATGTGTGGCCAATTACAGAATCTTCAAATTGATCATGCTGGATTCCCTAAGCCAGCAAGGAAGGACTTGGGAAGAATTCAATCGAAATAGGCCGATGACAAGCTGGGGAAAACAGGGCGCGACCTCGGGAGGAAGTCAGGCATAAGCTGAAACCCATACTCGGCCTGCCAAGGTCAAAATTGGGAAAGAACCCATTGATGAGCCAATTGGGGATAGATGGCCAAAACAAAGGGTGAAAGTTAACTTGCCCACATAACCCTCACCCAAAACCAGAAAGCAGACATAAGCAGATGTATCAGAAGGAGAAAGAGAACCCTCCTCATGTAAGGACGAAACTCATGTCCTATTTTTAGGACTTGAAAATATAAGAAAGGAAAATGAAGAATTGAAACAAATATTATCTGAGGGGAAGGAAATCTTGGTGTCTGTATGCATGACATGTTTTCAAGAACTAACAGCAGCAGGATATAAGGTCTGTGGGGAAAATACCAGTCCAATGGAAACATAAACAAAATGACAGGAGGTTGTTACACAAGAATCTACTAAGGATATTGCTGTTACACAAGAACCAACAGTTAAAGCAGAGCCTCCTATAGTAATTGGCCTAGAGGCCGATACACAAGAACCTGTGGAGGCCACAACTATTATAGAAAAAATAGTAATGGACACAGAGGCTACTCTAGTTGGAAACAAAGGCGCTGACACACAAGAACCCATTGAGGAAGCTGCTGTTACACAAGAACGAGCAAGAGAGGTGGATCAACCCCATTCCACAGAGGCTATTACACCCATCATTGATGTTGACATTGAATGAAGAAGAATGACGGGTCCTATCTCAGGATGGAGTTATGAGAAAATCTTGTTAATTTCCAAATTACAGAAGTGGAAACAAGAAGCAATCTCCTTCTAGAAGGGACGATTTCGCTGAAAGAACATTGGAGGGAGATGGACACCCTACATGAAATTTGGATGAAAGAAGAGTTGAAGAAAGGATGGGATAATTATAAGAGAAAGGAAGCTCTGAAGAAGCAGGAGGAATAGTTGCTGTTGTTACAACATCAGGTTCGGGATCTTACCATAGATAAGAAAAAAATTCATGACCTTTCCCTCAATCTATTGGGGTGCAGGCACCCTTCCCCATCCTACCCCATTTTTCTATGGGAACACTACTTCCTGTTCCAAATGAAATATGTTATGGAGGAAAGACCCTATCTATGTTCTTCCACTCACACATTATTAGATGTCTTTCGTGCCTCCGATTTTGATGTGCAAAGCCTGTTGTGTGAGTTATTCTTACACAATATCATTTGCGAGCATGTGAGTATGCAAATGGTGGTGACGTTATTCTCCTATATGGGGGATCTATAGTTGCGAGATTTTTTGTCCTTCATGAAGAATCAGATTGAGTGGCATTTGGCCATTAAATCTATGGATGCTAATGAAGAGAAGATGGCATTATGGATCAGGGTAGAACTAGGACGTGCTGCCGAGTTAAGGCGGGAATTTAGAATAATTTTGAGTACTCCTGGGATAAGGGAATCTGCTGCCACTTATAGAAGAAGGATTGTGAACTTCTACCTCAATCAGTTCTTAGTGATGAAGAGTCAAGCCTTGACTAGTTGCTTGAAACACACAGAAGCCAGCAGTGTTGAGCTGCTGAAGGGGGACCCATTTGCATTCCATAATTTTGTGGTGGCTGTTACACATGTACCAACATATGCACAGATAGTACAATCCCTTGGTGCTTTTGTTGTGCAGGTAAATCCCCTTTACGGACAGAGGTTATCCCTCTAGCCCTACGATGGGTCTAGTAGCAAGAGGACATGCTAATTTGTTGTTTCGTAGTTTATGAATGAAACAAAGTCAGGATATATGTCCTACCTTTGTTCCAACGCAGTTTTCCTAGCCATGGCAGCGGTATCCTGATCTTTGTCGTTACACATTACAGTTCTTCAGTGGTTGTACTCAGGTGCCTACGCAAGGATCAGAGAATGATAGTAACATACAAAACAATACTTGCATTCATAACTATTTAATTGGTCAAGGAGAACTAAACGTATTTCACGAGATTAAACACATCAAATGCAAAACAGGAACTAAAACATTAGTCATGTATTAATAAGAAGAGACAAAGAGTTTACAACCAAAAGAGCCTTGGCGTTGCAGCCTCCTTCAGCGGGTCTAGTAAAAATGAGTTTCAAGCATTCGTCGAGGAATTAGACTTGGCGAGGAAATGAGCTTAGAATCTCTCTTGACAATTGGTCTCCCTCTGCTCTATCTCACACCAGTTATATTCAGAATGTTCAACTATTCAACCATTTCAGCTAGCTACAACTATGTGAGAGAGATGTATTTAGAGGAGAGGAGGAGGAGGTTGAGATCCCTCATATGGTGGAAGGGAGGCCTTATCCTTTGGGAGGTTGCTCAAATGTAGGAAAAAAGAAGCCAAAGGAAGGTTTTTGACATTATTTAGCTGAACAAACCATGCTGACTCTGCTCATGAAGTGGTTGGGAATGGAAACTTCGCTTCTATTTGAAAAAACATTCCAAATAGATCTCGGCGTAGGTGGTCCACTGAGACAGAGCACCAATGGGTGCGAGGCCCATTTCTAATTTCTCTATGGGCGCGAGGCCATAATTTACTGCCAGAGCTGACCCAAAATCATATGTTTTTGAGAGCCTACTCCAGGAAAAGTCAACATAGGAAATTTTCTTCTCATGGCAAGGGATGGAATGACACTTTTTTCAAGGCATGAAAATACACAGAAGTCACGGAAATGGTCCTCTAATGTTTGGGATGGGGATTGCAAGGATGGTGAAAAGATGTTGTGTAATAGATGCCCCCTCAAGCATGAGGTTCAAGAGAGAGGGAGGAGTGAAATGCTTTACGAGAACGTGCTCAAACCAAACACTGCCGTCGGAATACTGCGGCAAGTACAAGTACAACTGATATCTTTGATACATGAACATGTGGCATGGGCACAACCATCCATAATATAGTACATATAAAAATGAGATCTGAGGTATGGGCACAGCCATCCAACAAGAAGGATCAATAAATGGACTTAGGTATGGTCGCAACCATTCAATCAAAAGATTCATGCATATAGCCATGATAAACCAAAATATCCCAGAGCTTGGAATTTATCAGACAAAACCCAAGGTCTCCCACTCCATCTCGACCTGAACAAGTATGAATTCAAGCATGCGAATATGTGAGATGAAGTCGAACATGCAAGAAAGTCACCTGATTACCAGCCAATGATGAAAGTTGTTAACAGGCACGAGAGAAATCACCAATAATGACAATGGATCTCAAGGTATGGCAAGTACAATCCACGAGATGTGAACAGTGATCTGGCATTCATATAATCACTCGATCGAAGGCCAATGACAAGAACCTGTCGTCGAATGCGAAGAAATTTCCATTAAGGCATGTAAGCTCCAAGGTACCGGAGGGAGTCTCTAGATCAGCTTCCTGGATAACGAGTTGAAGTCGACAAGAAGTGACCTGGTCAAAGGAGGGCCATAATGTTTCCCTCATCGTCGACACAAGATAGAGGAATAATATGATAGTGAATCTGGACCAAAAAGAGGATCAAAGGTTGAAAAATACAAAAGGAAACTTCTCTTGAACATATTGGCGACACGAATCCGAAATTTGGCAATATTTGACATAAAGGGATCTAAGGTCACGATGACGTGCAAAAGAGGAGATGAGAGGTCAAAACATATTACCCAAAACCATGGTGGAAAAAATGACGAAATGAGATGTCCCCAACCCGACACGAATGCGGATGAGTGTCATGTTTAAGAGCGACATACTGCCGACATGACTGAGAACTGGTTCCATTTCCCCCCACCATTGCTGGTGAGTACCTCAATTATTTTTGGAAACAAGATTGAAGGGGATAGCATATGCTTGTCATGTAAGTTTGTCCTTCAGACAAATCCATCCTAGTGCATTTTACGAGCCTTAGGAAGGAGGAACTTGGTTACGCCATGGTGATGGTTTCTGATGTCATTTAGGTTTTAACGAGTCTGAAAAAGGAAGAAATCGATATCGTTTCATGTTTAGAAAGTTTGAAAAGAAGTGGAAAATAAAACTCCAACAGGTCCCTTTTCGTAGGTAGTCTCACAGATTCGAAAAGTTAGAAAACTATGTCTGAGAGAACCTCTTAGTCATGATAGGCTAAGGTATTCCTTTTTCGTAAATAATCTATCCCAGCCCGAAAAAGGGGTAAATGTATACTGGGTAGATATCATTTTGTAGCCTTTTAACGAGTTCAAAAAAACAAGAGTCTCGAAAATATTTTCAATTTCTGAGAGTCAGAAAGGAGCTGAAAGATGACTCCAGTGGTGACTTTTTCGTGTTTTTATAGAATCCGAATAAAGTATAAAATACAACTCGTCACTTCATCGTCATCATGTTGAGGACCATTCGTTGCACAAGAGATGCACGTAAAACACATTTTTTGAAATGGAATCGAAAGATATGATTTAAAACCTAATTAGGGTTCTGAAAAGTTTATAAAATTCCAAAAAGGGTAAAAAATAAATTACTTTTCAGTTTACCTCTTGTGAGCAAATTTTTACCCTTTTTCACTGTGATTTTGCGGAGCTGATAGCAGACAATCCAGAAGGCTAATCGTGAACCCATATGTTCTAGGTAAGAACTCATATCCTTCCTTGCATTTTGATATAATTTTCATTGCCTGCAACCCATTTTGTAGATCTATGGGGGGAGCTTTGTGTAAATTAGGACGCGACGTTCGGTGCGGGTTTCAGGCATGGACTCACGCCAACCTTCCTTAAAATTAAACGGGGGCGCATCACTTGGCGTGAATATATTTAAAACAATTGCATCGACCACAACCACGATGTTTAGCTTGTAATTTCAACAAGTAAGTCCATTTTAAACACTTCAAAAGCATATTTTTTTACTAATGACAACCATATGGATGTTTTTGCAGGTGTGAAAGAGAAAAATGGTGATCGAATGGAAAGAATGAGAACATAGTGAAGAAGATGAGCAAGCCATGGGCAATGTGAGATGCATGGACATTCTCAGGGATTGCGGGCTCAAGAAATTATTCATGGCTCCATGTCTCAAACCTCAACTAGAGCTATTGCAGTATTTGATAAGTGTCTGGGATATTGATCAGGAAAGATTCATAATTCACAATCACGAACTCAAGATTGAGGTTGTTAGGTCCCCGTAATTTGCTAGATTGATTGAGATAAAAATGGACAGGGAAACATCAAACCAAGCTTTGGAACCCAAGGACCTAGCCTTCCTGGATTCGGAGAGGGATCTCTCTAGTAGGTGTAAATATGTGAAATTTTTTGCTGATTAGGGTTGATTTTAGGCTAGATGTTAAGTGCAGGGTATTTTGATTGTTTTTGGTTGGGTATGATGCTCAGATGGGTTTAGATAGAAAACATGGAAGATTGTCATGATAAGTTCATCAATGGTTTCAAGAGCATTTGCAGGGAAATTTTAACTTGGTTGGTGGATCTTTTAAGGTTGTGAACGACCATGAGGTGAACATTAAGCTTGGGAACAATAAGCCAATAAAGGGAAAAAATTGAATCCTTTATGTACTTGTAAACTGAGAGAGTTAGAAGATTTATGAGCATAGCAAGAAAATAAAAGGCATAATAAAAACCTAATCCATTTGATTTCAGACTGAAAGCAGATAATCAACTAAGACAAACATTTAGATGAAACATAGAAAGGCAAGAAACTTATTTAACTTTCATAGATTTCATCATTAAGAGCAGAAAAAAATTTAAGATGCACAAGTAGTCATAACCATAGAAGAAGAGAAAACTTTGAACATCTAGAGTTACAACTGTGAAGGTTCCTTGAAACAAATTTAGCTAGTAAAGGCAAAGAGCATGATTCAAATAGACTTCCTTGACAAACCTGGGCAAAGCTGCTTTAAAGAGGTGATTCCAAGGAAAGAGTATTTCAGTGGCCACAATATGTAGGGCTTAGCCATAAATCATACTTGACACTAACTGATCTAAACCATTCAAGAAATGGACAAGCCAAGAACTTCTTAGGGAGCAAGAGATGGATTCCCTAACATATCTCAACAGAAGAAAACATTGAGGCAGTGAAGGACAAACAGAAGTAAGGTGCCATCAGAAAACATTTCTTAATCTAAATTTTTTGTCCTAATGCAAAATAGCAAGATGGAAAACATAATGGAAAACTAGAAAACATGAACATAAGAAACATTTCACCATCAACCAAGCTTATGGATCCTGCAAACAATCTCTCTCCATCAACAAGCAAACCAGGGCATGCATGAGCTCCAAGACATCAAATTGCTATCAAAAACTCCAAGAGACTATGTATTTTCTTCAGCATAAGTCATCAAAATCCAACTAATACATGAGAGCCTCAGGCTCTATTTATGGAGTAGCTGAGGAGGTGGGAAGCCCTAAGAGGCTTCCAGAAACCCTAATCTAATCATAAATGCCATAAATGTGCTTAATGACCATGCAAGGCCCAAGACACATAGTTGATAAAAAAATAAATGAAAAACACCAAAACATAACTCCCCAACCAAATCAGGAGTGACTTTTCCAAGAAAATATTAAAAAACTCCTTTTCCATCACTCTGTGTGTTTTGTTGACTTTTTTGGCAAAAGGTTGCTCTTGTGCGTAACACCTTTTCAATAGAAAATAGGGTCTGTTGTAGCTGAGTTTTGGACCCCTTCCCAGCATCGGATTTGGCCTCGTGATGGCTCGTTGGAAAGCTTGATGAGTATAATTTCAAAAAATACTTGATTTGTGATAAATGGATACCATTTACCTACTCAAAAATTAAATCTCACAACACTTCTTTGTGTGTAACACCTGCTCTGAAAAAGAGGCAGAAAGGTCAAATTTGAGGTGTTTTTTGACTTTTTGAGGGGGCAAAAATGCTCCAATTGACCTGGAATTTTGTGGGTAGACTATTGGTGTTGTGAAAAATCCAAAAATGTAAACTTAAATAGTTGAGGATGACCTGATTTTTAGCGTAACACCTAGGGTGCTGCGCTCCTAGGGGGTCAAAATTTGGAAAAAACAAAAATTTTCCGGATTTGCCTCAAAATTGGTGTGTAGACCCCTCAAGGGGTTTTAGATACCTACTGAGAAGCATCAGCCAAGATCCTGAGGTTTTCATGAACTTTGGTCCTTTTTAGCTCTTAGCTCCATGAGGGCTTACTTTAGTTTGGCATTAGCAAGCTGCATGCTTTTCATTGCATAGTGTTTGACCATTTTATTCTGTAAGGCGAGGCCCCTCTTCACCTCTTTGAAATGTTTATGCTCCTGATTATAATAGTATATGACTCTTTGTTCCCTCTCAAACTCATTTTCCCATTCTTGAAGCTGGGCATCCTTTTCTAAGAGGATCAATTTAGTACTCATCCCTTGGTCCTCATTATCATTGTCTAGATCAACAAAAAGAGGCCCTTGAGAAGTCTTTTTGATCCTTTTTCTCCTTACCTGTACCTTCTGCTCAAATTTTTCCACTTTTTCTTTGCCTTTGTCCAATGTTTTGGCTATTTGAAAAGATATGGCCCATTGCCTTTTAGAGGCAGCAAACACATTTCTTCTCCCTCTGTGATATGTGACAGGGGTAACAATGGAAGTTTTAAAGGCAGTGCTATCATCATTTTGACCTTTAGTTTGCTTGGTATCTTCTGCACTTGCCTCACTCTGATTTTATTTGTCATGCATGGACTGATTTTTGTCAAGACAGTCATGAATGCTATCATGACTCTTTCCTTGACTATTTGGTGTACTTTGATGGCTGTCCTCCTCATCATCCTGCCCCTCCTCATCATATGGCCGCTCTTCTTCATCACTTTGCTGTTCCTCTTCACCATTTTTCCCAATAATTTCATCTCTGTTTTCCTCTTCATCTTTGTGGCTACCTTCACTAATTTCATCATTGCCATCACTGCTTTCTTCATGGCTACTCCCCTCCTCTTCACTGTTTTCTTGATTTTCATCACCTTCTTCTCCACTGCTCCCTTCTTGTCCATCATTATCTATCTCAGTTTCCCCTTGACTGTTGCCTTCTATTTTTTCTTCACTAGGGCTATTGTCAGCCCCCTCACTTGGAAATTTAGGGGAAGAGGTAAGAGGTGAAACTCTTTGTGGAGAAGGCACATGGGGAGATGATGGATGTGTGGAGGTAGATGGTTGTGAAGTGGAAGGCAACTTATGTTGAATGAAGGCCCAGGGGTCTGTAAACACATCATGTGAGATGAAGGTTTCCCAAGATATTCCTTGCTTCTGTAGCTGGTATAGGACAATCATTTTGATCAGGGAGTGATGAAAAAGGCTCGGCATTTGGTGGCCATAGCTTTTCTTCTTGACAAGTGAGGCCATTTTGTCAATGCTCCGGAAAAGGTAGTATGGTAGATTCATCATATTGACTTTAGTGAAGTGCATTAGCAACCTTATATGATATGAGTAGAGCCCGGAATATCTCCCCTCACAGGTGAAATACCTAATAATTTGTTTCATTAGTGCAGCATACCTTTCTAACAAGTGGGAGAAAGGGAAAATAGCCTTGCAATTCTGTTGGCAGCTGGGTTTCAAGTAGGGCTCATAATAGCTCAACTGCAACTTATTTTGTTTGAACCATATTTCACCAATGTCTAGTATACTGGTTGCTTTTGAAATAATCTCAGCTGAGAGCCCAAATTGCACCCCTGCTAGGTTAATTTGATGATTTTGTAAGCTAAAGGCAAACAACCTAGTCAAGTTTGGATGACTGCCAACTTGTTTGAACTTTTCACAAAATTTATAACACCCTACATCTTGAAAGCCTGAAAGGATCATAGGGGAGGAGGTAATCTGGACTATGTCTAAGGGTTCGAATTTATTTTCCCTCCCTCCTTTGTACTAAGGATTGGTAGGTGTTTGAACCTCATCACTGCTGGCGTGGCTGATTTCTCTTAGCACAGAAAAAAAAAGGGCTCTTTAAAAACTGTTTGAAGGCTTCTTGGGTTAAAAGGTTTTAAGGAGTGAAGTGAGGGCAGAGCTGAGCAAATGAAGGCAAGATGGCAGTCTCCAAAGGTGTATTCAGAGTTTTCAGAGGCTTGATTGATGCCACTCACCCCCCCCTTCTGTATATATAGCAATTTCCTTTGTCCAACCCTAAACAAAGGTATTTTTAGAAATTGATTGTAATGCAACTTAGGATTTGGTTCGTTCGAGACCTTAAATATGATTTTTGCTTAGAGAAAATGGAGTTTTTAGGAGGTAAACAAATCACCAACCTTGTTCTCATCCTTTTCTGAGGCTTTGAGGGTGAGGAAAAATTGAATTTTTGACTCCATTTAGCATTTTTAGAGGAGCTCTGTCTGTGCGTAACAGCTAGGAGCGTAACGCCAGGAGTGTAACACCAAGAGCGTAACACCAGGAGCATAACACCAAGAGAGTTGTAGGTTTTAACCCTGAACAAAAATTATCTACACACGAATCTTATAACAGAAAATAAACAATAGCGAGAGCATAAAACATAAAACTTAAAACGATTAAACACGGTTACCACCGGTCCAAATCGGGACGAGCTAAACGATTTTCATTATTTTCCTTTTAATTAACACAACACATGTATATACATCTTAGGAGCATACATAAACCCCAATCCATTGACACGGTTAGAACATAACCGTAGTTCACATCTCGGCCCGGATCTACAAAAATACCGAAGCATAAAACCATGAACCCCAGCCACGCACACAAAACCATGCACAAAATACATCGTGTGTTACTTAGTGATATTATGAAAGAATATAACACATACCCAACAAAGTAACACCTAAGGTGACTTCAGGCATAACACCAAGAGCGCCGAGCACCAACCGCAGGCACAGCGCGCGCGCCCTTTCAGTGCGTAACAGTTGAGTAGGGTCCTGTCGGGCTCTGTGCATTACACTGCAGGGGCGTAACACCTGAGTTTGGGTGCTGTCGGGCTCTGTGCGTTACACTGTGCCAGGTGTGTAACAACGGATGCTGGGTGTGTAACGCAGTGTTAAATAACACTGCGACCACCCCTCCTGTGCGTAACACTGCAAGCCAGGCGTGTAACAGTGACCCAGGAGCGTAACACCTACAAACTTCCCCAATTCGCTCAGAAAATGACACAATCTCTTCTCAACGGCTCTTTGTTGTTTTGGAGATGACACATGGTACGGGGGTAGTATGCTCAAGGAATTTATAACCTTTTTGAAAAAATAATAATTTAGAAGTCGAAACCCACCTTGATAATGTTTTTCTTTATTTACCTTTTCTCACTGTGCATTTTTGACTGTTTGGTGTTACAGGTGGCATGTTTGATTTACAAAGTTTATTTTCTCTGTTTGTTGGGGGCCTCTCAAGTTTCTATTTAATCTTGCCAATCTATTTGAAGATATCAAGACTACTCCTATCCAATTTTTGAAAGAAAAGTAACTTGTCTTTGGATTTTTTATCATTTTATACAAACATCAAACCTATCTCCTTTTTTTGCCATTTCTCCCTTTTAAAATGATATCCCTTGTTTTCCCTCTATTGTTAAGAAGGAGGCTTTGTCACCTTCAATTGACTTATCTTGCCAATATGTGAAAACTCTTAGGTTTTTAGGGTTTTTTAGAAAGGACGAGTGTTGCTAAGTTTCTCTGTAGCATCTTAAAACTTATTCATTACTTTGCAACAATCTTCAATGTGCATTTGATGGCAATTGAAGTGGCTTTTGTGATGGTTTCTTGCCTATCACCACTGTTTTGTTCAAAAACCCTAAAGAAACCATGTTTCTCTTTTAAAATATGCCTGCTGCCTTTTTCTCGCTTGTGGATGTCTCCTAGTGAGGATTGCATCCCATTACTTTACCTCCCTTTTTGTTGATGGAAACCCTGATCATTTTTTTGCAAAAATATGAACAAGGGTAGCTGTCCCTTGTAATATTTGTGTTTTAAGCCAAAGAGGCTTTTCTTGCATGACTGTTAACCAATATTGGGCCAAATTTCTTGATTTTATTCTTCTTTGAATACAATTTCTTCATACAGGAAAGCATAGTTTGCAAGGCACCAAATCCATCCTATGACTGAGTGAAACCTTAGGTGACCTAATGGGGCTTTCTTGGATTTGGACTTTGGACTAAGATCTACATTTAAGGTTCACAAGTGTAAGATAGTATTCATGCTAAGCTTGGTGTATTTGAAAACCTAAGGTCCAACATACTTGACTATCCAAAGGGCCTGCAGAGACAATCAGTGTTTGAGAATATTATGGAAGAGGCAACAAGGTTATTTGATTGGTAGGTTTAGGTAGTAGTGGGGAATTCTGGAGGTAAACAAACAGAGGTTTTGGGCCAAAAGGCAAGACATGGTGAAAAAATGGGTGACAAGTTAGGGTTAAAACAAATGGCTTGAGCCCATGATGGGTCTTTCGGGAGTGGTGGGCCAGTCATGACTAGTTAGGATGATAAAACATTGAAAGTTTTATCTTAGGATAATGAAGGTAGTGAGATTTCTAGAACTCACAATGTTTATGAATTTTGTTTCTAGAAATCTAGGACCAATACTTAGTCATCTTCAGATAGTGAAAATTATGGATGACTAACAGTGGCTCCACTTGGGGAGGGCATCTCCTTCTCAGGAGGTGTCCAGAACCTCAGATTTTCTTGGCTTTTGGAGATCAGTGCCTTTTCCATTGGCCATATGTGCTTTTTCTTCATTTGCTGATGTTTTTTTTGAGTCTGTAATCTCGGAGATTTGAAAAGAAATGATTCATATCAACATAATCTCTACCTACCCAATCTACTTGCCTAACATTTTTTTCTCCCTTAGGTGCACTTGAACTGGCAAACCCCTGACATTCCTCTTTTTGGAAAAAAATCAAACTATCTAATTGTACCCTGATTTCTCCCAAGAGTTCAGATTAGGCTAATGAAATATTTTTATTTTCTACCTAATCTACTCATTTTTCAATGTTAATCTGTTTGACAAAATTTATTTCTCTATCCTACTAACATGAAATTGAAAGCACGGTAAATCAGGATTAGGGAATTTGACTCACCATGAGTTGTGGTATTGAAACAAGCTGCACACAAGTGTTATTTTTGTATAGACAAATCTTAGGAAACATGAGGGAAATATATGTCATTTTTTTAACATCTTCATTTTCCTCTTTGGTTCAGATTTGGGCATGTGGAACCAACATCTCTCATTCCTAATCTATCTTCTGACAAGTCAAACTTGAAAGTTTTGACCTATTCTTTTTCACTAGCTTATCAACCATAAATTTAAAACATGTTCAGCCATGAATAGGCTGGATGACTGAACAAGGCCTTTTTGAAATAAGCAGTGGCATTTAGACTTGCACACTTTCAAAATTATTATTTTTTTAGGTATGGGGTTATATCTTTCTTTCAAACTCTACCCTCTTTTCTTTATATATATATATATATATATATATATATATATTTTTTTTTTTTTTTTTGAGATTTTCCTTTCTATCAAATAGTGGTATATACAATGAATGAGAAAAAAAAGCTAGGTTTCCTGACAAAAGTAATTTTTAAGCATCCTCCCATTGTCCAGACCTCCAAACATTTCAGTTCCATTGAGCTCTTGCAAAAAGAAAGCATTGTTGCTTCTAACTGACTGAATGATGTAAGGGCCTTTCCATAGATTTTCAAACTTGCCATGTTTTCCTTTGTCTTTCCTTCTTGAATCTCATTTCAGAACCATGTCTCCAATCTAGAAATCATTGGCTTTGGTTCTCCTATCATATATTTTCTTGATGTTGTCCTGTATAGCTTGTGTCATTTTGTAGACTTCCTCTCTTGACTGCTGTAAATGAATGGTTTGGTTCAGCCTTCTCTACATGTCATTTTCTTCTGATTGTACTTCTTGAAGAAGCTTCATGACTGGGACTCCCAAAGAGGTGGGGAAAACTGCATCCATGCCATACACTAGTTGATAGGGAGACATACCAATAGATTTCTTGGTGGTTAGTCTATCAGCCCATGGTGCATGCACTAATTTTCCATGCCATGCCTTTTGATTTTGTTCTAAGAGCTTCTTAATGATGTTTACCAAGCTCTTGTTAGAGAACTCAACTAGTCCATTACCTTGTGGGTAATAAGTAGTGGAGTGGCCTAGGATGGTGTGATATTTATAGCAAAATTCCACCATTTTCCTAGATGTAAAGGTAGCAGCATTATCGGTGATGCTCTTTCTAGGGCAACCAAACCTGGACAAGATGTTGGTTTCAAGGAATTTGATGATGACTGAGTCAGTGGCATTTCTAGAAGGGATGGCTTCTATCCATTTGGTGAAGTAATTAGTGGCAGTGAGGATCCACTTATGTTGGGCATATGAGGTAGGATGGATCTCTCCTATGAATTCCAAACCCCACTGCTAAAAAGGAGCTTCAACACTGATGGGATGCAAGGGTAAACGTAGGAGCTTTCTTTTTCCATCAAAGATTTGGAATTTATGGCAAGTCATGAATAGTTTATGAGTATCGGGAAATAGGGTAGGCAATTAGTAGCCAACTCTAAGGATCTTGTTGGCTGTGGTCTTCCAATAAAGGTGACCCCCACATTCTCCCTCATGTAATTCATGCATGATTTTTTCTACATCATCTTCAAGAAAACATTTAAGCAACAAACCAGAAAAACTCTTCCAGTACAACACTCCATCTAAAATGCAAAAATTTAATGATTTTTGTTTTAAGAATCTAGCTTTGGTTTTGGACAAAGAAGGGGGAGCATTGAGATAAAGAACACATAAATAATATCAGCATACCAAGATGAATTTAAAAAAAAAATTTCAATGTATGGTGCTGTACATTCTTCAGCTTCTTCTAACACATCAACCATGTTCATGTCTAAAGCTTGGAAATTTGAGTCAGCCATAAGTTTTGCAAGTCCTTGTCCTTTAATAAATTTAGTGGGTCTGATTTCTAAATCATATTCTAAAATGGTAGCAATCCACTTGCCCTTTTTACCACTGGGGTCTTGATTAAGTATGTCTTTGACAACTGTGTGTGGGACAAAAGCTATGATATGTGAATGAAAAATATAAACTCTAAAATCCTTCAAAGCTTTGATTAAGGCAAAGGCTTGTTTCTCCATAATGGTATACTTTAGAGGGGCATCCCTTAAGGCTTTGTTGAAGAAATCTATGGGATGTTCTTGCCCCATGATGTTCTTTTGCAACAATATTATTGCCACAGTATGTTCAGAGGCAAAGGAGAAGATGTAAAAGTCCTTGGTGAAGTCAGGGATGATTAAGACTGGTGTTTGTGTGAGTGCTTGTTTTACCAGCTCAAAATATTTTTTTGCTTCCATACTCCACTTCACTCCTACTTCCTTTTTCAACATATTTATGATATTTCTTAAGAGCTCAACAAGGTTAGGGATGAATATTCTTAGGAATTTAATCTTTCTAATGAAATATTGCAGCTCTTTAATGTTTCTAGGATGGTTGATTTGTAAGATGCCTTCTATTCTTTTGGGATCTATCTTGATTCCTTCCTCAGAGATGATGTGTCCTAAGAGTTTTCCTTCTTGAAGGCAAACAAAGTTTTCTCAGGATTTAGGGACATACCATACTTTCTACACTTTTCAAAGACTTTTGTTAAGTGGACTAAGTGCTCTTCATTAGTCTTAGAGTAGACAGTGATGTCATCAAGATATATGACTATGAAGTAACCTATGTCTTCTAAAAAAGCTATGTCCATTTCCCCTTGGAAAGTAGTCCCTGCATTCATTAAACCGAATGGCATTTTAACATACATGAATGTACCCCAAGGTGTAGTGAAAGCAGTTTTGAGTTGGTCACTTGGAAAGACTAGAACTTGGTTATAACCTGAAAATCCATATAGTAATGAGATTCTTTGTGAGCCAACTAATTTTTGGAGTATGTGATCCATTTCAGGCAAGGGGTATTTGTCTTTCAAGGAGGCCTTGTTCAAATTTCTGAAGTCAATAAAAAGCCTAATTTCCTCGGTCTTCTTCCTAACTGACATAAGGTTGGACACCCATTCTGAGTATCGGACAACGACTATGATCCCAACATCGTACATCTTTTTTATTTCTTTCTCAACTGAGGGTAACGAAATGGGGTTAATTATTCTCAATCTTTGTTTAAATAGTTTCTTATTTTCCTTGAGAGGAATTTTATGTTGAATGATTTTGGTGTCATAGGATTTCAAGTCTTCATACCCCCAAGCAAACACATCTTTAAATTCTCTAAAAAGCTCAATGTATTTTTGTTTTGTGTGAGGTGGGAGAGTTTTGGATAGCTTGATTATTTTGGGCTCTTTCATCCCTCCAATGTTACATTCTTCTATATTTGTTTCAGTGGATTCCATCTTGGGTTTTTTAGCTACATAATTAAAATCAAACAACTCTTCTAGTGATGTAAGGCCTCTTGGCAAGGTGTTATATTTTTACTGCAAAATTTCAAGTTCTCCTTGATCTGATTTATCAAATACTTCAGCAACACAAGGGTTTTGAAGGTGGTTTATATCATTATCAAAGGGTAGCTCTGTTTTGGTAGTTTCATTTTCAGCGAAATTACTCCTTTCAAATCTTAAACTATATTTTGTGCTTGCAAATTCATTTCTGGATTGTAGAAAATCATCTATTTTCTCATCATTTTCAAATACTTGCCAATGGTTCAAGTTGTTCGATACAGTAGGCATGTTCTTTACTTTGATGAGGCATTGATTATTTTCATAAGGCAAAGAGAAATTTCTAGCAACAAAGGCAAGTTCATTGGCAAGGCAGTTTTGGGCCCTAGGGATGAAAGTGAGCTCATATTTCTCAAAGGTTTTGGGAAGCTCTAGGGCAGCATTCCTATATTCCCTTAGTCTAGGGTTCTTGGCTGAATATTCTCCCTTAATTTGATTTATGATCAGTTTTGAATCTCCTTGAACCAAGATTTTCTTAGCTTTGAGGTCTTTGAGTAGGTGTAAACTAATAAGGAGAGCCTCATATTATGCAACGTTATTGGTGCATTGGAAATCTAGCCTATAGGAATGGCCTTCATTTGTGTTGTGGAACCAAACCCCTGCTCCTGAACCAACCTTACCACAAGAGCCATCAAAGCTTATATGCCAAAGGGTGTCAATTTCAGTTTTGTCAATGTTTTGCACTTCAGGGCTGCTAGAGTTTTGGGTGTCATTTTCTTGGTCAGAGGATTGGCTTGGTTGTTCTGAGGGGCTTAGTTCTCTCTCCATGTCATTCACTTGTTCACTTATGTCATTTTAATTGTACAAGATGAATGATTCAAGGTCTGAGTGAATGGAATAAACCGGTGTGTTATTTGGCCTATCTATGTTACTGACCATGTATTTCATGTGGTATTCCTAGTATAATATCCTTGTTTGATTGAAAACTGGGATGGTGGCATAAGTCATGTCCATTTGAAGGCTTCCCTAGAGTTTGGCTCCCCCATGATCTAGATAAAAGCATGCCATACTTTGGGGGGATGTTAGCCACAACTATATCCATGACTAGAATCTTAGCGGGGATTTGTGCCAGATTGACACATAGATCCTTGACACTACTGGAATCAAAAGAGTACAAGTCTTTGTAGGGCTTTGTGATTTCTAAGCCCAATATTTCCCTCACAACCTTTGGCATGAGGTTGTGTGAGGCACCAGAGTCTAACATAACATTATGCAAAAAATTTTCAGGTACGTTCAGACTTACATAGAAAGGAGGGACAACTCCTTCCTTATATTTTCCCTCTACTTCAGGACCAAAAAATAGCTCTGGTTTATCATCAGTTAAGTTTAAAGTGTCGGTATCATTCCATATATTTAACAATTTTAAAATCTGGGATCTATATACCTCTTGGGTTACCAACTCAGTGAGGGGTATGGTTATCTTGATTTTAGAATTCCCCCCCTCAAAGCTGAAAGGCGCAGGTGTCTTCATTGTATTTACATCAGCTTTATCAGCCATGAACTTTTCTACATTTTTTATTTGCTGATTTTGATTTGATGGCTTGGACAACAATGTTTTTTCAGGGCTACTAGTTGAAGTACTTGGGTAGCTTGAATCATTACTAGGTTGGCTAGTCTTTGGTTTGTTTAGGTCAGCTTTTTTGGCCATAGTATTTGTGGTTTCTGCTATATTTTTAGGAATATGTTCAGAGGTCTTTCTTACAACAGTGTTTGGCTGATTTGTTTTAGGAACATCTTGATTCTTTTTTCTCCTAAGGTCATATTGCCTATGGAATTCCATAATGGCATTCTCAAATCCTAGTCTATAGTCTTCAGAATCTTCATATGATTTCTCATTTGGTTTTGAAGAAAACATCCTTTGTTCTTCTTCGGTAAGGAAGGTGTTGTCCTCATCATCCGAACCTATGAAATTTACATGGTCTTCTTCCAACTGCTTAGGCTCTCTTTCATCTTCATCTACATAGTTTTCTTGGAAAGGAGGTCTGATTTGTTGGCCACTCTCTCTTTGTCTGACTTGAGGAGGGTCTCTCCTAAAATTTTGACTCCTATTCTTGTTTTGAAGATTGTCTTGATTGGTGTTCTCTCATTTAAACTGATTTTTTCCATCATCCTCTCCATTGTCCTAACTATGGAGTCAAGTTTGGTGTCAGCAGAGGAGGTTTTAGGAGTTGTGTCATATATATAGTCACCCTTTTTTCTGATCTCATCCTAGCCCTTTTCTCAGTTAAATTGGCCTCTACACTCCTAGCCCCTTTTTGCATGTCTTCTAGAGTTAGGTAATCTCTCTCCCTTAGTTGATAAGCCATATCAGCATCAAAGCCTTTGGGATATTTTACTAAGGCTAAGCCTTGGGGAGGTTTTATGTGAGGTGGGAGGGCATTGTAAACACTGTTAAACCTAGTGGAGTAGTCATGAACACTTTCTACCAGATTCCTTTTAAGATTGTTATACTTGGAAAGAATTTGAAGGGGTTTTTTCTTGATTTCCCATTTGTTTACAAAGGTTTGGTAGAGGGTAGGGAGATCATGTACGCTGTTGGGAGGTAAGTGTTTTAACCATTTCTTGGGTTCTCCTCTAGGCTCTGAGCAAAAATCCTCATCTTTATGGTTTCTTCTTCTATCTCCATGTAGTCAAAAGCATCACTAATTCTATCTGTATGCTTTTGAGCAGTGATGGATTCAGTCCCTAAGAAGTGAGGGATCTTGGACTAATAGTCATTTGGCAAAGGTAATAGTGGTTGTTGTAGAGCTAGTGGAGCATACTAGGCTGCCCTGATGGGAGGAAAAGGAAATAAGGGTTGATTTACAAGGGGAGGATTTGTGAGAGGTGGAGTAGGATGGAGTGGGGTGGTTTGCATAGTGGTGGTATGAATGGGTGTAGCTGAGGTACTTGGACCAGAGAATTGATTCTGAGTGGATTTGAGATGACAAGGGATGAAGTGATGGAGAAGCTGAAAATCAGGTGGAGTGGAAGGAGAATATTCTCTACTAGAGCTCTACTGCTAATCTATGGGGTCAAGGTCAGTTTTTCAGCTCTACTTTATGACTTTGTCCTGAATAGATTCTTGGTATGGTGCAAGTCAAACTGATGATCTTGTGAAATTGCAAGGTGTTCTAGTGAAAAAATTTCTCTATGAATGGTCTTAACAGTGGGTGAGTTTACAGCTTTAGAAGTTTGCCACAAAATCTTTTCTGGGTCATCGACTACAGTAGGAGGACTTGGGTCTGGGTGTGATCTGGTATTGATCCTTCATGAAGGTAGATCTCTTTACTCACACAAGGTAGAACTAGGCCTTGAAAACTGATTTGGATTGTTTGACACAATCCTAAAAAAAGAAGACCTATGGTACTAGTGAGATGAAAAAAGGTCTATTGGAGGCTAGTGTTGTTGCCAGGTGGATGTTTTTGAAATTTTGAGGATATGTGTACAATGGTCCACCACCAATTTTTTGATAAAAATCAATTCAGGGAGTACTTTTGGGCTTTTGAGTTTCTTTATGCACCCTTAAGGTTTCAATGAGTATCCTCTAGCTGAGTCATCATGTTGCTAGGATGGTGAAGTAATTAGTTTGTACTCTTGGCTATCAGTTGATTTTTTAAGTCAAACTAGGGATGTTTATGAGTCTGTAAGAGTTTGTCAGGCTACTATGAACTTAGTCCCACCGTGATCACCATTATGTTAGGTCCCCGTAATTTGCTATATTGATTGAGATACAAATGGACAGGGTAACATCAAACCAAGCTTTGGAACCCAAGGACCTAACCTTCCTAGATTCTGAGAGGGATCTCTCTGGTAGGTGTAAAGATGGGAACTTGTTTGCTAATTAGAGTTGATTTTAGGCTAGATGTTAAGTGCAGGGTATTTTGATTTTTTTTGGTTGGGTATGATGGTCAGATGGATTTAGACAGAAAACATGGAATATTGTTAAGTCATTGGGCAATGGATTCTAACAAGGTCATGATAAGTTCATAAATGGTTTCAAGAGCATTTGCAGGGAAATTTTAACTTGGTTGGTGGATCTTTTAAGGTTGTGAAGGTTCATGAGGTGAACATTAAGATTGGGAACAATAAGCCAATAAAGGGAAAAAAATGAATCCTTTATGTACTTGTAAACTGAGAGAGTTAGAAGATTTATGAGCATAGCAAGAGAATCAAAGGCATAAGCAAAACCTAATCCATTTGATTTCAGATTGAAAATAGATAATCAACTAAGAAAAAAATTTAGATGAAACATAGAAAGGCAAGAAACTTATTTAACTTTCATAGATTTCATCATTAAGAGCAGAAAAACATTTAAGATGCACAAGTAGTCATAACCGTAGAAGAAGAGAAAAATCTGAAAATCTAAAGTTACAGCTGTGAAGGTTCCTTGAAACAAATTTAGATAGTAAAGGAAAAGAGCATGATTCAAACAAACTTCTTTAAAAAACTTGGGCAAAGCTGCTTTAAAGAGGTGATTCCAAGGACAGAGTATTTCAGTGGCCACAATATGTAGGGCTAGCCATAAATCATACTTGACACTAACTAATCTAAACCATTCAAGAAATGGAAAAGCCAAGAACTTCTTATGGAGCAAGAGATGGATTCCCTAACATATCTCAACAGAAGAAAAAATTGAGGCAGTGAAGGAAAAATAGAAGTAAGGTGCCATCAGAAAACATTTCTTAATCTAAATTTTTTGTCCTACTGCAAAATAGTAAGATGGAAAACATAATGGAAAACTAGAAAACATGAACATAAGAAACACTTCACCATAAACCAAACTTATGGATCTTGCAAATAGTTTCTCTCCATCAACAAGCAAACCAGGGCATGCATGAGCTACAGGACATCAAATTGTTATCAAAAACTCCAAGAGACTATGTATTTGCTTTAGCATAAGTCATAAAAATCCAACTAATACATGAGAGCCTTAGGCTCTATTTATGGAGTAGTTGAGGAGGTGGGAAGCCCTAAGAGGCTTCCAGAAACCCTAATCTAATCATAAATGCCATAAATGTGCTTAATGACCATGCAAGGCCCAAGACACATAGTTGATAAAAAAATAAATGAAAAACACCAAAACATAACTCCCAAATCAAATCAAGAGTGATTTATCCAAGAAAATATTAAAAAACTCCTTTGCCATCAATCCGTGTGTTTTGTTGACTTTTTTGGCAAAACGTTGCTCTTGTGCGTATCACCTTTTCAGCAAAAAATAGGGTTTGTTGTAGCTGAGTTTTGGACCCCTTCCCGGCATCGGATTTGGCCCCATGACAACTAGTTGGAAAGCTTGATGAGTCTAATTTCCAAAAATACTTTATTTGTGCTGAATGGATGCCATTTACCTACTTAAAAATTAAATCTCCCAACACTGCTCTGTGCGTAACATCTGCTCTGAAAAAGAGGCAGAAAGGTCAAATTTGAGGTGTTTTTTGACCTTTTGAGGGGGAAAAAATGCTCCTATTGACCTGAAATTTTGTGGGTAGACTGTTGGTGTTGTGAAAAATCCAAAAATGTAAACTTTAGTAGATGAGGATGCCCTAATTTTTAGCGTAACACCTAGGGTGCTGCGCTCCTAGGGGTCAAAATTTGGAAAAAAAAAAAAAAATCCGGATTTGCCTCAAAATTGGTGTGTATACCCCTCAAGGGGGTTTAGATACTTGCTGAGAAGCATCAGCCAAGATCCTGAGGCTTTCATGCACTTTGGTCCTTTTTAGCTCTTCTAGCTCCATGAGGGCTTGCTTTAGTTTGGCATTAGCAAGCATGCTATTCCTTACATAGTGTTTGACCATTTGCTTCTGTAAGGCAAGGCCCCTCTTCACCTCTTTGAAATGTTTATGCTCCTACTTATAATAGTATATGACTCTTTTTTCCCTCTCAAACTCATTTTCCCATTCTTGAAGCTGGGCATCCTTTTCTAAGAGGAGCAATTTAGTACTCATCCCTTGGTCCTCATTATCACTGTCTAGATCAACAAAAAGAGGCCCTTCAGAAGTCTTTTTGATCCTTTTTCTCCTTCTTACCTGTACCTTCTGCTCAACTTTTTCCACTTTTCCTTTTCCTTTGTCTAATGTTTTGGTTGTTTGAGAAGAGATGGCCCTTTGCCTTTTAGAGGCAGCCAACACATTTCTTCTCCCTCTGTGATATGTGAGAGGGGTAACAATGGAAGTTTTAAAGGTAGTGCTATCATCATTTTGACCTTTAGTTTGCTTGGTATCTTCTGCACTTGCCTCACTCTAATTTTCTTTGTCATGCATGGACTGATTTTTTTTAAGACAGCCATGACTACTGTCATGACTGTCATGACTCTTTCCTTAACTGTTTGGTGTACTTTGATGGTTGTCCTCCTCATCATCCTACCCCTCCTCATCATCTGGCTGCACTTCTTCATCACTTTGTTGTTCCTCTTCACCATTTTTCCCACTACTTTCATCTCTATTTTCTTCTTTGTCTTGCCCACTGCTCTCATCTTTGTGGTTGCCTTAACTAATTTCATCATTTCCATCACTGCTTTCTTCATGGCTACTCCCCTCCTCTTCACTGTTTTCTTGATTTTCATCACCTTCTTCTCCACTACTCCCTTCTTTTCCATCATTATCTGTCTCAGTTTCCCCTTGAATATTGCCTTCTATTTGTTCTTCACTAGGGCTACCGTTAGCTCACTCACTTGGAAATTTAGGGGAAGAGGTAAGAGGTGAAAATATTTGTGGAGAAGGCACATGGGGAGATGATGGATGTGTGGAGGTAGATGGTTGTGAATTGGAAGGCAAGTTCTGCTGGATGAAGGCCCGGCGGTCTGTAAACACATCATGTGAGATGAAGGTTTCCCAAGATATTCCTTGCTACTCTAGCTAGTATAGGACAATCATTTTGACCAGGGAGTGATGAAAAAGGCTCGGCATTTGGTGGTCATAGCTTTTCTTCTTGACAAGTGAGGCCATTTTTCAATGCTCCGGAAAAGGTAGTATGGTAGATTCATCATATTGACTTTAGTGAAGTGCATTAGCAACCTTATATGATATGAGTAGAGCCTCGAATATCTCCCCTCACAGGTGAAATACCTGATAATTTGTTTCATTAGTGCAGCATACCTTTCTAACAAGTGGGAGAAAGGGAAAATAACCTTGCAACTCTATTGGCAGCTGGGTTTCAGGTAGGGCTCATAATAGCTCAACTGCAACTTATTTTGTTTGAACCATATTTCACCAATGTCTGGTATAACGGCTGCTTTTGAAATAATCTCAGCTGAGAGCTCAAATTTCACCCCTACTAGGTTAATTTGATGATTTTGTAAGCTAAAGGCAAACAACCTAGTCAAGTTTGGATGACTGCGAACTTGTTTGATCTTTTCACAAAATTTATAACACCCTACATCTTGAAAGCCTGAAAGGATCATAGGGGAGGAGGTAATATGGACTGTGTCTAAGGGTTCAAATCTATTTTCCCTCCCTCCTTTTTAATGAGGCTTGGTAGATGTTTGAACCTCATCACTGCTGGTGTGGCTTTCTGTTTAAGACATAGTGGCTGATTTCTCATAGCACAGAGAAAAAAAGGGCTCTTTAAAAACTGTTTGAAGGCTTCTTGGGTTAAAAGGTTGTAAGGAGTGAAGTGAGGGTAGAGTTGAGAAAATGAAGGAAATATGGAAGTATTCAAAGGTGTATTCAATGTTTTCTAAGGCTTGATTGATGCCACTCACCCCCCCTCTAGTATATATAGAAATTTCCTCTTTCCAACCCTAAACAAAGGTATTTTTAGAAATTGATTGTAATGCAGCTTAGGATTTGGTTCATTCGAGACCTCCAATATGATTTTGATTAGAGAAAATAGAGTTTTTAGGAGGTAAATAAATCACCAACCTTGTTCTTGTCCTTTTTTGAGGCTTTGAGGGTGAGGAAAAATTGAAGTTTTGACTCCCTTTAGCATTTTTACAGAAGCTCTGTCTGTGCATAACAGCTAGGAGCATAACGCCGGGAGCGACCAAGAGGATAACACCAGGAGAGTAACACTGAGAGAGTACCACCAAGAGTGTAACACCAGGGCATAACACCAAGAGCGTAACACCAGGGTGTAACACTTGAGCCTGAGCGTTGTGCATAACACCTAGGTGCGTAACAGTTGAGTAGGGTCCTGTCAGGCTTTGTACGTTACACTATAGGGGTGTAACACCTGAGTCTGGGCACTGTCGGGCTCTGTGCATTACACTGCGCCAGGTGCGTAACAACAGATGTTGGGTGCGTAACACAATGTTAAATAACACTGCGACCACCCCTCCTGTGTGTAACACTGTGTTGAAGCCTCAAAAATCCTAGCTTCAAACATTGGGGAAAACCACCCGGTCTGGACCTTAGTACAACTCCTTTTCCGTTGGGGATGGTGGCTCCGACTGGATAATATGGGACCAGTTTCCCAATGATATATGGGTTGATGATTGGTTGTTTATATAATGAGTAATGATAATTAATCTAATCTATAACTTGAATACATACAAATAATTCTACTTAATCCGGGTATCATATAATAAATGCGATTTTAGATTTGTTCTTCTTGGAAGAATAATCACATAGATGGCTTATTCATCCAAAAGAAAAATGTATTCACATATAATAATTACTTTGTTTAAGGAATTGAACAAAGTAATGATGATAGCATATCACATTCATACATTTATATTGCTTACATATATTTTGAAAGATGACAATTCTAAGTTTTCAGAAATGATATAAAAAAGGATTGTTTCACAAGCATATATATATAAACAATAGCAATTTTCAAAAAGAATGTTTCATTGCATAAAGAAAATATAACAACATGATTATGATAAAAATACCAGATACATTTGTAACCTCTTGATGCAAATAACACTCCGATCCCACTTTCTTACTTAGAACAGCTTTCAGGAAGAACAAAAATGCATATTCTTGAAAACAATTTCCTCATAAAATTGCAGAATTGTGATCCACCATTTATAAAAATAATGTATTCAGAACTAAAAAAGTGTAACTTCTCAAGTCAAAAATTAATACAAATTGAGGACCCCTTTCTAAATACATGAAAGGGGTTTAAATAATAATAAACTTAAAAAACAAACTATCTAAAATATCGCTAAAAAACTGAAAAAATAGGAGATCTGATTTCATAAAAATAGAATTAAAATCTCCAAGAAAACAGGTTCATTGTATTTCTTTCATGTCTGGTGTGCACAATTGGCAGATTGATAGCATATCTTTCACTTCAGGAGGATGACTCAATCGAGAATGTAGCTGGCTGTTATATGTGGCATCCGAAAGCTCTGGAATGATATAACTGATGGCATTAGAGAGGCATTTTGTAGTCATCTTCTGGCTATGTGGTTTAACTAAATAAAACCAGAATGTGTCCCATGTGAGTCCTTGTATTGTGCTGATTTGTTGGTCCTTATTGGCTAAGTCTTGCTTCCATTGTTTCTCTATTTCTTTGACCTTTGGGAGTTTCCCTAGGATGCAATATGAAATCAAGTTGGCTACATATAAATTTTCATTGATTAATTATACTAAGCTGTTCATTATATCTCTTGCTCTGGAGGTAGCCCATTCTTCCTTGATCAACTACGTTTCCCATTCTGCAAATAAAATTTCCTTGTGTGATTCCTGAATCTTGGGAAGATTTGCAGCTATGCCTTGGTCTATGTCTTGCCATGTGAGGAATCCTGAAATTTTCTCATCGGCATCTTCAAATTCAAGTCTTGTGTTTACTGCTTTTTCTATAAGCGATGTTACTATCACGCATAAAGGATCAGCCAGTTATATTTTATGACATAAAATATCAAGTTGTTGTGACAACACTTTACTTAATTCAAGAGCCTCCATTTTGAATTGATCAAGTTCAGGATAATCCTTAAATCTTTGTATTTGTGCTTGTAACAAGACACTTTTCTCTTCTTTGGCCATCTTCTCTTGTTGAAGCATCACCTGTAATTTATTTAACTCTTGAGACAGCTATTGTTCTTTATGTATAGCTTGCTGGTCAAGCTTTTTCTTTTCAATATTCAATTGCTCTTTAAGCTGCTCAATATTTTGTTTTTCTTCAATCAATTGTTGTTCTAGTTGTGATATTTTTTGATGATCCACTGTTGCCCTTTCTTCCAGTAGTGCTATATTTTGATCTTTTTCCTTTATCAATTGACTGAATTCAGAGGCTTTGCCCATCGTCGTTGTTGTATAAGCCCCTGCATATTGAGACAATTTGGTTAAATCCTCTGAAGAATTAACTTCAGAGTCCTTCCAGATAACATTCATTAATTCAACTTGGGGAGATGAAAATAGCCCTTGATAAATTTTCCTTTTCTTCCTTTATTTTCTAACTACAACCCTATGCTTTGGACTATAGAAGATATCTAGGGGCGGTATATCTTCAATATTTAATACAATTTCTTTAGACGGATTTTAAGGGATAGTCTCAACATCTCGGGTATTAGTATTGCCGAGTGTTCCTTAAACTATAACACTAGTCACCATGGGTTGTTGTGTTGTGGGCGATTGCATTGTAGACACATTCTAAGAATCATTCTGGCCCTTGATCGACCAATCAAACTGTTCCCATTCTTTCAATAAATTTGAATGAATATGTACATCGATGTCGGAGGAATCACCATCTTTTTTACTTGTCTTTTCCTGTTCTGTTTGAATATCAGCCTTATTTCCTGTATTTTCCTTTTCCTTCTCTGTTTCAGTGTTCTTTTCTTCTATGTATTCTTCCTATTGCAGTAGGGGAGTAGTTCTTAATTGATCAAGAGGTATTGTTAGTAGTCTCTTGTCTCTGAACTGTAAGAAATCTTCCATGCCACTTGCTCCAAACTTTAAATTTTCTAAATGTTTAACTTGTGAAAATCCTTCGGCCGAGGAAAATAGATCATCAAAATCAACATCTTCATGTTCAAATTTGGAAACCTGTACCATAGATGTAAAGTTAAAGGCAACATTTTTCGGATCATACTATCTTTTAGGGATGGTTGCCAATCTGAGGTCTTTTATTTTTTGGGCTTATTTCTCTTCATGTTTAAAATCATGTAGAGAAAAAGATCCAAATCGGAGGGGAAATGTAGGCCACATCAACTTCTTAATTTTTTTTAGGTTTCTAGACATCCCTTTCTCTGTTATTTGATAAGCTATTTCTCGGGCTAATAATTTATCAGGAATGTACAAGGGAAGAACATGAGGATTAGTGAAACTCTTGAATATATGGATATAGGTGAATTTTTCTTCTCCAAACCAGCTTCTGATTGAGGTTAGGTCAATGTTGGCCTCATCGGATAACCTTGGAGCGGGTTTATTGAATATAAATTGATGAACTAGCAAGATGAATCCATGACAAATTATGTATATGTGGTCTTTGTAATAAGCATTCCACAGATATTTATGATAAATGTGGATAGGAATCGGCTTTAAGGAATCCACTTCCAGCCTAAGATAGGGAATTCAGAGTTGAAACATATGGTGTCAATGATATAAGCACTCATGTAAAATGGGGGTATTATCCAGGTAGTTACAAACCTATTTTTCCTATAATCGAGGATTTTTCTTGCCATTTTATCAGATAAAATGGTTGCCCAATCCATGATGTAGGAGTTAACAACGGCTTTAATTAAAGGTACCATCTCAATAGAAAAATTTTCAGAGTTGACAGTTCCAAATAATCTACACATCATAGCTGCAACATAGCAATAAGGAGACGCTAAGGATTCTACGGAGTACATACCCGAAGATTCGTGCTTATGTTTTTCAGGAAAATGCCTCCAATCTCTAATGGGATCTAACTCCACTTCATTTTCTTTGGCAAAGTCTTCCAAAAATACCTTGTTGTAGATTTGCTGAGGGTCTGGTAGGTGATACATTTTCTTAATTTCTTCTACTTTGAAAGACCCAAACATCCTTCCATCTGATGTAAAGAACGCTCTGTCTGTTATATTGATGCTTTCTATCACCCATATTACCAAGTCATTATATGGGAGAACATTTACACGAGCTGCTATTTTGTGAAGATAGGAGCTTGCCAATTCTTTAAGAGTGCTCTCAGATTTTTTATCCGAATCTACCTCCGGCTCTTCTTTTGATATTATAGTTGGATCTTCTACTTCTAGTAGATTGTAAACTCCTTCCCATGAAGTTTTTCCAAGACCTAGACAGGTAGGATCTGTTACTAATACCAATTTAGTTGGTTACTCTTTTGGAATGATGGGGACCTTCGCTCTCTTGGATTTCTTAGACATTTTCATGACTCGTAGGTTTTTCTCAGGTCTGCACAATGGAACAAATTAGCAGAATGACGGAAAAAATTATTTTTTAAGAATGGATACCAAATAGAGAGGAGCTAATGGCATTTAATCACAATAAAGATGATGGATTAAAGAAATATTATTCAAATCCATGACAGACTTCAACCATGATTATCTATTAATGATTTCCTTGTATAATGTGAGATTTTAATGCCATTGTGGGTTGTCTTGTCACACGTTCATAATGGTCCATTTAAAGCGTTCATACCATAACGTTTTAGGATTTTTTGATCAACAATAATCGTATATCGGAGATCGGAATTTTCAAATATCAGGTTTAAGTATTCCCATTTTACATTTGTGATTTGCGATTATTGCTGAGCTGGCATGGATTGTGCAATTCCTTTTAAATCATATCAAATTATTGGCATTTCTTATACAAATTTTATATTTTATGTTTTCATTGAGAAAATATTTTATGAAATAATGATATCGCATTGCTGATTTTTAGCGGAGTATCTTTGGATATGAGTTATGCATTTTTAGCGATGAGCAATTTGCGATTTAACTTATCACATCGGAAAAAGGCTACATGAAGATGTGATATGACTTCACCGATTCGAGATTGCGATCGAGCTTATCACATCAGAGCTTTTCAAAATGGACTCATAATCAATTGTGATATGACTTTATCGATTCGCGATTGCGATCAGGCTTATCGCATCGGAAATTTTCAAAATGGACTCATAATCAATTGTGATATGAATTTATCGATTCGCGATTGTGATCGGGCTTATCGCATTGGAAATTTTCAAAAGGGAAGGTTTGGACTCATGTTCATGCGATATGCGCTTTTGCAATTGCTTCATCACAAATCGGGGTTGAATGATAACACAATTTGATTCTATAATTTGAATATGCGAAATGCAATAAAGGCCTTTATGTGTTTTCTTTATTTTTCGTTAAATAAATCCTTTTTCGTTGGGGTTTGATCCTATTTCATGATCTCATCGGATTTCTTTAAATCATTTTATTGATTCTATAATTATTCAAAGAAAAGGGGACTGATTTATTATTAAAAATTAATATAAAAATTTGAAATGGGGAGGGTTGTTTGTACAACACAAAACACTGCAAGCCAAGCACGTAACAATGACGCAGGACCGTAACACCTGCAAACTTCCCCAATTCACTCAGACAATGAAAAAATCTCTTCTCAATGGCTCTTTGTGGTTTTGGAGATGAAAAATGGTGCGAGGGTAGTATGCTCAAGGCCTTTATAAACTTTTTGAAAAAATAATAATTTAGAAGTCGAAACCCACCTTGATAATGTTTTTCTTTATTTACCTTTTCTCAGTGTGCCCTTTTTACTGTTTGGTGTTGCAGGTGGCATGTTTGATTTACAAATTTTCTTTTCTCTATTTTCTTGGGTCCTCTCAAGTTTCTCTTTAATCTTGCCAATCTACTTGAAGATATCAAGACTACTCCTGTCCACTTTTTGAAAGAAACGAAACTTGTCTTTGGATTTTTTATCATTTTATACAAACAGAAAACCTATCCCCTTTTTTTGCCATTTATCCCTTTTAAATTGATATCCCTTGTATGCCCTCTGTTGTTAAGAAGGAGGCTTTGTCACCTTCAATTAACTTGTCTTGCTAATATGTGCAAACTCTTAGGTTTTTAGGGTTTTTTAGAAAGGACAAGGAGTGTTGCTAAGTTTCTCTGTAGCCTCTTAAAACTTATTCATTACTTTGCAACAATCTTCAATGTGCATTTGATGGCAGTCGAAGTGGATTTTTTCCTTTGTGGCCTTTGTGATGGTTTCTTTCCTATCACCACTGTTTTGTTCAAAAACCCTAAAGAAACCCTATTTCTCTTTTAAGCATAGGAATGTTGCCTTTTTCTCGCTTGTGGATGTCTCCTAATGAGGATTGCATCCCATTACTTTACCTCCCTTTTTGTTGATGGTAACCCTGATCATTTGTTTGCAAAAATATTAACAAGGGAAGTTGTCCCTTGTAATATTTGTGTTTTAAGCTAAAGAGGCTTTTCTTGCATGACTGTTAACCAATCTTGGGCCAAATTGCTTGATTTTATTCTTATTTGAATACAATTTCTTCATACAGGAAAGCATAGTTTGTAGGGCACCAAATCCATCCTATGACTGAGTGAAACCTTAGGTGACCTAATGGGGCTTTCTTGGATTTGGACTTTGGACTGAGATCTACATTTAGGGTTCACAAGTGTAAGATAGTATCCATGCCAAGCTTGGTGTATTTGAAAACCTAAGGTCCAACATACTTGACTATCCAAAGGGCCCGCAGAGACAATCAGTGTTTGAGAATATTACGGAAGAGGCAGCAAGGTTATTTGATTGGTAGGTTTAGGTACTAGTGGGGAATTTTGGAGGCAAACAAACAAAGGTTTTGGGCCAAAAGGCAAGACATGGTGAAAAAATGGGTGACAAGTTAGGGTTAAAACAAATGGCTTGAGCCCATGATGGGTCTTCCAAGAGTGGTGGGCCAGTCATGACTAGTTAGGATGATAAAACAGTGAAAGTTTTATCTCAGGATAATGAAGGCAGTGAGAATTCTAGAACTCACAATGTTTATGACTTTTGTTTCTAGAAATCTAGGACCAATACTTAGTCATCTTCAGATAGTGAAAATTATGGATGACTAACAGAGGTCTTGGATGTTTACTTTATAACCGGATTGTTGTGGAGGGGGACATTACCAATCCTGACAAGTACTCGGCCCATAATGGAAACCATGAGCATGTTTATCGACAGAGTATGCCGAGGAGAACGAAAAGGATACAAAAGCAGAAAGGTGGATATCCAAACCATTCTCGATTTGGCACTCAGAGTAGTGCTACACACCATCACGTGAGATACTAGAGTTTAGGCTTTACATGAGGCCACAAAAACACTAGTAATTCTTACAGTAGATTGCATGGCACCAAATCTCTACCACTCGGCAGAGGTGGTAACAATCAACATAAAATGCCAATTGACAAAATGCAATAACGGTAAGATGAAACAGTTTGGTTATGGGTCCATCTTGGTACCTTTCATCTTGGAATGGTTACCAATTTTCCAACGTCAGGAAGTGATAGTTCTGACACCACCAGCCGAGGAGTCAGGGATGGTCCATTGGGCGGTTTTAATCCCAAGATCAGGAGGCGGTCAAAAGATGTCCTGGAGACCAGAGTTCTTTGAGTGGCTCCGCCGATAGCTGATTGTCGTGGAGGAATGGCCTTATTCTGGCACCGAATTTACAGGTGATCCAGATCTACCACTCCCAATAGGAGAGGAATGGGATGAAGCGTTGGGTAAGACTCATTTTTTATTTTAATGAGTATTATGATTTTTAATTATGCATGTTTTGACATTAATCCATGTATTTGCAGATGTTGTCCCAGAAAGAGCTGCATGCATGTCTCCAATAGCACGGAGAATTCTTCATGATTTTGATGTGGCCCCTCATGGTGAGGGAGGAGAGGAGGAGGAAATCATACACAACTTGGAGGGAATCTCTCCTGGGATCCATGACTATGCGAGATTTGATGATTTTCCTCGCACGCACCAGAGACACACTACAGGGGTGTCGAACCGTGTTCACTGCTTATTGAGGTGGCCAGTATGGGCAGTGACATGCTATCATGAGCGTCATGTCGACTACACACCTAGGATTTTAATTCCGCATATTTTTTGAGAGACATGATGTCTCAAGATGTAACCAAAACATACATATTTTTTGAACTTATGGTGCACGTGGATGTAGACACTTGATATATATATATATACATATATATATATATATATATACACACACACACACACACACACACACACACACACACACACAAACACACACACATTTGTTTTCCTATATGGATCTTGTCATGTGATGATGATGTTCTTACAAATTACACAAATGTCTATCTAATACAATATTGGCTATTGTATCAGTTAATGCATTCATTCGTCTAGGAATATGTTGATATGTAATGTAATCAAAATGTATTTCTTGTAAAAAAACACACAAATACAACCTTAATATGTGAGGATTTCTAACAGAATAATGCCCATTAAGTTGAAGAACAGCAAGCTTTGAGTCTAGGTTAACAATCAATGCACGAATGTCGAGAGAAATGGCCTCAGTTAATATTTCAATAACAACACTATATTCAACGACATTATTTATGGTTCATCCTAGACAGATACCTTGAAGGTCTATCAACTCACCAGCAGGATTATAAATCACCCAGGCTGCAGAAGACAGGTTCTAGATACTACAGGAAGCACCATCTGCGAAACCGACATAAGGGGTAATAGACATCTGCACAATAAGAAATGATCCAATAAGCAGGAAAATACTCGCAAAGCATAACAAGCCAAAAATGTACAAAAATGAAAAAACACCTATGTACAAAATAAACATGCATGAAAGAATCATGCACAATACTTTTTGAGACACAATCCATTTTTGGGTTGATCCAAAGAATGACCTTCATAATCACTTAGCTCATAAGCCCCGTTTTGCAAAATGCGCTTAACGATGTAGGGCCCATGCCACATGGGTTGAAATTTTCCTGCCCCAAGTTTATCGTGAGCTTGGTCGTACAGGAGGACAAGGTCTCCTTCTATAAACGAACGAGTAGAAACTGACTGGTCAAAATGAGCTTTGACCCACTTTTTCTTTGCTTCTATGACAAGAGCAGCAAAGCTGCGAGTTTCATCCAACCTCTCTAAATATAGAAGATGCTCTTCTTCTGGCAAGGTATTAGGCAGCAATTCAACAACTATTTTGAGGGAATGGATTTCACATTCAATCGGAAGGGTAGCTTCCAGACGATAGACAAGCTGGAATGGAGTGTATCTAGTCACATCCTTCACTAAGGTTTTTTAGGTCCAGAGAGTTGAAAATAACATGAGATGCCAGTTTGATTTGTGCATCCCAATCGTACGTTGAAGCATAGTGATGAGAAATTTTTTCACAGCTTCAACTTGGCCATTGGCCTAAGGGTAGTATGGCGTTGAGCTGTCATGATGCAAACCCAACTTAGAAGTCAACTCAACCACCATGTAATGAGGAAAATGGGAACCATAATCGGTAACAATGGCTTGAGGGACACCAAACCTAGTAATGACGTGATTGAATAGAAATTGTGCGGCTGTCTTACTGTCAGCTATAAGTATAGGCATTGCTTTCGCCAATTTTGTGAAGTAGTCCATGGCTACGATAATATAAGAATGCCCCTCAGCTGAGTGAGGGTTACATGTCATAAAATCGATGCCCCACTTCACAAAGGGACCAAAATTAATGACAGGGTGAATATGGGAAGGTGGCGCGTGCATCTTGCACTGATAAATCTGGCAATCATGGCACTTACGGAAAAGAACAATGTAGTCTTTAAATATGGTGGGCCAAAAATAGCCAATAGGAAGAATATTCTATGTTGTAGCATAACCAAACATGTGACCACCATAGACACCACTGTGGTAATCATCTAGGACCTTTTCAGCCTCCTCAAGAGTCAAACACTGGCGGAGAATGGAATCAAATCTGATGCGGTAGAGAGTATCTACGACTATGCGATAGGGTTTTGAATGATGGCGGATGTGTCAGCGAGAATCCTTTGTAAACTTAGATTGGAAGTTTGAAGTCTGAAGATATACGATGATATAACTGTATCAAGGATCGAGGGTGCTAATAAAAAAAATTGTGTCATCCAGAATGCGTTCCTTAGAACCAGATGGATCAGAATCAGAAGGGAGAGAGAAAATAAAATCAGCGAAGACCAATGAATTCTTTGATTTGGCGGTAGTGAACGCCAAATCGAACTCTTGGAGGATAACAATCCACTTCGAGTATTTCCCCCCCAGCAATTAACGAGTCAATATGTAAGTCATAGGGTTGCAATCAGAAATCACGATCACTGTGCACAACAGAATATAGTGATGAAAACGTTGAACAACTCGAACAACAGCCAACGCCAACTTCTTAACATGTGCATAGCATGTCTCGATATCGAGAAGATTGCAACTTAGATAATAAATGACATGTTTGTCACCATCATCATCATCTTGTACCAAAACCATGGAAATCGTGCTAAACGCGACAACCAAATAGAGGGAGTAATCCCGATGATAATTTGGAGGACGCAACAGAGGAGCATTGACTAGCAACATATTTAGTGCATCGAAGGATTTTTGTGCGATCTCATCTCAAAGGAATGGGACACCTTGCTTCAGTAATCACATAAATCCTTTGGCCACTTCAACACAGTTAGGTATAAAATGACGCAGGAAGTTAAATTTCCCTTACAGAATCTTTAACTGATGTAAAGAGGAAGGAGAGGGGAGATTAACGATAGCTTCGACTTTGATTGGATCGAGACGAATTCCGTCTTTGGAGATGATAAACCCTAAGACTCTACCAGAGTCAATGCAGAATATGCACTTATGTGGATTGAGATAGATGTTATAGTGTCAACAATGAAGAAAAATATGACAGAGATGATCAGGATGGTCTTTACACTTAGCCGAATGAGCCAGAAGGTCATATAGATAAGGCTGAACAATGTAATTGATATCATGGAAAGCATATGAAATTTCTCATTGAAATGTAGCCCCAACATTTTTAAGACTGAAAGGGAGCTTTTTATAAGAGAAAGTACCCCAAGGATAGATAAAGGCAGTCTTGTGTTGATAAGCTGAAAGAATATTAATCTGGTTGTACCCAAAAAACCTGTCCATAAGGGAAAAGATCTCACTCCTAGCACAGTCATCAATGATTTGATCAATAAAAGGAGTGGGATAATTATCCTTAGGGAAAGCACGATTGATATCACAGTACTCGACACAGACCTGAATAGTAGCTTTCTTCTTATCCACGGGAAAAATATTCGAAACCCATTATGTTAAGGGAATCGAATAAATAAAACCAGCTTGAAGAAGTTTTTCAACTTCACCTTTGATAGCGGCCGCCTTTCTAGGGTGTACAAGACGAAGATGTTGGTGAACAGGCTTCGCACCAGGACAAGTAGGAATCTCATGCACCACTATACTTGGATCGATGCTGGGAATTTATTCATAAGACCACGCGAAAACCTCACGAAAATCGCAGAAGACACTAGTATTGACCTCGATCTCATCTGGAGAACAGGTCACCCCAATATGGATGTTCTCGACAACCCCCAGTTTAATGGAGATGTCGATAGACATAGCTTGTGTGATGTTTCCCAAGTTACCTTCTGTAAAGACTTCATGTGCCAGGATGGGCATTTGAAGTAGAGGAGAAGGAACTTGAAAAATGAACCTCTTGAGACAAGTAGACATGGCCCCAAGGCTAGGCATGAATGAGGAACGATGATGACTATCATCCCAAGGAGGATCCTCAAGAGACATAATTTCCACGATTGCTTCATTGGAGGGAAATATCTCCCTTAAGGGATCGGGCGAATCTAAATCGCTGAGCCAAGGGGATTGAGAATAAGTGTCAAGAGAGATACTCAAAGGAGCATGATCAGTAGGCAGAGGATCCGAGGCCTAGACAAGTTCACAATAATCAATCTCAATCAGACTCAATGAAGTCGAATCACCAAATGAATCAACCTGCTCGAGTGAAGGGATGATCCACGGATGAGAATACCTGGAGATCATGTTAACCTAAACAGTGTTGGGTGGAGGAAGAGGAAAAATACCCATGAGGGCGGGATCTTGGAAAAGACCCGGCCCTACGCTCTCATAAGGCGTAGGAATTTGATCTATGTATGGAAAATTTCTCTTAGAAGATGAAGAAGTGAAAAAAGACAACTGATCGACATTGATGATCTTTCCCTCATGCGAAAATCTCAAAACACGAAAGAGAGTGGACGGAACGCATAACATGGTGTGAGTCCAACTACAACTGAGGAGAATACTGTAATTGATCTTAGCATCAACTACTTCAACCTCGAAGTTAACTATTTTCCCTTATAAAGTAAATGGTAAACTAGCGAGAACACTGAGAGGTTTATATTCCCTTCCATCAAACGCTTCTAGAGAATTTAGAGATGAATTGAGAGCTGGAGAAAAAATGGATTTCCAGAATGTAGATGACATGACACACATAGACACACCCTCATCCATGACCGCTCAATGGATATTCAGTCCATTAATCCCAACTTGGATGATCAGTGTAAGCTGGTGAGGGAGATGCAGGATAAAATTATCTAAATCAAAGGTGATAAGGCTCGAATAAGCAGGATCAACCCCACCAATGGCAGATAGCAAAGCCTTCCGTTGAGACGGAAAAATCTGAAGTACTTCTAATGCAGACATAGTAGATAGCGCTTGAGCCAAATCCTCAACAATACTGTAATGTTGAGTAGCACGGGTGTTAGGATTATAAGAAGACTTACAGAGTACACCTTTGGAAAGTGGTCGTACAATGGGCTCAGTACTGGGCCTTTCAATATGAAGAGGGCCAGAAGTAGGCGAAGGAGGAGGACCATCAACGATCTCTTTCCCTGATGCCTGGCGCGGTTCGGTATAATCTTTCAATCAGGTAGTAATAGAGACGGATGTAGGAACATTCATCATGAAAACCTGAGAGCCAAATGGGGCAAAGGATCGAGGTTTCTCTACCAACTAGGTTTGTTGGGATGGAAATGGTTCTTTGAGAACAACCTGAGTCCTTTGGGTGCCTTTGAGCAATTGACTCACTTCGGTCTGTCAAGGACAGTCCTTGGTGTAGTGCTCTTCATCACAAATCAAACAAGGGTACTTTAGTTTATGTTGTGAACCATCATCATCATGAGATTTCTGAGAATCCTGTTTCGAGGTATTGGCTTTGGCCTTACCTTTACCCTTATTTTTACCCTTGGAAGTTTTATCCACCGGATTGGCCCGAACGACATTCAATTCCACGGTTTTACCAAAACTCGAGATCGACCGAGGAGCAGTATTATTGGAAGGAGGGGATCTTTTCTTCCCAAGATTCAGAGGAGAAGCCTTTCAAGAAGTCTGAGACATGGAACCGATGATACCGTCGATGGATGGTGTCGTCGATGCTTTGGAAGTTCTAGGTTGAGGGGCATCAGGAAAGAGTTCGTACAACATGCCGAATTGAAAGTACACAAGATCAAGGTATTGGGCACAAGAAATTACTTGTTCCTCAGTAACACATTCCCCCATAGTAATGTCCTTAGCAATCGAAGCAACGAAGGAGGTAGTGAACCAATCAGTTAGAAGCTGATCAGGAATCTCAAACTTGATGAGATGACGACGATGCCTCCATTCATAAATATGATCAAAGATATGGGTAGCTTGATCTTGATTCAAGGATGTGAGGAGGTGTGTCCCAGTTTCATACCAAATTGGTAACTAAAAGTGTGTGAGAAATGCCATGGCTAAAGAGTTGAAATATTGGAAGTCACCATGAGATAATTTGATGTACCACTTGGCAGCAGCACCAGTGAGAGTCCGTTGGAAAAGACAGAGTCAAATAGAATTGTCAACCCAAGAGTTAGAGGAACACCAAATATGGTAAGTCATAACATGCACTTGAGGGTCTTCTCCTGACTTGCCCTCAAATTTGGGACAATCACCAAGAATTTTGGTTGGAACTAGAGGCCAATACGGATTATGAAGGATAAGATCATTTGTCAACTTTGACACATCAAGTATTTACAATGTAGCAAGGAAATTTAATTGAGTATTGAAAGGCATTATAAGTCATTGATAAAGACCATCATTCAGATTCCACCCAGGTTGAGAGAAATTCTACCCCCATATGTTTTGTCCCGGAGGATTTTGTCCATAGGGGTCATAAGCCTGAAAGTTCTGCCCATACGTGGGTTGAGGACCAAGATATTGATTCTGAGCATACAACTGAGGTCCTTGCTGAGCAACATATGGATTTTTCTACGGAATGAAAGTAGTGCCTTGAGGTGCATTATACAACACCTAAGTTTGACATGGCGGAAGATATGCAGTGACTTGAGGAGCACTGTATACCATCTGGGATTAACCTTGAGGGATGTAAGTAACACCTTGGGGCGCACTATATACAACTTGAGATTAACCTTGATGAAGATAAGTGGTGCCTTAAGGCTAAACGGGTTGTCCCTGGGGTGCAGGTTGACCTAGATACTGAGATTGGACAGGCGGTCCCCGTGGAACAGGTTGGCCTGGATACTGAGGGCCACCATGTTGTCCTTGTGGAAAAGTTTGGCCTGATCGTTGGGATGGGCTAGGTTTCCCCTAAAGACGAGGTTGACCCGGCGCAGGACCATAGGGTTTTCCTTGATGTACAAAATTTTGGCCTTTCTGAACATAAGGTTGATGTTCTGGTTTTTAAACTTCCGTGGCTATAGTTATTGTAATCAGAAATTGGATTCTCCACGGTATCATAGAAGACTTGTCGACGTTTCGAATCCCAACGGGGATCCATCTTCAGGACGAGAAAGAATGAATGAAAAATTGAGAGAAGAAAGCAGGAGGAACAAGGTATAAATAGTGAGGAAAAAATGAGAGAGGAACCGACAGCAACCTAAGCTAAAAACAAATATTATTTAAAATTTTAAAACTCTACTTTCTAATTTAATAAAGAAATTATTAAAAAAAAAAAAAAAAAAAAATTAGTTCTAAAATATTAAATTCTAATAAATCATTTAAAAATCCTAAATTTTTTTTAATAAATCAATTAAAATCCTATAAAAAATTTTCATACTAAAAATTTTTTAATTAGAAAAAATAACCTAAACTAAATCTTTATAAATAAAAATATTTTAACCTAAAATTTATAAAAACTAGAGATACTAAAGCCAATGAGAATTAAATTCTGTCTCCTTAACCTCTAATATCTACTACAAGAACATATACATTAAGCTAGCTTTAATAATTAAAAATATGCTAATAAAACATAAAACAAACAAATTTTATAAGTTCTTATATAATTGTAATCCTATGTTTAAAGAAAATCCTATTTTATTTTTATTAATTAAATATATTTTATATGTTATTTATTTGGAGAAACTAAAAATTATAAATTAATCTAAAAGATTTCACCCTAAAAAAACTATAAAATATGAGGAATTAACCTAAAACTTGACTAAACCCTAAAACATTTTAATAATAAATTTTATTTTATTTTATTTATTTTTTTATTTTTATAACCCTAAATTAAAACAATTAATTATAAAGATTTTTAATAATAATAAAAATATATACTTATTGACTAAACCTCTAGACTCTCGATTTTTAGATTATATCTTAAATAAAAAGATTGAATTGAATACTCAAAATACAAAAGGCATTCACTCACTGATAATAAATATTAATTGATTAATTTTTATTTAAAATAAAAATTAATAATGTAAATATCTATTACGAGTGAAGGATCTAAGCCCATTACTGAACTACACTACCAAAAGTAAACCTACCAACTCATGCAGAAGTGGATGATCTTGTCACTGTGTTGTCTAATAAAGGTCTCCATTATCCTTTGATCTCGTATCCTCCGTCCACCCATTTATGTTATCCGGGTGTTTTATAATTTCTAGCGCTTCTCTAACCTTATCAGTGGATAGGCGAACTACGTATTGTCCTTTGCTGTAATCGGGGAATGAAAATGCATACCTAAAAACAAATTATCGAAATCTTTAACGGAGCGACTTGAAGCATTGGGAAAATGGTGAAGTAGGGCCTTACCACGTGGACATCAACAAAAGTCGTGTTGACTCGTGATTTAATTCTCAGTTTGACAGAGCAATGTAGCGCAGCCCACGTAACCCACGTGGCCCAAATGACTTCTCGCAATCCATTCCGAAGATAGGTAACAACGATTACATCAACCCTCATTTGAAAGAAGCGATGCAACGAAGCCCAGGTAGCCCACGTGGCCCGTGTGGCTTTTCGGAGTCCATTTTGAAAGTAGATAAAAGGGATTATGTTAACTCTCATTTGGAAGAAGCAATGCAACACAACCCACGTAGCCCACGTGGCCCATGTGGTTTTTCGCATTCCAATTCGAAAATAGCTAACAACGACCATGGGAGCATGGTGAAGAAAGAGATTAATGAAAAGACTTGTGCCAATAAAGATAATAACAAGGTTCATTCCAAGATTATGAAATATATTTTATTTGAGGAGAATAGTAATATTATTACGAAGCCCGCATATGTTATCAATAAGAAGCTCTTGGATGATAATAACAAAAATGTCGTAAACCTTTCTTCAGTGGAATTAAGTCTTGAGACTCGCAGGATTCTTGGCAAGGGTTTAGGATTTGCTGTTGACCCCAAGGGTATTCCAAAGGAAAGCATCTTATGCAGTATCGAAGATGGCATTCAAGGCTTATCTCTGGATGACAAAGAAGCCCTTAGACAAGAATGCTCCATGATTCTAAGAAAAGCTAAACCTCCTAGAAGTAACCTTAGTAAGGAGGAGATAGGCGCTCTTAGAGCCCTTCGCAATAATGACGAGATTGTAGTCCTTAAGGCAGACAAGGGAGGGGTTGTTGTGGTTTTAGACAAGGTGGATTATATTAAGAAAATGAGGGAACATCTTGATTGCGGAAGCTATAAGAAGTTGAAGACTAACCCCTTACAAAAGATCCTTAGAGAGGTTAAGAAGGCAATCTCGAACTCCCATCTCGATGACAAGTTGAAGAAGAAATTGAACCCCACCAGTGAAGTGATTCCAAGAATTTATGGGCTTCCCAAGATTCATAAAGAAGGGGTTCCCCTTAGACCAATTGTTAACAACATTGGATCCCCCACGTATGAACTAGCAAAATATGTCACAAAAATTCTCAAGCCTCTAGTGGGAAACACTGAGTCCTTTATTAAAGACTCCAGTGACTTCATTGAACTTATTGAAAAAGAGAAATTGGAGGAAAACGACATCCTGGTAAGCTTTGATGTGATCTCATTGTTTACCAAGATCCCTTTGGATGAAGCAGTAAAGGTTATTAATGGAGTCACGGATCCTGAGACAGCCAAGCTCACTGAGATTTGCTTACGATCTACCTTCTTCAGCTTCCAGGGGGAATTCTATGAACAGGTTTCAGGTGTCGCAATGGGTTCACCACTCTCACCGATTGTAGCAAATGTATTTATGGAAAACTTTGAAAAGAAAGCCCTTGCATCCTTTCCTTTAAGTCCGAGTTGGTGGAAAAGATTTGTTGATGACACTAACATAAAATGGTCGCATGGTAGAGACAACCTTGAGAAATTCTTCAATCACCTTAACTCAATTTCCTCAGAAATCAAGTTTACTATGGAAATGGAAGAAAACAGGAGCATTCCTTTTCTGGATGTCCTGGTTACCAGAAAGGAGGATGGAACATTAGGGCATCAAGTCTTTAGGAAGAAAACCCATACAGACAGCTACCTTCACGCTGAGTCTTACCATCATCCTGCTCAGAAATTTTGGGTCCTAAACACTCTTGCCGTTAGAGCTCTTATAATATCTGATAAGGAACACCTGGAAGAAGAAATCTCTCATCTGACATATGTTTTCCTGGGTTTAGGATATAAGGAAAGGGAAATAAGGAAGGCCATAAACAGAGCAAGAAGCACCATCATATCCAAGAGACGTCAGGATCCACAAGAAACCTGTGGAAGAGTTTTTCTGCCATACATCAAGGGGGTAACAGATAAGATCTCCAAGTGCTAGGAAGAAGTAACATTTTTGCTCAATTCTCAGCGAATGGAGCCATTAGACAAAATATGCGCTCTGTTAAAGACAAAATTAGTGAGGGGCAGCTTAAAGGTGTTTACAAAATCGACTGCTCATGTGGAAAGAGTTACATTGGTGAAACGGGACACTCTCTTCAAAAGCGTCTGAAAGAGCATGTTGCTGATGTTAAGCATGAGCGATCATGAACCTCCGCCCTCGCTGATCTCTCCTTGAAAACAAAGCATCACTTGCGTCTTGAGGATGCTAAAATCATTGCAAGGGAGGAACAATATCTAAGATGTAAGGTTAGATAAGCGCTAGAAATTATAAAACACCCGGATAACATCAACAGGGACAGAGGATATGAGATCAATGATAGCTGGAGACCCCTTATTAGACAAATTTGCGACATAAGATCATCCACTTCTCAGGTATGAGTTAGTAGGTTTTCTTCTCTTCATTTTTAGTAAGCTAGTTTAGGGTCAGGATAGAACTCCTTTTTGTCCTCACTTGTAATATATATTTATTTTATACATTTTTATTTTACATAAAAATTAATCAATTAATATTTATTATCAGTGAATGGATGCTAATTGTAATTTAATTAGTATTCAAATCAAACTTTTTATTTAAAATATAGTCTAAAAATTGAGAATCTAGGTTTTAGTCAATAAGTATATATTTTATTATTATTTAAAATCTTTATAATTAATTGTTTTAATTTAGGGTTAGTTAAAAAAAAAAAAAATAAATAAATAATTTTTTATTAAAATTTATTAGGGTTTAGTCAAGTTTTAGGTTAATTCCTCATAGTTTAGAGTTTTTTAGGGTTAAACCATTTAGATTAATTTATAAGATTTATTTTCTCTAGTTTATGTCAATTAGTATAAAAATAAGTTTGTTTGTTTGTTTTTTTTTTTTTTTTTTCATATTAAATAATAAAAAGTAAAATAGGATTTTCTTTTCAATTATAGGATTATAAGTTTTAGCATAAGTATCTAGAAATTTGATTAATAGTTTTGATAAGGTTTTATTAGTTATTATTTTTTAATTATTAAGCTAAGCCTAGTTAGTATGTTCTTTTTAGAAATAGATATTGTAGGGTTATTATAAAGAATTTTAGCTCTTCTATTTTAGTATCTCTAGTTTTTATAAATTTTAGATTAAAATATTTTTATGTATAAAGATTTAGTTTAGGTTATTTTTTCTAATTAAAAATTTTTAGTATGAAAATTTTTTATAGGATTTTAATTGATTTATTAAAAAAAAATTTTAGGATTTTTAAATGATTTATTAGAATTTAATATTTTAGAACAATTTTTTTTTTATTTTTTTTTTAATAATTTCTTTATTAAATTAGAAAGTAGAGTTTTAGAATTAAAAAATTTTAAATAATATTTGTTTTTAGCTTAGGTTGCTGTCGGTTCCTCTCTCATTTTTTCCTCACTATTTATACCTTGTTCCTCCTGCTTTCTTCTCTCAATTTTTCATTCATTCTTTCTCGTCTTGAAGATGGATCCCCGTTGGGATTTGAAAGGTTGATGTTGTTGCACAAAAGGTTGTCCACTGTTAGGATAGATTTTCCGTCGGGGAACATGGGGTACACATTGAACATGAGATGGACAGCATAAAGAAGATTTAGCCCTTGGTAAGTGAAAGTTCTCCACAGGAAGGAGTTGTCCTTATGGACCACGCAAGGTTGTCCTATGAATGGAGGGTTGTCCCTATTGGATCGAAGGTTGTCCATGAAATAGTTGTCCTTATATGTATAGTGTTGTCCATTGGTAAGTGGGCCCAGTAGGATCAATTGGAAGGAAAATATATGGGATTACCGCCATCGTAATGATGTGGAGGATTACCATAAGTTGCTAATGAGTGCATTGAGAACACGGGGGTGTCGATTTTTATAGCCGAGGAACGTGGTAGAATACTGTTGTTGAAAGGCCAAAAGATACTCATTGTTACAAGTCAAAAAACCTCCTCATCAGCTCAGAGGAGAAGATAAATATGGAAGGAATACAAAGACCTAAACTAAACCTACTTCTGCCAAGGTAACGCACCCCTCTAACAACAAAAGAGCGTTATAATGCACCTGATCAATGAAAAGGTCGTGTTAGAGGCTAGGGCAACACTCTAGTTAGACTAGAGGGCAGCGTTACCCATGTTTTGAGTTTGAAATAGGAAAAACCCGCAGAGAATGATTTGAAATTCCATATTTTTCTCATAGAAATCGTTAATATTAATGGCCACAAGCACTAAGTCTATTATTGAGCCTTGCCAAAAACAACTTGAACTATCCAAGGAAGGCAAAACGTGGGAAGTTTGAAGGAAAACATCTTGGTTTTTTTCTATTTATAACTTGTGGAAGGTGTGGAAGAAAGAGCAATAGTTCTCTTACATCTCCTATAAAATGGAGTTGTGGCTCTTAGTTCAAGCTGAGAAAGATTGTCGAAGTTGTGATCTTGTGAAGTAGAGCATTATTGTTGTAGTGTGAAGGTCAAAAAGTCAAGGGTTCATTGTGAACTTGTTGATCAAGACATAACCACTGAGAGATGGAAGAGATTGAAGGGAGTGAGGATGGCTTGGTACAGACCATGGCTTGGTACAACCGATGGTTGTAATCCTCCCTTTTATAAATCAATAGAACTGTGTCTATTTTGTCCATTCTATGCATTGATATTGTTATTGTTATTCAATTACTTGTATAGCATGAGATGAATGTCTTAGATGTGCATAGTTTACATGTTTATCATATATTAACTTAATTGATAAGAAATGTATGTTGTGGTAGAGATTACACTGGTGCTTTGATTGATCATAGGGTTGATATTTGGAGCTGGTAAAGGAGGATCCCTGCTTCTCTACTTAGTGCTCTCCAAAAGACTTCGAGATCATTAAAGAGGTAATTTCCCATCCTATTCCATCAAGTTGTTTAAGTTGATATGAACATGTATGTATCTTATTTGTGAACTATACAACTAGTCTTACTGTCTGCCTCGAGCATCGGAAAGCCCTGAGAGGGATATTCGAGAACCAACAACCCAAGAATTTTACCCTATAGTAGAATTGGCAACTCCACTGTGGAATTTAACCCCAAGTTTCCAGATTGTTTCCTCCCTTCTTTCCTCCATTCACAGATCCTTCTGACCAGCTTTTATGCCCAATAAACATTTCAAAAGCTCACAGAGTTTAGTCCCGTGCTCTTTTTGGCCATCTGAAGAACTTTACCCTGGCTAACCCTGTCTTTATCAGTATTCCAGAGCATTATAGCGCGGCCTAGCTTTGATTCCATTGCGTTAGTCTCTACATTAACGTTGTCTCTTCTCAGAACTAGTGTGTTACTCAGCCAAAAATTGTTGTTCAACCCTGTGTTGTGTCCCTTTTTGGTTGCAGAGTTTTGGCCATCAGAACCACTTCTTGACTGAATCCCTGTGCTTGTTTACTAGCTGGCATTGCTATTTGTTTGTTCTTGTTTAAAAAGTTAGTGTTGAATACATTTACTTTTTAGAAGAATTTTTTTTTTTTAGTTTTTCTACATCTAGCTGAATTAATTACGAAAATTTCAGTTAAAAGACTGTTAAGATGAGGTAAATAGATGTCTGAATATTTTAAGGTTGAAATTTGATATTTGAATGTTAGTGCATGGATGTTGAAAGGAAACCTCTCCTTGTAGAAATACTCTTCATCTAATTGAATATTTAGAGCATATTTTTGCATGGTTTCTAGAGTCAGAGTCTCATTACATTTCATACGTCCACTCCCACTCCGCAAGACTAATAATCAAGCACACTAAGAATCAAGTGATAATAAAATAAATCACATTAATTTTTCTGAGCTCACACCAATAGTAGTTGGAGGCTAGGATCTTCGGTTAGGAAAAGTAAGAAAATCACCCAAGATCTCAGCTCGAGACAAGTCATTAACGAGTGAAATACTCTTGCACTCATATTATCGGGACCACTCCCTTACTGACAGGACCTAAGCGAGACAACACTTGGGTACCCTGTAGAAATTTGCTGAATAATGATTAATTGTACAAAATTTATCTGATCACATACAATTCGAATTTATATACAACACATAATCTCTTCCACTCAGATCATCAAACATGCGAAAATAAAATCAAGCGATAACACATCAAATCATCATACACATTAACACAGTATGTATGGGGAAAGCTTATAGCTGAAAACCCCGCAGCTATTGTGTATATTATAATGGAGAAATCAAGTAACTAACTCAGTACAATACTCCTCACAAGTACTCGGTACTTTCTCATACAGTTACTCACAATCTAGCTCAGTTTTGAACAGGTTACTGGTTCAAAACTCACCGCCAATTGCCTTGCCTCTATTGCGTGTTTCAATGCTATGGGATGGCCTCTTTATATAGATAAACCACCAGCCTGAACTGCGCAATCCTCATGGGCTTACTCCACCTATATGTGTGTTGCAAATAGCAACAGTATAGTCACAATTGATAGCTAACTCCACCCTTTCATCTACCTCTTTCACTGGTCTCCACTGAACTGATCATGCACTGTAGTGAACTGATGTGTTCTTGAGTTGAATAATGAGTTACTAATTAATGAATTAAATAATATTTAATTCACTCCACTCATAACTAATTGATTAGCTAGTTAAAATAATCTCAATCAGTTCAACTAAAATAAACAGAACACAACTCCACTAGCTGTCTCATTAACTCCTCCAAACTTCTGCCACTGAAGTCCAACTGAAGTCAACCATGCATGATGCCATCAAACCCTTGGGAACCACGTGATTCCTCTGTCAGATGCATGAGCCACTTCTGTAGCTCGAACTGAAGTGCTCCAAGAGAGTAAACTATTGTTTATAGTCTAAATATTATTAAGGGTAAATAATATTTGACTTCCATATTTTTAGGAGAGGCAGTCTAAAAATAGACTTCGACCTCTTTGACCTAAAAAATAGAGTCTCATCTATTTTTACCAACATGACCAATGCTCCAAGAATCTCAAACTAGAATCCCCGAACCATGCTCCATATGTCTAAAAATAGACATAGTCTAAAAATAGATTTTGTGCCAGAATTTGCCTGCGGGCCCACTTAGTGAAGGCGACTTCATTTCACCAAGCTCCATCATCTTGCTGCATTTTCAACATGCACAAGAAGGTAGCTCGCCTTCGAATGCATCCGATGGGCATTCTATATATTGGGGTTCCCTATGGGGATGTTGAAACTAGATCATGGATCTAGGTGTTCTGCCCATATAGCATGTTGTCCTAGATCGTGGACCCCCCTGATGATGTTTGTGATTTGAGGTATATTTCGTGGCCATACTTTTTAGGGACTTACACAAGGTGACTGGGACGGACTGTCCTGGTACCTGAAACAGACGGACCTACTTTGTCTTCGGTCTTTAGGAGGGTACTCGTCTTCACGAGAGTGTTTACACCTATCGTCTGAGGTTCAGGCGAAGCTCTAGAGTAATCGTAATTGTACTTTCAACCAACCCTCTCTGTATACTATTGTGATACTGGATTTCATCACCAACAAATGGTAGTACTCAAACATGGCACCCTATTCTGGCTGCTTGCTGATTGATATTAGAGAGTCCTTTTTTCTTTTTTCTTTTTTAGGTGTGTGGTTACTGTCATTGAGACTTTATAATACATCACAATTTATTAAAATTTGTTAAAAATAAACAGGTCATCGTGGCATCATCCGACCCATGCCGTCTGTCTCGACGACAGCAAGGTCTACCTCCTTTGACTCTTGAGGAAGAACTGAACCTTGGTGAACCCGTGCCTTCTGCGGAAGAGCAGTCTCCATTGACAAACCCTGATTTTCACATAGCCTCATATCATACGGAATTTTTGGAGGACCCTTTCATAGAAGGTGTCGTACCTCATTACAATCCTCCACTCACTGATCCGTCGAAAACTGTGCTAATTCAGATTACACCACGCCAAGACATGTCTTCGGCCACACAAACATCCATTTCACAGCCGGAATCCACAGGGTCGATACCAATGGCAACCATCCCAGGTTCACGATCATCCTCCCCGCCAGTTTTTAGTTCTATGCCATCACTTGGTAACCCCAGTAGTCAACTTATGCCTAGTCCCAACCCTACGATCATCACAACTGTAAGTAACTCGCTGAGTCCTTTGGGATCTACTCCTACCGTGACCACGTTGGGACCTATGGTTTCTCCTCCCACGAGTGGGACTACTTCGGTTCCTTTTAACAACCCTTTCGGTTGGAACCCTTTGCTGAGTTCAAACCCCTTGGCCACCATACCAGGGGGCATTGTCACTAGCACACAAATAACAAGGAACCTTTCACTACCCTTGCAATCGTTAGGACAAACCGAACAACCTATTGTTAACACTATTCCCTTAAGTGGTTTAAATATCGGTGTAGGGTCTATGCCATTGCCGAACTATGCAAGTATTAGCATGCCTCTGGGAAGCTCTATTGCATCCATATGGACTAACCCACCCCAACCTCCATCTGGAATGGGAGGGCACTTTTATACTGGGGGCAACCAACCGTTTGCCCTGCAATACAATATGCCCTATGGACAACAACCATATATCCTTACCCCTACACCTATAGGAAATTTTTATCAAAGTCCTACTTATCCTACTGGTAACACATTGATGGGTGGACCCTATGGTCCATATAGTCAACCAATACTTCCTTGGTTATATTCGGGGGCAAACCTGCAATTGCCATTTTTGGCAGCTCTAGACATTCCCAACATCTATAAATTGACTAATGACCCCATCAATCACAACCTGCTCTAGCCTCCAGTACCGCACAACTAGATTCCTTCTGACATCCCAAAGTTCGATGGGAAACAAGGGGAAGACCCAGCCGCACACATCACCACCTTTCATTTATGGTCTATATCTAATTCCATGGTGGATGATAGTGTCCGGCTTCGACTGTTTCCCCGCACCCTTACAGGCAATGCTGCCAAGTGGTATATTGAGTTGCCACGTGCTGCCATAAACACTTTTGGCTTTTTAGCGATGGAGTTTCTAAAGAACTTCCAATTAACAATCAGATTTGAAACTGGAACGGAATTGTTAACCTCGCTGTGCCAAGACACCGCCACCCACATCTCCGATCACATTCATGAATGGAGGCGTAGGAGGAGGTTGGTCAAAGCACCAATCCCGGATCATCTTCTATCTAATTGGTTTTTTAAGTCTCTCTTACCCCACATCTCTAAATACATTGGCCTGTCTGGTGCGATTACATAGGATCAATGTATTCGTCGTGCCCGACATTTGGATTTAATCTATTCACAATCTGGCACGCTATATGATTTACTCCCCAATGCCCTTGGTAACCCAAATCCTCCTGCTACTCAGAAAACCGGAGCCCATGTTGATGGTATCGTCGACACAATCTCTGGCGTAGCCACAAAACAGTCTCGGGGGAAAACCTCCCAGCCATCCTCGGCTACCACCGCCCCTAACCAAATGACTACTCTTCCTACCGCTGAGGTAAATTCTGTGCAAACTTCACAAAAACCTAGTGGAAAGAACAAGAAGAACAAGAAAAAGACATCTTCTTTGGAAGAGCAGTCGGACAATCAGAATAATCCTAATCAGAAAAATGCTACCAAAAACGACAAAGGGAAGGATAAACCTATGAAATTTCCTTGCAAGATCTGTGCGGAGGACCACTTGACACACAAATGTCCTCAGCTGCAAGAATGCACCGATTTTATCGCAAACAAGGATTCTGAGCGAATACCTGCTGTTCTTCATAATCCTTTCCCTAATCAATAGCAGCAACACCAACACATGGTTGACAACCCGTCACAACCCCAACAAAGGGGAAATGGTGGTTCACATCCTTTCAGTGAAGGATCATTTTCCATTTATGGCATTGAAAGTGTTGAACTTCAAACACGAGCCAAGCTTTATGGAAATCCTACCATCGACACTCAAGAACCTGGTACTATTTCAACTCCACCGCTGCCTAACGATCTGCATATCGAACGGCCTACTATTGATCCCATGATTCGTCCCCCCAAATGGACACTTCGATGCATGACTCATAACGCCTCTGCATGTGCAGCCCAAAACTACAACATTGTAGAAGATTTAGCGCAGGCACCATCAGCTATGTCTGCTCTTGAAGTATTACAAACTTGTCCAGCACAAAGGAAAGCCTTGCTTTTGGCCAATGGTGGAATAGACCCCCAGGATTCCATGCTAGCTATATTTGATATAGAAAAATCTCAGACTCGCCTCTCACACCAACTCGCATTCCAAGTGCAGGTTGTGTCGAAAGGGAGACCAATCCATCACACTATCATAGACGAAGGTGCTTCGACCTGCATTATGTCACAAGCTTGCTGGCTCGCTTTAGGTTCTCCTACCTTAACACCGCCGTTGAATTCCCTCAAAGCTTTCGATGGCCACACGTTCCTCCCAAAAGGATACCTTGCTAGCTTTCCCATCACTCTGAGTGGGAAAACGGTAATCATGGACATTGAAGTCGTAGATCGCCATCTCGACTATAATATATTGCTCGGTCACAGTTGGTCTTATGCCATGACTGCCATTGTTTCTTTGGTCTTCCGACTCATCCTATTTCCATTGGATGGGAAAATAGTCACAGTGGATCAGTTATCCTTCTGCACCCCTGAGTATACCATGTTACCAAGTAGCACTGTACCCCTAATAGAAGGCTTTCCTGACTCTTACATCAGTATTGGTACCAGTCTTCTGAAGGCATCTTCCCTACTGGGTTGTTTTCCTCTACCGCTGCCAGACATCCCAAATATGGTTGCAATGATATCCACCACTTCGGATGGCTCTATTGATTGATGGATCCTCCTGGCACCTTCAAACATTGATTCCTACGGAGATCAGATGCCGCTCTCACCAGCCGAGTTGGCCTACCAAGCCATCCAAATTACATCTGAACCCTCTACGGCTATGGTTTCAACCAAAGGTACAAACCTCCCACTCATCACAGTTCTGTCTAAGGATCTCCTCAATGAAGTCTTGCCTACAGACGAAGCTATTCGAGAGATCATGTCTCTAGGAGAACGACCTTGGGGAGAGTTTCACCATCGTGCTTCGATGATCAACTTGGACGTGATAAATACTAAAATCCCATCCTTTGACCCACCTGAGATGCTTCCCTTCGCTTACACGACTGTTCAAACTATCGATTCAGAAGGGAACATGGGTAATCTTTCTAAGACAATGCTCAACGATATCTTGGTCAAAACAAGTATCGTGGAAAATATTCAGATTGGAGAAGATTGCAATCCTGAGGAAATTGCACGCTTCGCATCCCTTTTTAAGGAATTTCGTGATGTGTTTGCTTGGTCTTATGACGAAATGCCCGGCATAGATCCATATATAGTCGAGCATGAAATCAAGATTTATGACAATGCCGAACCAATTCAGCAGTGACTCAGCCCTGTCCACCCATGCAAAGCGGCCGCCATCAAAATTGAGATAGAAAAACTTTTAAATGTTGGTTTCATCTATCCCGTTCCTTTGATAGAATGGGTTCCCAATCCGGTTCTCGTAGATAAAAAACAAGGCACCATCCGAGTTTGTGTTGACTATCGTGACCTGAACACTGCTTGTCCCAAAGACAATTATCCAACGTCGTTCATAGATCAGATTCTCGATGATTGTGCTAGATGCGAATATTTTTCCTTCATGGATGGATTCTCGGGCTATAACCAGATTGCGATTCAAAAAGAAGACCAACATAAAACTGCCTTTATTTGTCCTTGGGGCACATTTGCATATCGTAAACTCCCATTCGGTCTGAAGAATGCTGGAGCAACTTTTCAGCGAGCTATGGACTACACTTTCCATGACATTTGACATATTGTATAGGCTTACTTGGATGACCTTCCAGCCCATTCCAAGAAATGACCTGATCATCTTGCTCATCTGAAAGAAGTTTTTGCTGGGTGTAGATTCTACCATATATGTTTGAATCCTCATAAGTGCATATTCATGGTCAAGTCTAGGCGTTTGTTAGGTTTCATTGTCTCCAAGCATGAGATTAGGGTTGATCCCAATAAGGTTAAAGAAATTTTTGAATTGTCGGCACCACAATCCATCCTCCAACTCCAACGTTTGTAAGGGAAGGCAAACTTTTTACGTCGATTCATTGTTAACTATGCCGAGATGACGAAAGGATTTATGCGATTATTAAAGAAGGGAACACTATATTTGTGGGATGACCAAGCTCAACGGTCACTTGATGCTTTAAAACATGCACTTGTTTCAACCCCACTCCTTAGTGCCCCTGACTACTCACGCGACTTTCTCCTCTACCTGGCAACCTCACCATCCTCACTTGGAATGGTTCTGGTTCAAGTTCACAGTGACGACAGTGAACATGTGATATAATACTTGTCAAAAGGTCTAATTGGACCTGAACTACGTTATTCACATGTGGAGAAACTCTCTCTGGTGGTATTTTTTTCCGTCACCCGACTCCGACACTATATATTGCTATAGGGTAAAATGCTTGGGTTGTTGGTTCTCGAATATCCCTCTTAGGGCTTTCTGGTTCCCGAGGCAGACAGTAAGATTAGTTGTATAGTTCACAAAGAAGATACATACATGTTCATATCAACTTAAAAAACTTGATGGAATAGGATGGAAGATTACCTCTTTAACGATCTTGAAGTCTTTTGGAGAGTGCTAAGAAGCAAAGCAGGGACCCTCCTTCACCAGCTCCAAATCTCGACCCCATGATCAATCAAAGCACCCCTGTAATCTCTACCACAACATACATTTCTTATCAATTAATTTAATATAGGATAAACATTTAAAATATGCTCATCTAAGCCATTCATATCATGCTATATAAGTAATTGAATAACAATAAAAATATCAACGCATAGAATGGAAAAAACAGACGCAGTTCTATTGATTTATAAAAAAGGAGGATTACAAACATCGGTTGTAACAAGCCCTCCTCAGACTTCCAATCTCTCTATATCTCAATGTCGTGATGTCTTGATCAACAAGTTCTCAATGAACCTCTTTGACTTTTGACCGTCACACTACAACAATAATGCTCTGCTTCACAAGTATTCAAAACTTTGACAATCCTTTGACCTTGAACTAAGAGCCTACAGCTCCATTTTATAGGATACGGTGAGAGAAATCATTGCCTTTCTCCTTCCACCAGTTCTAAATAGAAAAAACCAAGATGTTTCCTCAACTTCCCATGCTTTTTCCTTCCTTGAGTGTTCATTTGTTTTTGGCAAGGCCCAATAAGAGACTAGTGCTTTGCAGTTTCTATTTTGTACTGACTCTCTTATGAGAAAAAGTTGGAATTTCAAATCATTCTCCGTGGGTTTTTCCTGTTTCAAACTCAAAACATGGGTAACACTGCCCTCTAGTCTAAACAGAGCGTTGCCCTAGCCACTAACGCGGCCTTTTCATTGATTAGGTGCGTTATAACACTCTTTTGCTGTTATAGGGGTGCGTTACCTTGGCAAAAGTAGGTTTAGTTTAGGTATTTGTATTCCTTCAATATTTATCTTCTCCTCTGAGCTGATGAGGAGGTTTTTTGACCTGTAACACTCATCGAATGTATAACCACTAGGAATGGAAGTAGAAACCATAGGTGTACTACAAGAAGGTGGGATTTCCACAACGCGAGGTTGTGATGCACTCACGACGGGCCTAACAGGTATCGTGGGATTGATAAAGATACACCTATGGACAATAGAAGGCCCCGATGATGATGGAGTCATACTAAAAACCAGTGCAGATGAAGCCACAAAGACAGTGGGTCGGACATGAATATAGGTTACAATCTTTGATGTCATAGAAGTCGAGGGTGACGCCCTCGCTACTGATAAAACTGAGCTCGTGGAGGGAGTTGACGTATTGGAACATATTGGATTTTGATACAACGATGCAATGCCAGAAATAATTTGACCCAAAGTTCATTAACCACACGGGAGAGACACCGGTTGTGAAGAAGGTTAACTTGACACATAAGGAAAGTCCTCCAGAGGGAGCTAATGATATTCTGTAGAAACATAAAGCTCTTCACTACTAATGAGACTCGACGAATCCATGTCGGATGAAGCCACTTGATCATCGAAAAGACGACGAGCGGTAGCAAGTAAAGTAGTAGCTAATAAATATGGTTCCAAATTAAGAGGAGGGAATTCTTCCTCGTTCCAAAAACCAGACCAAGCGTCTTGAGGTTGCCAATTGATATCAAATGGCTCTTTAAGAGGAGATCGGGTAGTGAGAGGTAAGATACTCGGAAGGATAGACTGCCAGAAATTAACAAGCTTAGTGGGTTGAGATGATTCTGAAGAAACTTTAGGATAAGGATCACCACTAGGGGGTAATGAAGAGGACGATGAAATTGGTGGTTCCGCCACCGTGAATATGTTTCAAAACAAAAAGGAAACGAGATAGCCTATTTGAGGCTTCAATTTCAAACACTAAGGAACTACTAAAAACAAGCCAAGATAATATCTTTAACGGACATGTGATCGTAGGTAATTGATTTTATGACATTGAAATGAAACTCTATTGTTTCATGTTTTAAGAGTCGAGAAACAGGAAAAAGATGACTCTAGTCACTTTCAAATTGAACGAGGGTGAAAGGACAAGTGCTTGATGATCTTTTTGATTTTAGAGAGTCATGAAAAGACCAAAATGACTACTCAGGTAATCTAAGCAAGAGGGTGTACCAAGTTTCTGTGAATTGAAATATACACCTTGGTGATCAAATGAAAGAGAAATAACCAAGGACTTGACGTACATGCAGGTAGTCTCCCCGAATGATGTTGTCGGTGTATCACGGTTATAGGGCGGTAGACTCGAATTCCTATGGATAAAGGATTGAAACCGATGAGGGTCTCCCTTTATATACATGATGGTACGGGGAGCACAAGTTCATGCTACCGTTGTCTAATGCTGGATGGCAAATGAAAACTACTAGGTTTAACGATGCCGAAACACGTCACTAGCCTAGACCTCTAAAATATGTGTGTTAGGTTTCAATGCTTCCTTAGGTTGATTGAATTCATTTTAAGGTTGACCTTGAATTAATTTTGCGATTTCAAGGCCTTACTGAATGTGATCTCGAATTCTTGATGCAAACTATATGCAAAAGAAAATATTTTCCATTCAATGAATGCTAGCTAAGAGAAGGATATGAATTTATAACAATGAAGCAATCAATTGAATCATAAGAAGAATTTCACTAATGCATCTAATACAATCAAATCAGAAAACGAAAAAAACATCTTTCCTGGTTCACTAATAGCTACTAATGAAAAATAACATTTTCATTTTCAATTTAAGCGAAAGAATGAAAATTTGTTTTTAGATGAATAAGAAGCACAATGCACTGTTACACTAAAAAGAAAAATAAACACTGGTTTTGAGCACTTAGAATGTAATGATCTAAGAAAAAGAGACCAATGCAATAAAAACATAGAGCGCACTCAAAATAGGGATGCAATATTCCAAGCAAACAAAGGGCTTTCGAACCGATTCAACGAGCAATGTCATATATGCTCAAAGTGAAAAATGGAGAGCTAAACGAAAACAAAGGTGATCATTCAACAAAACGAAGACACGAAGAACTGAAAGAAAGAATAAAACAATCAGTCAGCGGATTGAAATGACAAAGATCAATGTGACCCGAATTCAACTCAGAAGGCTCAGTGAGGAGAGGGCCAAGCAAACAACATAAGGCACCTAGAAACCCTAGGGCACCTAACTCCACTGATAAGATGATGGACAAAGAGCTGAGAAAACTGAGACTGCAGAGTCAAAAAAATCACAATAGACCAATTGCAAGGTAACAGTCCAATACAGAGGTAATAAACACTGAAAAAACTCATAAAATAGGCTAAAATTCAATCCTATAGGATTCAGGGCGACTATTTAGCTGTAATCCATGCTAAACAGGGGTTGGCGCACCTATGACAAGGGAAACATGCGCCATTCGGCACAACTGTTCAAATAAAATCAATGCCTAACTAGAAACCTATGGGAAAAAATAAAAACCACTGAGTAGAGGTCAGACTTGACACTATGGGATTGAACAGAAAGGATGAAAACAGTTAGGTAGGTCAAACAAAGTAGAAAAACGATGAAACAACCAAATTTGACTCGACAAGAAAAATGCTAGACGAACAACGAGAGATGACCAACACATTAATCCCAAGAGGAGTTGCCAACTTTTTGTGCAGGTAAATCCCCTCTACAGATAGAGGTGATCCCTCTAGCCCTATGGTGGGTCTAGCAGCAAGAGGAAATGCTAATGTGTCATTTCCTAGTTTATGAAAGAAACTGAGTTGAGATAGATGTCCTACCTTTGTTCCAACACAGTTGTCATAGCTGTGGCAGCAGTCTCCTGATCTTCGTCATTACATGTTATGGTTCTTCAGCGGTGGTACAAAGGTGCCTACACAAGGATCAAATAATGATAGAAGCATATGAAACAATAATTGCATTCATAACTATTTAATTGGTCAAGGAGAACTAAACGTATTACACGAGATTAAACATATCAAACACAAAACGAGAACCAAAACATCAATCATGTATTAATAAGAAGAGAGAAAGAGTTTACAACCAAAAGAGCCTTGACGTTGCAACCTCCTTCAATGGGTCCAGTCAAAATGCATCTCAAGCATTCGTTGGGGAATTTGACTTGGAGAGGCAATGAGCCTAGAATCTCTCTCAACAATGGGTCTCTCTCTGCTCTATCTCACACCAGCTATATTCATCTATTCAACCATTTCAGCTAGTTGCAACTATGTGAGAGAGATGTATTTATAGGAGAGGAGGAGGAGTTTGGGATCCCTCATATGGTGGAAGGGAGGCCTTATCCTTTGGGAGGTTTATCAAATGTAGGAAACAAGAATCCAAAGGAAGGTGTTCGACATTATTCAGTCGAAAAAACCATGCCGAATCTTCTCACGAAGTGGTTGGGAATGGAAAATTCGCTTCTATTTTAAAAAACTTTCCAAAAATAGCTCGACATGGGCAATCCATTGAGACAGAGCACCAATGGGCACGAGGCCCAGTGCTAATTTCTCTATGAGCGTGAGGCCATAATTGCCTGGTAGCGCTGACCCAAAATCATATGTTTTTGAGAGACTGCTCCAGGAAAAGTCAACAGAGGAATTTTTCTTCTCATGGCAAGGGATGCAATGACACTTTTTGCAAGGCATGACAATACACAAAAGTCACGGAAATGGTCCTCCAATGTTCGGGATGGGGATTGTAGGGATGGTGACAAAATGTTGTGTAACAACTTTTTTCTTAGATTAAGATTCAAGTTCCCTTTGATCTGGCTACCAATTGAGGATTATTAGAGTAATTATGAATTGAAAAAGTATGAATCAGAATCCTGGATACATCAACTGATGGCTAATCAAGGGAATAGGTCTACATATGAAGATACGGTTAGATGTTATGATCTCACTGACCTGCACCGGAGATATTCCCATGAGAAATGAGATTTTGCATGAGGACATGCAAGTGCTTCAGTTGGGGGTAGATGTTGGGTGCTAGTTTTGCACTTATTTACTACTTTCATTTCCCCTATTTTACTTCATGACTATAACAATTGGGACTATTTTTGCCTCTTTTTCCTACCATTCTATCTTAACTTGTGTTGTTTCACCTTATTTTCATTACTCTGCCATTTCATCAATTATTATGATGTATCGTGCTTCTTTTTTATGACTAATTGAGGATGAACGTTTGGAGAAGAACTATGGTCTTTTGTTGGTTTTCCAGATTTAATTTGTAGCATAAAAGACCTCGAGCAAGAGGCATACAGGAGTAGTTAAAGGTGTGTTGTTACAGCAAGCCTTTACACCATGACGCTGTTACACAATGTTGTTACAGACCTGCTAATGAACTGCTATTACAGTTGTACTGCTGACTGAATCTCATTAATTCCTGATGTTGACCTGTCCTCTAGTTGTTGTGCTACAACTGTGATTTATCTTGATAGCTATAGAAGTTATTAAGTATTGTATTTTTGGATAACAACCTCTAGGCAGTTTTTGATTGTAATCTATAATTTTCCAGTTGTACTTTTATTAAGAAGTGGTTGTAACCACATGTATTCTATTTTGATCAGCATGAGAGTCATAAGATTCTCATGGCTGATCCATCCCTTGTTTTCCTAAGATATAAACACTATATAGTTCCTGTCCCTTGAGCTCAAAAGGTTTGTACAGAAAGCCATTAATTTGGCTCTATAATTTTGCTCATATTAGTACAAATTATCCTGTTGTTGCTGTTACATGCGTCGTCTGATTTAGTTCTGTTAAATTTCTTTCTTTACCCGCGCCCTGCTAGGGAGGAAGGGCCCTCCTCTTTAGCAGGGATTTCAGTTGTTAAGGTAGCTATGTATACATGTTTCTATTTTTTGTTTATTTATCAGTGGAAGTGTTGTTGCTTATGTTTTAGCTGTAAATAGATTTGCTTCAATTCCAATGTTTTATATGTTGTTACACATATGAGATCAAAGATACCAGTTGGGTAACTGTTGTGTGGCGCACTAGGACAGACTAATTGAGGTGTGATTACAATCTTGTAGATCATTTTATTTATACATGAGTGATTTCTTTCCAGTATTTAATTTAGCAACCATTTCCTTTATTTGAATTTTCTTCTGGTTTGATGTATCGACACAAACAATGTAGCTGTCATTGAAATAAAAGACGTCCCTGGATTGATAATTTATGTGTACTATTTTAGTCATTTAATAGTGATTAATACAACCCAAAAATACCTTCAAGGTATTTGTCTAGGATGAACAACTAACAATGTCGCTGAATACAATGTCGTCATTGAACTCTTGACCAAAACCATTGCTCTCGACATTCATGAATTAATTGTGAACCTAGATTCTCGGCTTATTGTTCTTAAGCTCAATGTGAATTATTCTATTAGAAACCCTCAAATTTTAACGTTGTACTTGCATGTTTTTTTATTAGAAAGGAATTTTTATTATCTCGCATATCAGCATATTCCTAGAAGAATGAATGTGTTAACTGACATAGTAGCCAATATTGTATTAGATAGACATTTGCGGAGTTTGTAACATCATCACATAGTAAGATTTAGACAGGAAAATAAGCATATATATATATATATATATATATATATATATATATATATATATATATATCGATTTTTTGCATCCACGTCATCATAAGTTAAAAAAATATGTGTGTTTTGGTTACATCCTGAGACATCATGTCTCTAAAAAATATGCAGAAAAAAATCCCATGCATCTAATCGACATGGTGCTTGTGATAGCATGTCACTGCACACACAACTTACCTCAGTAAATGGTGGATGCGGTTAGACACCCCCACAGTGTGCCTCTAATATGCATGAGGAACATCCTTGAATCTCGTATAATCTGGGATCCTGCTTGTGAGTCCCTCCAAATTGCGCACGATTTCTTCTTCCTCGCTTCCCTCACCTTGAGGGGCCACCTTGAAATCATGTGGGATACTTTATGCTATAGGGGACATCCCTGCAGGTCTCTTTGGGCCAACATCTGCAACACATGGATAAACATCAGAATACATATATATAAAAAAATCATAGTACTCATCAAAATCAAAAAATGCCTTTTCACCTAAAGCTTCGTCCCAGTCCTCTCCCTCCTAGAGTGGAAGATTTGGATCACCCATGAAATTAGTGTCGATGTACGGCCAATCCTCTACATCAAATCTGCCGTCAACGGAGCCAATCAAATAATTCTGGCTTCTATGACATTTTTTTGTCGCTTCCTGATCTAGGCATCAAATCTGCCCAACGGACCATCCATGGCTCTCGTGTTGGCGGTGCAAGTACTATTACCTCCTCGCGTTGAAATATCGGCAGTCGTTCATGGATGAACGGTATTAATATGGACCCGTATCTAAATTGTTTCAACTTTTTGTTCTTGCACTTTGTTAGTTGATGCTTTAGGTTGATTGTTACGACTTCTGCCCAGTTGAAAATGGTTGGAGTCATACAATCCATGGCAAGCTAAAGTTGTGTCTTTGTAGCTTCGTGAGGGACCTGAGATCCAAAAGCTCGTGTTATAGAGTGCAACACTACCCTTAGTGCCAAATCAGGTATTTTCTGAATATCCTCTTTCCCGCTCTTTGATCCTTTTTTTTCCCCTAGGAAAACTCTATCCATTAGCATGCCCATGCTCTCTCCCATGGGTCGGGTACTTGTCAGGATTGGTTTTGCTCCCCTCCATGAAAATCCAATGATGAAATATATGTCAAAGACTTCGATATCCAACTCTTGGTCATGAATAAAAAATTTCTCTTAATCAGTGTCCCACACACTAATAAGATACTATAGTAATTCCTGTTGAGCTCGTAGACACGATGTTAGGAAGAATTTCAAGAGCCCACAGTCTCTCAGGGCATCCATGCATCTGTCATTTCTCATGGCTTGTTCAACTGTTTTGTAGCTACTTTCACAGTTGCTTCGCCCACCACCAAGCCCCTGACACAATGAGGTTGGACCAGGTGTTATTCTCCCTTATAGCTACGATTAACAAAGTGACCTTACGTAAGTGAAATCTCCTTAGGCAGTGGCAGAAGTTCATGGCATTGGATGCATACCAGGCAAGGGATGCATGCCATGTTATTTTCTATTCTTTATCAATATAAAGAAATTAAAGGTTCTAAGTAAGCACCCACTCAATCCCTTCAAATCATCTCCGGGGTCTACACCCCAAGTTTCGAACACACTATGTAGGCCTTTATTTAAACATACTATATGTAGTCCTCTTCCCTGTGTTATCGTACTTTCCACTCGATAACCATTTTGGCTTTTAATTACCTGCAAAACCATCATTGGGACTTCCATTAGTCAAAAAATTAACTTTTGAACCATTAAATTGAGCTATTTGGGACAATTTTCATGCAAATTTGGTTGCGGCCATTGGTACGACTGTTTGTAAAACAACAACGCTGATTGGCGCTTCCCCTTTAGAATTTTAGGTGGGTTGGCACGACTCCATGCTTGGAACCCACACCGACAGCTGTGACCAATCCATGGTAAAATTTCCCCAAAAATGCATCAAAATTACAATGCAAGAAATGAAATATAGCTCAAAATGCAGGAAAAGATGAGAGCTCTTACCTGGAGAAAGAAAATTTGCAAGTGGCCTCCTTGATTGCTTGTTGTCAACTCCACAAGATCGAAATTAAAAAAGGTAAAATGATCACAAGACAATGGAAAGGTGAAAAGTAATTTTGTTTTACTATTTATGTCATTTTATAACCTTTTCAAAACCATAATTAGGTTTTAAGATTATTTTTTCGATTAATTTAATATTTTATCTCGAAAAATGGGTTTTATGTTTGTTTCTTGTGCAGCAACAGGTCCTGAACATGATGATGATGAAGCAACGAGTTGTATTTTATTACTTTTTCAGACTCGGTAAAAACACGAAAAATTCACCCCCTAGAGTCATCTTTCAACTCTTTTTTGACTCCCAAAAATTGAAAAGATCACCGAGACTCTTGTCGTTTTGAACTCCTTAAAGAATGTGAAACGTCATCTGCCCAGTATATGTTTCCCCCTTTTTTGGGCTGGGACTGATTATTTATGAAAAAGGAATACCTTAGTCGAACATGGCTAAGAGGTTCTCTCATAAATTGTTTTCTACCTTTTCGGATCTGTGAAACTATTTATGAAAAGGGACCTTCTGGAGTTTTATTTTCTACTTCTTTTCAAAATCTATAAACATAAAAATATGTCTAGTTCTTCCTTTATCAAACTCGTTAAAACCTAATGACATCGGAAATCGTCACCATGACGTTATCGAGTTCCTCCTTCCTAGGGCTCATAAAATGTACTAGGATGGATTTATCCAAAGGAAAAACTTACATGGCAAGCATATGCTATCCCCTTCAAGCTTGTTTCCAAAAATAATTGGGGTACTCGCCAGAAATTGTGGGGGGAAATGGAACTAGTTCTCAGTCGTGTCGGTAGTATGTCGTTGTTGTAGAGGTAAATCCCCTCTGCGAACAGAGGCAATCCCTACTAGCCCAGATCGGGTCTAGCAACAATCGTATCATGCTAAGGCGCAAGTTCCTAATTGCAATAGACCAAATTGTGAAGAAGGCCTACCTTAAGTCCAACATTGTTGTTCGTAGAGAAGATAGCGCTCCCGTTTCCTTGCTCCGGCAGATCACAATTCTCCCGCTTGTCGCGTTCAAACACCTGCACATACAAGAAATACAATGAACACAAGCGTAAAAACCAATATATGAAATTATGTACCAGTCAGAGAAGACACAACTCATGATCATAATTAACAATACGATTGGAACCATAACCAAAGTCGCTTATCATTAATTAATACAAAGAAAGATGCAACCTAGCTCTGACGCTGAATCTTCCTTCGGCGGGTCGACAGCAGAATATGTCTCGGTAAAGCTCGCTGAGAATGGGACAAGCCTCTCTCTTCGGTTGTATTGAAAATAATCTCCTTGCTACTAATTTGGCTCTATGAGGACTAAAAAGGCTCTTGCAACATTCTTTAGGCTATGAAGGCTCTTGGAGACTCAACCATTCAGCCCCTTCATCAATGGAAGATGGCTATATTTATAGAGGAGAGGAGGAGGTTGGGATCCCTACAATAGTGGAAGGGAGGCCTTATCCCTTGGGAGCTTCCCCATAAGGTGGAAACAAGAGGCCAAAGGAGGAAGGCCATGGTTATTTAGTTGAAACCACTCCTCATGACTCATCCACGAAGTTGTTGTAATCGAAACTTCGCCTCTTTTTTTAAAAAACTTTCCATAAGAATATTGGCACAGGTGCTTAACTGGGATAGAGCACCAACTGGCGCGAGCTCATTGTTAATTTTCCTCATTGGCACGAGGACATAACGGGCTACCAACGCCAAGGCAAAAATAGGTGTTTTTAGGGGTCTGCTCAGGAAATGATCAACAAAAGGAATGTTGTCCTCATGGAAAGGGATGCAATGATGGTATTTGCAAGGCATGAAACTGCTTATTCATCATAGAAATGACCCTCCAATGGGCGAGATGGGAATTGCAGGGACGGTGAAAAATTATTGTGTAACAGATGCCCCATAAAGCATGAGGCCCGAGAGAGAGAGAGGGGTGAAATGATTTACGATATCGTGTCCAAATGAAAACACTGTCGTCGAAAAACCTGCGTAGACAAGTACAACTGATATCTCAAATACATGATATATGTGGTATGGGCGCAGCCATCCGTAACAGAGTATACAATAATCCAGATCCAAGGCATGGATGCAGCCATCCAATGAGGATCTATAAATAGACTCAGGTATGGTCACAACCATCCAATGAATGAGTCATGTAACCCATCATAATAATCCACATAATCGCAGCCTGGATTATAACAGAAAAAATCCAGGGTCTTGCGCTCCATCTCGACCCGAACAAAGTACAAGTTCAAGCATGCGAATAAGTGAGCTGAAGTCGAACATGCAAGAATATCATTTGATTACCAGCCAATGATGAAAGTTGTTAACATACGCGAGAGGTACCACCAATAGTGACAATGGACCTCAAGGTACTACAGGTACAATCTACGACATGTGAATCAATGAGCTGGCATCGAACACCCATAGAATCACTCGATCGGAGGCCAATGATGAAAACCTCACGTCGAACGCGAAGAACCTACCATTGAGGCATGCAGGCTCCAAGGCACTAGAAGAGAGTCTCTAGATCAGCTTCCTGGATAATGAGTTGAAGTCGACAGGAAGTGATCTTGATCGAAGGTGGGCCATAGTGTTTCCCACATCATTGACACGAGACAGAGGAACATAATGTCTTTGTGGATCAGGATCAGATGAGAATCAGAGGAAGGTTGAAACTTTGTAGAGGTCAACTTCTCTTGAACATATCGGCGGCACAACAGTGGATTTGGAAGTATTTGACATCAAAAGATCAAGGGTCATGATGACAAGGAAAAGAGCAGTTGAGAGGTCAAAAGAGATTACCCAAACCCATGGAGGAAAACAGATAACGAGGTGAGATGTCCCCAACCCGACATGAATGTAGACAAGTGCCATGTTCAAGAGTGACATACTACCGACACGACGATGATACTGGTTCCATTTTCCCCACCATTTCTGGTGAGTACCCCAATTATTTTTGAAGGCAAGCTTGAAGGGGATAACATATGCTTGTAATATAAATTCGTCCTTCGGACGAATCCGTCCTAGTACATTTAACGAGCCCTAGGAAGTAGAAACTCGAATATCGTCATTACGACTGAATCCGATGTCATCAGGGTTTAACGAGTCTGACAAAGGAAGAACTCGGCATCTTTTCATGTTTAGAGAGTTTGAAAAGACAGCAAAAAAGTAAACTCCAGCAGTCCCTTTTCGTAAATATTTCCTCAGATCCGAAAAGGTAGAAAACAATGTCTGAGAAAACCTTCTAGTTGCGATAGGCTAGGGTATTCCTTTTTCGTAAATAATCTGTCCCAACCTGAAAAAGGGGTAAACGTATACTGGGTAGATGTCATTTCGCAGCCACTTTAACGAGATCGAAACGACAAGGGACTCGGCAATCTTTTCATGTTTAGAGAGTCAGAAAAGAGTTGAAAGATGAATCCTCCTGGAGGAACGAGTGGTATAAAGGGTAGCAACTGGTTCTGGTAATGGTGGAACTACTCTGAAAAAAATAAAGGTCAAGAGGTTGGCTAACAAGACCACTCATCACAACGGTTCCTCAGGAACGGGTAACACAACCAAGTGAAGGCATATGATCGGCCAAGCAGATAATGACGATGGAGTGAGAAAACTAAGGGTCATCTGGCAAAAAGGCTGATAAAATGACAATCACAAGAGGTAAAATGGGAAAGGTTTCATTTTTACACAAGCTTGAAATCGAAAAAATCTGCTTGAAATTGGTTTCATTTTTACACAAGCTTGAAACAAAGATAAACTATGCTTGAAACCGGTTTCATTTTTACACAAGCTTGAAACAAAAACAAACTATGCTTGAAATGTTTAAGCATGCCCCCAATGAACCGAGATGGTCTTCCCCTGGTGTTACAGAAGAAGAAGGAGCATCTTCCATGACCTCCATCACAGAGTCAAGAAGGGTATCCTCTGGGACCTCCATCACGGGAGGTGGAGGAGAAATTTCTTGAGGGATAGGGACAGGAGAATCTTTCTCCAAGTCTGAAGAATCTGAAGAAACAATAAGAACATGAGGGGTGTGAGATCCACTCTCAATGGAAAAGACCTGGTGCACTGTAGACGGGGCCAGCTCAACCGATCCCATGACCAATGGTTGGTTAGGGGTGGATTCATGATTTTGAATTTCCGGGGGAGTGGGATCGACCAAGGATGACTCTTGACCAATAATAGGATCAGCTGGTGGAGGTCTCAAAGAAATCTGTTTGTAAGTAGCCGGGAGGCACGGCGTAGAAACATTCGGGTTGTCGAATACTTGCTTGGCTTCATCCATATATGGACAAAGGTGAATGGGATGATGCCCTTCACACAACTTATAGGGATTGGTAATCTTACCCTATTTCTTATGATTCTTACCAGCACTGGCTGAAGACATGCCCCCAACCTGACTCCCAGAAGCCAAATGCAAGGATGGACGACCGTTGGACCATGCTTCAAGCACCTTGGGAATACCAGGGCAATCTCGAAGAAGATGGTTCCCTGTGCACAACATGCAGGGGAACTTGACTTTCTGCGGAGGGTTGGGAGGTTCATCGAGAGGAGATGTTTCAGAAGCAGTAGCTTCAACTTTAGCCTCTCTCTTATTGGACTTCTTATTCTTCTTCTTAGCCACCTGGTTACTCGAATCCAGACTTTCACCAGGTGAAGTATAAGAGGAGGACACAGAAACAGGTGAAGAAGGGGAGAGGTTTGCCTTCGAATCAACATGACGTTGCTTGAGCGGAGGAACTGATTGAATAGTAGCTGAGACATTTGGGACCACATAGGTTGAAAACAACCAAACAGGCAACCCAGCAGTTAATCGAGGAAGGGACAACGTTGCCATATAAGGAGCACCAACATCTCCAAAAGGAGGAAAATGACCAGGATTCCCATCGGAGGGGATTCCTTGGCTGGTGAGCTCTGGAAAAGTTGCCATTAGAAACAACTCAGCACAACACCCCAAAAAAACTAACTTTAACTGGGAATATTTCGTTGGCAATTAATTTTAAAACATTGAAATAAAACTCTACCATTTCATATTTTAAGAGTCAAGAAACAAGAAAAAGGTGACTCTATTGCTTTTAGATTGGAAACAAGCGTGAAAGGACAAGCGCTTGATGATCTTTTAAAATTTAAAGAGTCAGAAAAGATAAAAATGACTACTCTGGAAATCTAGGCAAAGGGTGTACCAGATATCCGTGAACTGCAATATACACCTTGGCTTCAAAATGAAAGAGAAATTAACCAAGGACTTAACATACGTGCAGGCAATCTCCCCAAATGCTGTGTTTGGTGTATCACGGTATAGGGCGGCAGACTCATCTTCCTATGGATAAAGGATAGAAACCTAGTGGGGTCTCCCTTTATATACGCGATGGTACGGGGAGTACAAGTCCGTACTAGTGCTGTCTAAAGCCAAGAGGCGAACGACAGCTACTAGGTTTAACGATGCTGGAACACGTCTCTAGCCTAGACCTCTAAATCTTTCGTTAATGTTTCAATGCTGACTTAGTGTAAATTGAATAAATTTTAATGTTAATATTCAATTATGTTTCAATTTTCAGGCCCTAGCGAGTGTTATGTCTCAAAATCTCCTAAATGCACACTACATGCCACGGTATATCATTTCATTTGATGAAAGCTAATTACGAGAGAGTTAAGAGCTTTTCACATAATAAAAAAATGACCAGACAACAACCAGTGACGTCTCTAATGCAGCTAATGGAAACCAAAATCTTTTCTTTCAGAGTTACTAATCACTAATAACACATAAAATATTCAATTTGCATTAACTAATCAAGAACAAAAGAGATTTTTTTTGTATTTTCAATGTTTAAGAGCAAAGTGCACTAAACAAAATGAAAACTAATGAAACAAGCAATTTGAGAAGCGATAACAAAGGAGTAAAAACAATCAAAATTCACTCAATGCAAGCACACAATCAGAGCTCAAATTGACAAAACAATCCCTCAAAATCAAGAGAATCCCAAAGACTCAAATGAACCATGTAATCTAGGCCCAAAATGAGAGAAGGCGGAATTCGAATGAGGAAGAAACCAATCACTCAAACAACACAACAAAACGATAGACAACCACCAAACAAATGCAGAGAAGCAATCACAAAGTTAACTGAACAGACAGAAACCAAAAATCCCCACAGGAGGCTCGACACACTATAGCACCTAGATGCCCTAGGGCTATAATGTGAAATTGATAGAAGAGGGCAAACAACCAAAGGATGAAAGCCACAGTCAGTCAAACAAGGCTCCAGAACACTTAGGCAGTCGTAAAAATGAAACCAAAATCACAGATCAAGCCTAGAAATCTCAAAACAGAGAAAACCCTAGCACCTTACAGAATTGGCGCGACTGTCACGATGAATCTAGCGCCAGAACATGATTGGTGTGGGTAGTAAACTGGCAACAAGCGCCAATTGGTGCGACTGTCATGCTAATAAGTGCGCCAGTCGAGTTTACTATGTAAAAATAAAGAAAAGAGAAATCCAAGAAACAGACCAGTGATGGTGAAGCTTAAAAAAATCCAAACACACGAAAAGAGCCAGCCAAAAGAGCTGATCAAGTAAGCAAAGTCAAGAATCGACCGAAAAGACAAGAAAATACTCCAAATGTTTAGTTCATAAACTAGGCCGGAGATTGACTGAAGAAGCATTCATATACTTTCGCTAATGCAAAGCAAGAGCGTTTCGAAGGCTATCTAGCTAACTTCAGGCTCCGTCTGTAGTTTATAAAAAAAACACCAAACTTTTATCTCCCCAGTGGAGTCGCCAATTTTTTGTAGAGGTAAATTCCCTCTGCAGACAGAGGTGATCCCTACTAGCCCAGATCAGGTCTAGCAACAATCTTATCATGCTAAGGCGCAAGTTCCTAATTGCAATAGAACAAATTGCGAAGAAGGCCTACCTTAAGTCCAACGCTGTTGTTCGTAGAGAAGATAGCGCTCCCATTTCCTTGCTCCAGCAGATCACAATTCTCCCGCTTGTCACAATCAAACACCTGCACATACAAGAAATATGAAGAACACAAGCGTAAAACCCAATATATGCAATTATGTATCAGTCATAGAAGACACAACTCATGATCATAATGTACAATACGAGTGGAACATAACCAAAGTCGCTTATCATTAATTAATACAAAGAAAGATACAACCTGGCTCTGACTCTGATCGACAGCGGAATACGTCTCGGTAAAGCTTGTCGAGAATGGGACAAGCCTCTCTCTTCAGTTGTCTTTACAATAATCTCCTTGCTACTAATTTGGCTCTATGAGGACTAACAAGGCTCTTGCAGCATTCTTTAGGCTATGAAGGCTCTTGGAGACTCAACCATTCAGCCCCTTCATCAATGGAAGATGGCTATATTTATAGAGGAGAGGAGGAGGTTGGGATCCCTACAATAGTGGAAGGGAGGCCTTATCCCTTGGGAGGTTCCCCATAAGGTGGAAACAAGAGGCCAAAGGAGGAAGGACGTGGTTATTCAGTCGAAACCACTCCTCATGACTCATCCATGAAGTTGTTGTAATCGAAACTTCGCCTCTTTTTTTAAAAAACTTTCCATAAGCAGATTGGCGCGGGTGCTTAACTGGGACAGAGCGCCAACTAGCACGAGCTCAGTGTTAATTTTCCTCATTGGCGTGAGGACATAACGGGCTACCAGCGCTAATGCAAAAACAAGTGTTTTTAGGGGTCTGCTCAGGAAATGATCAACAGAAGGAATTTTGTCCTCATGGAAATGGATGCAATGATGGTATTTGCAAGGCATGACACTACTTATTCATCATAGAAACGACCCTCCAATGGGCGAGATGGGAATTGCAGGGAAGGTGGAAAATTACTGTGTAACAGTCGTTCTTGAACATGACACTTGTCTGCAGTTCATGTCGGGTTGGGGACATCCCACATTCATCATTTTGCCTCCATGGGATTGTGTTATCTATTTTGACCTCTCATCTGCTCTTTGCCACATCATCATGGCCTCAGATCCCTTGATGACAAATTCTGCCAAATTTTGGAGTCGGGTCGCTGATATGTTCAAGAGAAGTTCCTTCTGTAGTTTTCAACCCCTGATCCTTTGAACAGTCTTGATTCACTATCATCTTATTCATCTGTCTCATGTCAATGATGTGGGAAACATTATGGCCCTCCTTCAACTGGTCACTTCCTTTCGACTTTAGCTCATTATCTAGGAATTCAACCTAGAGACTCCTTTCTGGTACCTTAGAGCTTTCATGCCTCAATGGAAATTTCTTTGCATTCGATGACAGGTTCTCATCATTGGCCTTCGATCGAGTGATCCCATGGATGTTCGACTTCATCTTATTTTTCACATTCCACGAATTGTACTGGTTGTACCTTGAGAACCATTGTCATTATTGGTGGACTCTCTCATGCCTGTTAACAACTTTCATCATTGGCTGGTAATTAGGTGACTTTATTACATGTTCGACTTTAGCTCATTTATTCACATGCTTGAATTTTTACTTGTTAGAGTTGAGATGGAGCGCAAGACCCTATATTTTTTCTGATAGAATCTAGGTTGCGGGACGATTTGGTTTATCATGACTATATGCATGACTATTCTAATTGGATGGTTGTGACCATACCTGAGTCTATTTGATGTTCCTTCTAATTGTATGGCTGCATCCATACCTCGGATCCTATTATTTTATGTACTCTATTATGGACGACTGTGCCCATACCACATGTTCATGTATCAGAGATATCAGTTGTATTTTTTCTTGCAGGTCTTCTGATGATAGAGTTTGGTTTGGGAATTTTCTCATAAAGCATTTCACCCCTCCCTCTCTCATGAACCTCATGCTTTAGGGGGCATTTGTTACACAGTATTTTTTTCACCGTCCCTACAATCCCTGTTATGCAGATAAATCCTTCCTGTAGACAAGAACGATCTCCCTAGTATCCTAAGGATATCTAGAAAGAAACAACCAAATGCAAACCATTTTCTCTAGATCATTTGTAATTAAAAATGATTAATAAAAAAGTATGAGGACATGCCCCTACCTGAAGTCCAATTCTTGCTGAAATCTTCTATCCAGTCACTCCAAAAGAGGTCACTTTAGCATGTGAAACCTGCGATCAAAGACAAATAAAAAGGATTAAAATCACCTGCAAGATATAATAATTGAGAAAACACTAATCTATCTCAGTTGTTATCACTCAAAAAATTCAAACATCATTTTTTCAAGGTCAAATAGGTTCATGAGTCAAAATAGGGTTGTAGGATTCATTTTAGGTTTGATCAAGGGAAGGTTTTAGTTTAAAGCTCATCCTAAAGTTCAAATAAAGCCTTCTTTAAAGTTCTTTCATGTCAAACATTCATCATTTTCCATTGGTATTTCATTTCCCAAATTTTTTGTGCCAAAACTTCCTAAAGCCAAGAATCCCTACTTTCGTGGCGCATCTAGTGTAAAAAAGGCAGAAAGCGCTACGAAACTACTGAAAGTTATGAAGCAAAAACTCTATTTTCTAGTTTTGAGAAGTCAACTTCAAAGGCAGTTTCTGAGAAAAAAAAAGGGTATTTTAAGAAACTGAGAGAGGTTATTTTAAAAAATATATCAAATAACAATAAAATTTCTCACTTTTCTCATAGGTGTTATCAGTTGGGAGATACAATGTTTTATTTGAAGCCCTATTTTCAGAAAACATAGTTTTCTTGTTTTACACATCTTTTTCAAAGGAATTTTATGGACATCAAGAGATGTTTTTTAAAAACCAAAGAGAGGTTTTTATTCAATAAATAATGGAATACAAAAACCTCCTTCAGTTTCTCAAAATATATCATGTATTATGATATATAGGCTCTGTCTCAAGACCTATCGTTCAGGAAAAAAACAGGAGAAATCTGCAAGAAGTTATGAAGGAGAAAGCTAAAATGAAGTTGGTTTATGGTTGATATGGTTTTTTAAATGATGAAGACAGGTATATTTTGAGTTTTTGGCATAAATACAGTTGACACTTTGAAATTTTTTGATAAAAATGCACACTCAGCAGTTTCGTAGCGCATTTAGTGAAAAAAGCAGAAAAGCGCTACGAAATTTCTATAGTAGCCTTTCTTGCCCTTTTTCATCAAATTTTTAAGGGTAAAAACATGATTCAAGAACTGTAAATGCTGAGGAGGATGTGTTTGAAGATAATTAAGTTATTTTTGGAGGAAAGAGGTCAATATTTTGAAGAAAAAAGGGGAAAAGAGTAGCGCTACGAAAGGCGCTTCGAAACTATGTTGTTTTCGTAGCGCAATCTATTACAGCCCATTTGAACACTTTGGAGATGGTTTTGGAATTTTGGAGCTTAAGGAGGAAATTTGGCACGTGTTAATTCAATTTATAATAGCTAAGGAGCTCGAAATAGTGAGTTCATGGTGGTCAGCAGGTTCTAAGAGTGCAAAGAACCCTATGCCTAGAAAACAGGGGACAGTTTCCTACTTTGATGGAGGTCAGCATTATGGTCATAAATATTTGAATTCTATCATCTAGATTCGACCATGTGTTAATGTAGTTGGAAAATGATGTAATTCAGTTTAGATAAGGTTGTTATGGATATAGATAAGGAGTTTGAATCCTATTTGTAATAAGACTGTTTAGTAGATTAGCTGTCTTTTTGTAATAAATACCATGTCATATGGTTATGCAAGGTGTCAAAAGTAAAGAATTAGATGTATCTAGCACAAGATAAGATTATCTCATGTTGTAAATGGTCTATAAAGGACCAAGAAGTCGAATGTACAAGGGTTGGACATTTTTAGCAAAAGGTTGTGTTTATTGTAATTGACTGGTTTTCAGCTAATACAGAGATTTCTACTTAGCCAAATTGAGATTGAGAAGGAGTTCTAGTGTGTTCTTGTTCTAATTTCATATTTTATTATCCTATTGCAGTGGTGTTTGTCTATGTTACTCAGAATTCATCATTGATGCTCTGACTTCCTATATAGATAAATTGACTATGTTTTTTACAGTTTCACATGTGTATCTCTTGACTAAAACTATGATATGCCTCAACTTCCATGTTAAGTAGATTTATTGGTTCACTAAAAACTATTTTGACTCCATAAGCCCAATGTGTACTTGCTGATGTGATTATCAAAAATCATTAACCCCTTGAGAGAGCCCTCTCAGGTTGAGGAGTCTAAGCCTCAATCAAAAGATTGGTTTGAAATAGTTACATGAAATTGATTTGATTAGCAGCCTATCAGGTCCAATTTTGTGATAACATCAATGATCTAGGAATCCAAGAATTGAAATACTCAAATAGATACATGAACAATTCAATGATAAAATGGAATCCATTTGTATTAAATTGTATAATAAGAAGTAACTGTGCAACCTTTCGCCTTGATGTTATACAGGTTCTTCCGGGGTCCTAAACAATCTTCCTCTCTCAGATTGACAAGCCTTCTTCTCTTTGAACTAGCATAAAATTATGGACATGAGTGTGTGATCATTCTCATATCAAAAAATGGCTAGTATAGAGAGTATTCTCTCCTAATAATTTCTTCAACAACCAATATGTATGTCTCTACCATTTACAAGCTACCCTTGAGACTGAAACATGAGCTCAATTTATAAGGAAATGGAGGTAGTTTCAGTTCCATGAAGAGGGGGATGTATTCCTCTCATGAAGGGATTTGAGCTCCATGAGTGAAGGGATAGAGCTCATGAGTATAGGATAAATATCGAACTGAACGCACTTCTATAAGCTTCCAGTTGGGAGAATATTCGTCCAGCTAGGCTTCTAGAACTTAATTTTTCCTTTATTTGACTATTTACAGGGGTCCGCAGTTTTTATAAGCAAAACGTGCGGGATGTGCCACAGGCTATAGAGAAAATATCTGTAGATCCACAGGCAAGGGCTAGGAAAAATGAGGAGTTATAATTTTAAGGGTTTTAATGAGCTTTTCTCCAATTCCAAGACTTGGATTAGGAACATTAGGGTTTTTGACTTTTGAGGGAGCATAATATAGGTAGTGATAAACCTATATAGATAGTCAAATGTCACGGTGACAAAATAACGTGTAACAGATTTCCCCTAAAGTGCGAATTCTGAGGTATTTCTGAAGAGTGAAGTGCTTTATCTTTCTGGGGATTGGATTGCGGACATATCGGTCAAAAGCCAGTAAAAACATTCAATGCAAACATATATATGTATATCATCACTGAGGTAGGAATTCCCATACTCAGATCAAAACTAACTACATGTTCTGGTACAGAAATGATTTTAAAATTACATCAATAGTAGACACAGTATGGACGCAGCCATATATCATAAGTAGTCTACTGTATCATGAATAATAAAACTCCTCGCAGCCTGGATGGTGGAAACTAGATCAAGGGTCTTGATTTTCGCTACCCAAACTAGTACGATTCTATCCATGTGATTGATTGTGTCGAAGTCAAACATGGTAGAAACCACTTGATTACCAGTCAATGATGTGAAATGTTAACAAGTGTGAGAGAAACCACCAATAATGACAATGGATCTCAAAGTACTCAGTACAATCCATGAAGTGTGAATGAATGATTTGTAGTCGAACACTTCACAGAATCATTCGATCGAAGGTCAATGATGCAACCTGTCATTGAAGGCGAGAAAAATACATTAGGGCATGCATATCCCAAGGTACTGATAGAATTCTAGATCAAATTTCTAGATGATAAGCTGTCGTCGATAGAAAGTGAGGCAGGAAATCCCATGACACGAAACCATTAGATCAAGTTTTGAATAAATTTTTTCAAGGACTGACTCAGGGATGGTCAATGCTAATGGAAACAAATGTTTGCAATGAATGGTTTATTTGAACTGTCTCTTGAACACATAACGACATTGTAATGGTTTGGTAACAATTGACCTAAAGCTAATACCCAGAAATCAGCTGATGACTCTCAATGTGGTTTGATTAACTTGTAGACAAAGCATTTTCCCAACCCAGGTACAAGTATGAAAAAAAGTGTCATGTTCAAGAGTGGTATACTTCTTTTCAAAACAAATTGTGACAACTAGATTCATTTTCTCTTTTTTCCCCCACCATTTCTGGCAAGTACCTCTTTATTTTTGACAAGCTTGAGGAGGATAACATTTTCTTGCTGTGTAAGCTCATCCTTCAGATGAGTCTAACTTAGTATTAAAATCAAACCCTAAGAAGGAGTGGTTCGTTCCTGTTTATAATCGAGAGGTCCTTTACTATTAAATTTTAACGAGTCCAGTATAGGTGAAACTCGGTGTCTTTCAATTTTAGGGAGTCAGAAGAAAAACATAAGAAAACTCTGTGGTTGTACTTATTCGTAAATTTAGTCTCTCAAGCCCGAAAAAGGATAAAATAATACAAGAGAGAACTATATTGACCATGATTATTCAACGTATTCCTTTTTCGTAAATAGTCCATTTCAGTCCAGAAAAGGGGTAAAATTGTACTGAAAGGACGACTATTCATTTCCTTTAACGAGTTCGAATAGTTAAGTACTCAGCGATATTTTCATGTTTAGAGTGTCTAAAAAGGGCTTAAAAGATAACTCCAGGGTTTCACTTTTTTGTAATTTTCAAGAGCCCGAAAAAGTGATAAAAGTGTACTCATCATCAAAATAATTCTTTTCATAAGAAAAATTTGTATTCTGCACAAAAATTGAAATATTAAACATACCTGTTTCCAATAAGTAAAAACATTGAAAAAATACTTTTTAAAGTGGAAAATAAATAAAATATAATATTTTATTCATTCAAAAAATATTATAAAAAGGAGTTTAACAAAGTCATTTTAAACTTTTGTCTTCAGAGTTGTAAATTGAGAGCTTTTGGCAGAAAATTTCTGGAGTTGATAATGGGAGAACCAACCGCTCAAATCAAGAGTCGTTAGAACCAAGTAATCCACAACACTATTCTCTTCATTTATATCCAATTAAATTCTCTTTTTAGGCTTTAAAATCATTTTTTGAGGAGAAATTATGTTTAAAATTTCACTCTCGGGGATCTGCGGGTGAAACATGTGTTACCCGCGGACCCCGATAATTTTCTTAAAGGAAAATTATCGGGCTACCTTGGATTTCGTGGAGAGTGCATGTGGACGTCCACACTGTCTCTACACGAAAACTTTGGAGGCATCGTGAACAAATGAAAATTGATAATTTCTCACAAAAATGGTTAAAATTTCTCACTCTAAAAGTTTCTAATCTTCAAATGCATCAATTTGCAGACTATTCCACAATGCTAGAGTGGATAGAACGCGAGCATGAAGGTACAGAAAATGTGGCTATGAATGATCTAGCCACAATGCGTGCGCTTAGAAATTATGGGTTGTATAAATTCTGGGCAATTCAAGGTATGAGGGCACAAGTGGAACTGATGACATGGCTAGTGAACAAGTGGGATGTTCAAAATTAGTGCTTTATCATTGGTGATAATCGGCTGGAACTTGAGATCAAAGATATTTATTTTCTCACTGGTTTATCCAAAAGAGGAGAAAACATTTCTTTGTTTGGAGCTAGGTAGGGTGGCCTACCTGTTTCTAGTTACAAAAAAGAGTTTTCCAGTGATGAAGCAGATCCCAAAGATAATCGCATAGATATAAAGACTATATTGCAACTTGATCTTAAATTTATTGCATTCACAGTAACCAGGTTAAGTGGAAGTGTAGCTCCACATGTGGCCACCAAGTCTCAGATGCAGAACACAGTTGAATGTTTTAGAGGCACCATTTTCAATTGGTGTGAAGGGGTATTGGCCAATATGATGTTGGAATATTGTCATTGATGGCAAAGGCTTTGGCTACAAAGGAGCATCTGATCAGAAGAACAGAGGAAGTATCGGTCAAGGAGCAGAGACAAGCAGAGACAAAGTAGGAAGAAGGGAAGTCGAGGCGTAAAAGAGGAGATATGTTGGAAAATTTCCTGTTCGTATTCTTAGGGTATGATCTGGAACAATAAAACATGGTATGGAAACTGTACATTGGTGCTTGTGGAACCATAATGGAGCATGAAGAACCACGAATAAGAAACGAATTTAAGGTCACAAAGGGAATCTGGTGTGAATTTATTGTGTTATATATTATGGATATGATCCCTGTTACGAAGATTGCATCGAACTGGTGTCAAGCCTTAATAAACAAAATGATGGGTTAATCTGTTGATGAAGAGCACAAGAGATGTCACAGTAAATAAGGAATGAAGCCCCTGCAGTGTTAATCGATCCGTTCACCACATTAACTAACGGAAGTCTTCATGAAGAATTGTGATACAAATTAGTCAATTTACAATAATCGAGCAGGGGGAGTGGAACCTTGAGCGAAGAAGGCAGAACCTTGCGAGAGGAACAGTAACGACGGTTTCCGGTTTTTATCGCATCGCTCTCGATGGGAAAGCGGTATTCAAGAGGTTGGGAGCGATTCCATAGAGTGCTCGACACGCGTCCTTGTACGACTTCACAAAAACACTTTTCATCGCGTGTTATAGTTCAACCCAGGATGCCCAACGATATCATTGAGCGTCGTTGATCTGGGAAGGGGTCATCGGACGTTCATCATTTGTTGAAGGTGCACAAAGATTAACACAGGTATAGCAGGCCATCACACGTTAACGATCGGCATCGGAGGTCGAGCGATATGAATATACGCCGTTGATCTGGAAGCTTGCTAATCTAACGGTGATCGGATGCTGGACTTGCGTGAAATTTACTTATGGTACCATGCGAGTATTGGATTGGCTATTGAATATATATGTGGGCCCGAGGTCAAAGGTTTATCGTAAAATTAATTTACTTGGAAGCGTTGGATATTTCTATAAAGTCCGAAGGGTTAAACTTTAGATATAAGGCCTGGGAATTCAAAACTTGTAAATACATTTATTTGTTAATTTCTTTAAAATTGATAAATAAATTAAAAAGAGATCAAAAGCCCCGTGGGATAAACTAAAAGAAATACTGACAGAGGAATACCATTAGCGGTTCGTGGTTTTGACTCATGGTTTTAATAAAGGAAAAACTATATAAGGAGAAGAAAAATAGAGAACGAGGTGCGTATCGTAAGGGTTGTGAACAAAAAATTTCTCCAAGGAATATCTATATGGACGAGCTCTGTTCTTAACTGATAAATCTGAAAATACGATGCACCCATGGATAGAATGATCTGACGATGATGAATCTCTAGTTTTGAACGACGGACGAAATCATGAAGAACTAGTGTGAGTGTACTGAATGAATAAATCTGGTGGCCTGCAAGGTATGTCATGCGGAAACTAGTGGATCCAGTATGAAAACGAATGAAAAAAAGCTAATTAAATAGTGAGGTGCGAGGGTCAGAAAACGCCGGACGAGGGTTGTGACTCCTTCGGGTGGTGGGCTGGTAGCGAGAGTGAGAGGTAGTGGCTCCCTTCGGGGAGGTGATGCAGTAAATGAGACGAGGGGTAGTAGCTCCCTTCCGGAGGGGCGTTTGGTAAATGAGAAGGGTTTGTAGCCTTAGGGTGGGTGCGTCTTGGTGTGATCTTTTTGTTGTAGTAAAGTTTTCTCTATAATAAATATTGAAGACTGAGATTACAGCAGCGGTGGTTTTCTCCCGAATTGGGTTTCCACCTTAAATCCTGGTGTTCATATGTGTTTTTTATGTTTGATGGTTTGTTCTGTTATTTCTGTTCATGCTTAATGCTTATCTGATGCAATGCTCTAAGTAAAGACATAATAAGATATTTGGACATACATGTTGGATGCAGTACTGTAACATATGGTTTTAAGAGAAAGAAAAGAAAAATTGTTCAGCCCTAAATACTGATTCACCCCCCCCTCTCAGTATTTTTCCCAACAATTGGTATCAGAGCAGGTCCTTCTGAAAAAGCTTAGCCGCTAGAAGGAAGATCAAGCAAGATGAGCAATCAAGATGGAATAGCATCTATC